>WNWU01000001.1:87736003-87764645 GCA_012654045.1 Ptyas mucosa
GGGGGGGGGGGGGGGGGGGGAGCCCTACTAAGCAGGTACATACAAAAGTATGAAGGCTATTGCTTAACGCATTGTAAGCCGCCCTGAGTCTCCGGAGAAGGGCGGCATATAAATCGAACCAATAAATAAATGAAATAAAATATTCTGTTGAGTCTTCCAAAAATAATAATGTTCCTTATGTCAGGTGTATGTCAAAAGTTGTTTTTGTCATATTAAAAATGAGTTTGGCAGGGAGAATTCTCCCTGCCTTCCCATTGTTTGTGACCCCTTAATATTATGTTTTGTCTTTCTGAACCAAATATTGCTTTTCTCTCTGTCTCTGTCTCTCTCTTTCTGTCAAAAAGCAAACTGTTTTTATTTCCCAAAAGGCTAGCAAGGCCCAGTGAATTTGGTATCTGGAGGCAGAAGTCAATCTGACAGCACCACCTAGTGGGCAACTAGCAAATGAATGAAACTTCTGCAAGAAAACAAGCAAGCTCAGAGAGCACCAAGGACCCCTCATTTTAGCCCTGAGCTACAAATATTCTCCTTTATTGGTACAAATATAAAATATTCAGAAACAGAGCTAGGATAACCAAGACTGAGTTATAGGTAGTACCCGACTAATGTCTTATTTGCTTAGAGTAGAGTAGAGTAGAGTTGAGTAGAGTAGGGTAGAATAGAATAGAATAGAATAGAATAGAATAGAATAGAATAGAATAGAACAGAACAGAACAGAACAGAACAGAACAGAACAGAACAGAACAGAACAGAACAACAGAACAGAATAGAATTTTTTATTGGCCAAGTGTGATTGGACACACAAGGAATTTGTCTTGGTGCATATGCTCTCAGTGTACATAAAAGATACGTTCATCAAGAATCATAAGGTACAACACTTAATGATAGTCATAGGCTACAAATAAACGATCAGGAAACAATATCAATATAAATTGTAAGGATACCAGCAACAAGGTTACAGTCATACAGTCATAAGTGGGAGGAGATGGGTGATGGGAACGGTGAGAAGATTAATAGTGCAGACTTAATGTCCAAAGTTAACATGGCACTGAAAAAAATTGACGTACAACTGGTCCTCGCACTTACTACTGCCCTGGTGACATGATTGCATTTGTGACTTTCTGAACAAGGAAAATTGATGGGAAAAGTCAGGTTTGCTTACAACCACGTGATTCATTTATTGACCCTGGTGATTCACTTAACTGCAGCAACAAAGATCAAAGTTCAAGCAACTCCTAAAGCCTATATAATTCTTTTCTACACGGTCATTCTTCTGATTTCATTTCTGTCCTCCTACTTTCTAAAAATTAGCAGTCCGTCATCCATAACAGAAAAGCAGAGGAGTTGTCCTTACCCTTGATGTACAGATAACTTCTCGAAGATTGATGTTCATCCAGTTATCACAGCTAACCAAGTGACCGTTGTAAGTTTCACCATTTTTGAGCTCCACCAGCTGAAAAGGCAAAACAGGCAATATAACAAGATCAGAGAGTACAGTAGTGTAATTCCATTAAGAAATAGTTCATTCTCGTAAAACAAAAAGCTGTGTCCTTCCTCACCCATTGCTATTTCCTCCATACATACAAACGTATCTAATAATAGGAGCCAAGGTGGCACAGTGGTTAGAGTGCAGTGCTGCAGGCTACTTCAGCTGACTGCTAGCTGCAGTTTGGCAGATCGAATCTCACCAGTTCAAGGTTGACTCAGCCTTCCATCCTTCCCAAGTGGGTAAAATGAGGACCCAGATTGTTGGGGGCAATAGGCTAACTCTGTAAATCGCTTAGAGAGAGCTGTGAAGCACTATGAAGCGATATATAAGTCTAAGTGCTATTGCTATTGCTAATGAGCTATTGCCTTTCAGAGGAAGGCACCACAGTTATTAGATGGTGATATTTAACAAGCAAGTACTGGAGTGCATAGCATCAGACATATCACTAGAAGGCAAAATTGCAAAACTGCAAAATCTCACTTATTTTGGCTATGTCATGCAGGAGAAAACAATTGGGTTTGGAAGAGTTAGCGGCAAAAGGAAACCAGGCTGCCAAAGAACACCGTAGCTGGACACTATCAAAGTTGACAGCAGCCAGAGCACAGAACAACTCAAAGAAGTAGCCAAGACTGGAAGATGTAGAGAGACATGGCCCATAGTATCGCCAAAAGTCAGACAGGACTAACTGGATATCATCATCATCATCATTTAACACACACAAACGTTACATGATAAGTTTAACAAAATACCGTTAGGAAAAAAACTTTTGTGCACTATTTCAGACTCTATTTGGAAACGTCTGCCAACCTCCCCACCCATAACTGGGGAGGATTCCAATTAATTTCTCTCTTGACAAATGCATTTTTTTTTCACCCAGTGAATTTCATAGGAGCATTTAATTCAAGAGGTGACTTCAGAACAACTTTTTTGAATGTTCCAGTCCTGAAAACAAAATAGGCCATGTGTACCAAGGGTGCATTTTTTCCAAAAGGCAACTGGACTTTGTTTTTCCTTGAAGACGTTTCACTTCTCATCCAAGAAACTTCTTCAGGAGACATTTAGGCCCTGTATACTATAATTTTGAGTGTTTTGACCGTTTCACATACTGCAACTGGATTTTTAAATAGCATTTTTTCAGCCTAGTTCTTGTCATTGCTTCAGAGTGGATGGGAACATCTGGGATTTACTGGCACAAAATAGCATAGGGCCCAGTGAATATGAGGGACTAGATTCCGCAGCTGGAAAAACTGGGACATAGGACTGTGCTCATTTAGTGGTTGTTAAAAGTTTGTGAATTCTTTGGAATTTCCAATATTTCTGCATAAATATACCCAAAACATAATGTCTTCTCCATATTTCCTAAAACTAAAGAGTACCCAATTAAACAAATGAGTCCAAAACATGACACTTGTCCATTTATTTATTGAGGAAAATAATCCAAAGCTACATATCGAAAATTCAAAAAGGTTCACAAACGTTTAAGCACCACAGTAGATTAATGCACAACTACTACGATAATGTTGGTAGGGTCTGGTGAATTTGAGAGACGCTTCCACAACACATGTAAAAATATAACCAGGTGCATTTGGACTACACTGCTAAATTTGATGTGTGTGCTAACGCTGATGTGTGTGCATGCTTTTGTACCTCATCAGCAATTAGGTATTTTTTTAATAGCTAAGAGCCCTTTCTATCTGTAAGCAAAAGTAACAGTGAAGACCAATATAGAGGTTTTATTTGGCTGTCTCTGGCAGGAATTGTACCGGCTGCAAGATTCAGTTGCAATTCGAGGTGCCAAGGGGTCACCTTTAAAGATTTATATACCTCCAAGCTGAATCTAGCCATTGGATAGGGGACTCGCTGGGGGGAACTCAACCCTGAAGGAATGCCATCTTGAGGGGCTCTGGCTTTGAGCTTGCTCAACGATGGCTTTCCTCCTTTGGGACAACCTCCTCTTTTTTTTTAATTATAAATTTTTATTATAAACTGAATACAAAAAAAGACAAAAAGAAGACGATAACAAAAGCACATACATACAACTAGGGTTGATTCAGCCCCCATATACATACAGTTCCTAAGTAACATCACATACCATCATACTACATCTTCAATTAAATTTTCCACACTGCATCTTACGCTTGTTAATCTTCTTATATCTAGTATTACCTTACATATATTTAGCTTAGTATCAACAAATCTATGCTACATACTTTCCTAACATCAACCTCATGGCATTTTTACTTCTATCCATTTGTACCATTTGTCCCAACTTTGATTGAAAGTTGATTCTTGTCTATCTTTAAGAATATATGTTAATCTATCACATTCTGCACACCACAAAATTTTTTCAATAAGCATCTAATCCGATGGTACTTCTTTCCTTTTCCAAAATTGCACATATGCAATTCTAGCCGCAGTGGAAATATGTATAAAAAGGTACCAGTCTATTTTCTTTATACCTACAGGATTTATTCCTAATAAGTAGACCTCTGGTCTCAGTTGAAAGCTAACTCCTGTAATCTCCATGAGCCAATCCTTTATCTTACTCCAATAGCTTTGGGCTTGTAAACATGTCCACCATTGGTGGTAAAATGTACCCCTGTCTCTGGTGGGATCACCTCCCCTCAGATAGCTAGACCATCTCGTCTTTCCTCTATTTTCTGACATCATTAAACATCTGGGTCTTCAAAAAGGCATTAGGAGATGAGTAAGATCATGCTCCACTTGAACATCTGTGCATCAGATAGACTTCATTATAAGTAAGATTAAAAACAAAAATACATTATCGCATTCTAATTATATTCTGCTACCAGTCCAACACACAGGAATTTACACAATAGAAAGCAAATTTAAAGTATCCATAGTTATGAAAACAAACTTCCTGTCCAATTGAAATAATAAAGCAACAAAACAAAAAGAAAAAAATGGGGCTGACAAGTTAAAATGCTCTTGAAAGTGGATCTATTTTCGATAATTTCCCTATATGCACTCCAGGACGGCAGCAATCTGATCTCTGCAGGGAGACTTTCCCAGAAAACTGATACTGCCACTGAAAAGCAATACCTCCTGCTTTATTTGTGTTTTTCTCTGGATGGATCTAATAGATCAGATTAGTTCAGACTGGAACAGGAAAATCTCTAAGTATACAAATGCTGACCCATGAAAAATTTTATAGTTCAAAACCAGCATCACCAGTGGCATTAACATTGCAAGCCATTCAAAATTTCTGGGAATGGAACAGTGTATAAGTTATAATAAACACACGACTCTTAAATTAGCATACTACATGCTATCAATCACACTGTTAAGCACTTTTTATGATTTCAAAAATTTCCACCTATGGGCCACTAAATGAGCAAGTTTGATCATGAAATTAACACTACAATGTATATTATATCATTAAGAGTATTTTCATTTTAACATTTTCAGATTGCTTCTCTGTTTTTTGTTATAATTTTGGAAACTTTGTTCTCATTTTTGAAAAATGAGATTGTATTATTGGTCTTCTACATGTTACATATCTTTATATTTTAGATTACCCAGGAAAATATTTGCAATATAGCATATAAGGAATGGTTTAAAATGAATGCAGAGTGCTTACATTTAAAAAGTATTATATATAAATGCATTGTTTTGCATATTTATATTATTGAAAATCTTTACAGGCCAATAGATATGGAAGCATAATGTACAATAAATTGGCCAAAGAAATATTATTTTTTAAAATTGTACTGATTTATTCCTTTGAAAAAAATCAAAGCACTGTTAGCAAATTTCCATTTAGACACTAATTGGAACAATAGCTTTGCTAAGCATTAAATATTTGCAGGTTATTCTCTGATCCTAGCATAAGATATATAAAAGATAGAAGTCATAAAAAGCATCAAGAGCTACAGCAAATACAGGTAGTCCTCAACTTACAAAAGTTCTTTTAGTGATCGTTCAAAGTTACAATGGCACTGAAAAAAGTGACTTATGACTGTTTTTCACATTTATGACCATTGCAACATCCCCATGGTTATGTGATTAAAATTCAGACATGGCAACTGACTCATATTTATGATGTTTGCAGTGGCCTAGGGTCATGTTGCGACCTTCCGACAGGCAAAGTCAATGGGGAAGCCAGATTCACTCAACAACCATCTTACTAATTTAATGACTGCAATGATTCACTTAACAAGTGGCAAGAGAGGTTGTAAAATGGGGCAAAACTCCCTTAACAAATGTCTCAGCAACAGAAATTTTGGACTCCATTGTGGTCGTTAAGTTGAAGAATACTTGTACTTTGGAACTTCCAAAAAGCTTTCTTTACAAATAAAAGACTTGCACTTTGAGCCTAATAACCAAGTCGGATAACTTACCATTGGGTGGTTCTGTGCCGTTTTCAGCAAGGATAGTGGAAGCTGTAATACAGAAAGTTCAACAGCTTGAGAAACATACCCAGTGTATAAAGAGCCTTGGTAGTACAGTGGTCTAAAGCACCCTGTTATTAACACCAGCTGCCTGCAATTATTGCAGGTTCAAATCTCACCAGACTCAAGGTTGACTCAGCCTTCCATCCTTTCTAAGGTAGGTAAATTGAGGACCCAGTTTGTGGGGGCAATAGGCTGACTTTGTATAAATATACAAAAGTATGAAGGCTATTGCTTAGCGCACTGTAAGCCACCCTGAGTCTCCAGAGAAGGGCGGCATATAAATCAAATTAAAAAAAAAAAAGCTGCCAGAGCAATGTCATCTTGTAGGGTTTTTTTACAATATTTTCTGTCCCTCTTGTCAGGAGACTGCCTCACACAAGTACTCCTCCTGCTCTTAACATAAGAAGAAACGGCATGTTTTATCCCCTCCTGATTTCAAGTTCCTAACATAAAAATTCACCTGGATCAAAAACCATCTTCTTATTGTAGCCTATTCCCATTATGGTTCACAAAGCACCTCCAACAACAGCATCAACAGAATGGAAAGACAATTGCCTTGTTTTATTTTGTGTTCATGAGCAGCACATAGTTTTCAAATGGACCATCTCTGAAGATCAAGGTTTTCATGGCCAACAACCACTGACAAATTCTTCGAATTTAACTGAGGTATTTTAAGGTGGAAAGAAGTTTCAACCAAGCCCTCAACCAAGTTTCAACGTTTATGAAGAAAATATCCTTTCACTGCTATCCTTTAAGCAGCTAGACTAAAGAGTTATCCATAAACCAGCAGATCATGCATTTCACTGCCAAATTTGGGTAGCCATAACTGTATTAATCCAATAAGCATTTTTATATTTTGAAAAGTAGGGCCACCTAGTCTCAATTTCTAAAACCATATTGGAAGAAGTCAAATTAAGAATAATGGACAGACCAAAATTGTATTTAATCCCGCATCAATAGTATTTCTTTGGCCAACAGACCAAAATTGCATTTAATCTCACATCATAAACAGATGATGATATGAAGCTTTACAAACACCATCTTCTTGCTGGTGCTAAAACAGGATTATTTCCAGGAAAATCCTTCAATTAATTATCTTCACAGTAAACCATAAAATAATCAAGAGTAATATTAGCAGGTTCTTTAAAGTCTAACAATGTGAAGCAGTGGGGAAATCCAATTTTCTTTACTACTGGTTCTGTGGGCGTGACTTGGTGGGCATGGCAGGGGAAGGATACTGCAAAATCTCCATTCCCACCCCAATCCAGGGGAAGAATACTGCAAAATTCCCTTTCCCTCCCCACTCCTGGGGGAAGAATATTGCAAAATCTCCATTCCTATCCCACCCTGGGGCCAGCCAGACGTGGTATTTGCCGGGTCTCTGAACTACTCAAAATTTCTGTTACCGGTTCTCCAGAACCTGTTAGAACCTGCTGGATTTCACCCCTGATGTGAAGGATGTGTGTTTGTGTTTTATTATTATTATAGTTATAACGTATACTGAAGATGGCCTTTAATTTCGTTGTCATTGAGGTGCAATGACAATAAAGTAAACTAAAACAAGACGTATGGTAACACTAATTTGAGATGCTTTAAACCTATCTCTTAATTTACATTTTTTTCCAGCGAAAGCTTTTTTATACCTATAAAAAGCAGCCCTATAAAAACAAACAGCTACAGACCGTATTAAAACTCGAGAGAAATACCTACAGCTTCAATAACATTTCATTTTCCTGGTTCATGCAAAAACTACTCTCTCAACAAGCTGCCCCCCCCCCCAAATTCTTTACACCCTGCTTTAAGTTCTACAGGCTCCAATTACACAACCCATGCTACTACTCAGCGAGTCTTACTCAGGAAGTAAGAAACAGCCCTAGCCCAGGGGTGGGCAAATGTGGCTCTTTTACAACCTGTGGACTTCAACTCCCAGAATTCCCGAGAGACCTTGCCAAGCTGTCTCAGGAATTCTGGGAGTTGAAGTCCACAGGTTGTAAAAGAGCCACATTTGCCCACTCCTGGCCTAGTCACATTTTACAAAGGGGCGATCCTAAAAATTCACGCCTGGAGAACAAGCCTCCTTAAAAGGGCAGGACAACATTATTCTTACAAGTAAACGGTGCTGGGATAAGTAAGCCTCAATTATCCTTAAGTAACAGCGAGGCCCGTTAAGTTTAATTCGTATTCTTAAATCTTATTCTTAAACCGAATCAATTTTTGCTCCCTTTTCCCCCCTCCCCAATTCGCAAGTCTCACCATCCTTCTATCTGCGATGCCACAGGGACGTCAACTTCCACTTCCGCCTGCCGGACTTCCGCCCGTTTTAAACCAAGATTTAGTTCTATAGCCAATCAGCATATAGTGCCGGACGTCCAATGAGAAGCTTCCGTCCAGGCTCTTGAAATTCAATCCTAAGGGAGATTTACCGTAGTTTTATCACTACTGTAGCGCATGCCTCGGGGGAGGGAGGGAGGGAGGGAAGGAGGATAATACCCACAATGCAACGCAAGCCGTAACTAGGATCTTCTGCTTTCATCTGACGGAGGAATGATCTGCGCTTGCGCACCAGGGCTTAGCCTATACATGTGCAATATTGTTTTGTGTGTGTGTGTGTGTTTTGCCTCTATTCAAGGAGAAAGTTTGCTTAAACTCTAAATAAAACTGTACTTTCTGCAGTCGTGTATAAATAATAACGTGTATGCAAAGTATTTTGATGTAATTCTATACGTTATAGGATTTATAACATTACTTTGCAAGAATCGTACAGGTGAATACTTCTGAGTTTTGCAATCCCTTTTCCACGACAAAAGAAAATAGTTACAGATTTGCTATGATGTCACTCAACATAGTCTAGCGTAATAAATAAAGCAATAATTTGGCAAATAATGCATACAGTATTGAAAACTAAAACTGAAAGAATTTTATCCAAAATAGCAACGATGCATTGTGCTGCTTTGGATCAGAGATCTAGCATTTCTAACTGATGTCTTAACATTTCACTATAATATATAATATTATATTATTATATATATTCTGGAGAACCAGTAGCGGAAATTTTGAGCAGTTCAGAGAACCAGCAAATGCCAACTCTGGCTAGCCCCAGAGTGGAGTGGGTAAGGAGATTTTAACCCTGCCATGCCCACCAAGCGACACTACGCCCACCAAGCCATGCCCACAGAACCGGTAGCAAAAAAATTTGGATTTCACCACTGATATATATAATATATATATATATATATATATATATCTCAAGACTTAAAATGGCACCTAACATCAAAAACATCATCAAAAAAGCACAACAAAGAATGTTCTTTCTGCGCCAACTCAGAAACCTCAAACTGCCCAAAGAGCTGCTGATTCAATTTTATAGAGGAATTATTGAGTCTGTCATCTGCCCCTCCATAACTCTCTGGTTTGGCTCTGCAACCAAACAAGACAAACAGACTTCAACAGATAATTAGAACTGCAGAAAAAACAATTGCTACCAACCTGCCTTCCATTGAGGATCTGTATACTGCACAAGTCAAAAAGAGCAGACGTGGGTTGCAGCAGGTTCTGACCAGTTCTGGAGAACCAGTAGCAGAAATTTTGAGTAATTCGGAGAACTGGTAGTAAAAAATCTGACTGGCTCTGCCCCCATCTATTCTCTGCCTCCTGAGAACCAGCTGATCAGGAGGAAATGGGGATTTTGCAGTATCCTTTCCCTGGAGTGGGGTGGAAATGGAGATTTTTCCTTCCTCTGCCATGCCCACCAAGCCACACCCACAGAACTGGTAGTAAATAAATTTGAAACCCACTGAAACAGAGGGCTGTGAAAATATCTACAGACCCCTCACATCCTGCACATAAACTTCTACCCTCAAAACAACGCTGTAGGGCACTGCACACCAGAACAACTAGACACAAGGACAGTTTTTCCCCGAATGCCATCACTCTGCTTAACAACTAATTCCCACAACACTGTCAAATAAGTTACTAAGACTGTATTAATATTATTGTTCTCTTCCTTACTAGTATCTATCTCTTCCCACTTATTACTATAACCATGTTGCTTGTATCTTTCAATTTATAGTTTTTATTTGTTTCCTAGTACGATTTGATAGCTTATTAGTAACTTTGACTATTACTAAGTGTTGTATCTTTTTATTCTCGATGAATGTATTTTATTCTCCTTATGTACACTGAGAGCATATGCACCAAAGACAAATTCCTCTTGTGTCCAATCACACTTGGCCAATAAAGAATTCTATAACCTTGATACAACTTGATACAATGATAAATGCATATCCTATTCATATTCATATCAATGCTCTTTATGATATTATTCTCCACGAATGCATCAAATCCCCTGTTTAAAGACTGTTGGGTTATCTATTCAGTCCAATGCCATGAAAAGAAGAATGTCAGACTGCAAAAAAGGTAACAGAAATGTATTTCTTAGATTTATATATATTTAGACCGTAGGAAGTTATCACCCACCCTTTTCCTAGAAGAATGAAATATTTGGGGAAATATTAAAAAGGCAGAATATTATGTTTCCCTGTATGAGAAATGGAGAAGCATGTTTTTAAAGACAAAGCAGCTCCCACCTTCCTGCTCCCACCCTTTTGTTAATGGGCCATAGGCAGAAACTCAATCTTTGTCAATGGACCTCATCTGCAATGGGACCCATCTAGGACAGAAACTCACCACATGGCACCTGGGAAGATTACATCAGCCAGCAGGGCTAGCTAAGACCCCCACCCCCTGGAAGTCTGACAACCAATCAGGATACTCTTTCTGGGCCCCAGGAAGTTCAAAGCCAGAGAGAGCATAAAACCCGGAGACTCGCTGTATCTGCCCTTTTCTGTTCAGGAACTCAAGCCATGTGATCCTGTCCACCATTAAACCATCTTTCCAAGCAGTCTCCATGTTTCCAGTGTCTTTTTCCCCACTTGGAACAGAACCCAGAAGGATATTTCTTCCAACAATTTGGCACCCATAGATGGGACTCCAAGCTAACCTAACCAATGGACCTGGCCCAGGAAAGCCTCCCTTGCTAGCAGCAGACCTACTGAGTCTGTGGGTAAGGTTTCCTGGACCTTGGCCATTTGGAACTAGGTTTTAAAGGGGTTTTGAGTGTCGAGCTCAAAGGCTGCTTGGAAAGAAGGTGAGTACCTCTAAATTTTAATTTTAAAGCATGGAAAAGCATGGGAAATGTGTGTATGCCTGCATGTATGTGTGTGAGGGCCCTTTTCCCAATGACAGCTGGATCTTGCTTCCTCTGTGAATTTTCTAACCTTAGAAAGGCTAACAGTCTGGAGAGCATGGGGGTTTTGCCAGAGCACAGGACCTTCTGTTAGGGAAGGAGGGAGTGTGTGTGTGGGATTCCATCTGGAAAACAGTCTGATTTCACCTCTTTGAGTGACCTCTAGCTGCACCTCTGCCTACTGCTAGCTCCACCGAGCTGTAACTGGTAGGATAGAGAAAGCAAGGGGGGGGGGTTTTGCCAAACGTGGAACTTCGTGTTTAAAAGGAATGGAAGCCAAGCGAAAGCCAAGCAAAAGTGAAAGGGGAATTAAAAGTAGAAAAGGAGTCTCCGGTGTTCCAAGGAAAACAGACCAAGGTGCGTGTGCACGGGGAGGTACTGATATTAACTGTAGGGGCAGTGAGGTCCTCCCGGATCCCCTTTTTGGATTCAAAAAACCCAGACAGATTTCATGAAAGGGAATCTGTGTCCTTCTCAGAACCTTTTTTTTCTGAAAAATGAAGGAGGATCGCCCAGCTGAGCCAAAGTGAACTTACATTTCAAGGCTCATGGGAAGCTGTAGCTCGAGGGCGAGGGAAAATCCCCTGGGGCCTGGGATGCCAGGTGGATTGTGGTCTGGGATGTCAGGCGGATGCCAGTGTTATCTGGCATGAGCTAAAGGAAAGCTCAGAAATTGTGTAGAAATGGGCTAGGCTAAAAGATAACACCGGGAGACAAATTTGGCTAAAATAAAGATACTTAAGGGAAGGGAAATATATAAATAGGAATGTTGGGGTTTTGTTTTGTTTTGTTTGTTTGTTTGTTTGTCTCTCTGCTTCTATGCAACCCCGTGGTATGTCTAAGATTTGTGCCTTCCCTAATTTAACTGAGATTTATGGCGGGAATGATCAGTATGTGTGTAAATCTCAGAGTTCTGCTTTCCTCTCTTTGTCCTTGTTTTTATATGTGTATGTCTAAGTCTTTGTGCGCCCTCAAGGTAATTGTAACGGTAAAATGTATCTCTAGAGAGAAGAATTTGAAATTGTTAGAGAAAAAAAAGGGTTAAAGCAATGAAAAATGGGAGAGAGAGAAAAAGAAAGAGCCTTTGCCCTGTGTTTGTCTGGCCAACAAGAACAGAGTAAAGAGAACTTTTCATTTTATTTCTATTTTTTTTCTCCTTCCCTCTCTGTATCTTAAAGTAACAACTCAAGTTCATGAGGAAACGTTTTAAGTTCATTTACAAGAAAAAAAAATTCAGTCTTGCATTTACTGTATGTGTTTAAATGGTTTTACCTGTTCATCTCTTTCCCAAAGTATATGAATCCAGTTTTTTTCCCCTCATCTGTTGTGTCTCCATTTTGTTGAAACTGCATTATCTGTTTAGTAACTGCAATACTGGTGTGTTGTTTCTTTTCAAACTCTGCCTGCAAGCTATCTACCCCCCCCATCTCTAATCCTGTTACAATGCCTTTCCTGGAAAGATTACCCACACAAGGGGGGAAGGGACCCTGTTCTCATGTCTTTCAGCCCTGCCAGATGACTCTGCAACTGTGGAAGCAGAGCACATGGATCCAGATGCTGCCTCCAGAGGAGACCTTCCATCTGTTTTAGTCAGGAATTGGGTTTGAATCCAGCCTCCACTGAAAGTCATCACAGCAACCAGAGTGGAGCAGATCTTCTCAAGCCTGACTGACCAGCCTTACCACCAAGCATGCTACCCAGCAGACATGAAAGAAAAGACCCTGAGATGTACAAATAAAGACTAAAAGACTCTTTTCAATCCCCAGAAGACAGCTGGAAAGACTATGGGGGGACGGTGGAAATTAATTGTAAGGTTTTCTATCTTGTCTCATTTATATAGTAATCAGTGTAATGTACTCATGTAAGGATTGTATTTGAGAGTGGCTGGCACAGCAAGTTCTGAACACCTTAGATGTCTGTCTGGTGGGAGGGAAATTTGTCCAAAATGTCTGTATTGCCTGTATTGTAGAAGTAAGCTGCATACATATGCACACACAGAGAGACACACCATTCAGAATTAGACTGAAACTATTCCCTTCACTTACCTCCACACAAAGCTTCTCCTAGCTTGATTTTTGCTCTGTGGCACTAAAAGCCCAAGGAGTCATACCTCCCTGCTAATTCCATGGGGGAGGGGGCATCCCCCTCAGGCAATTCTCTCACTTGAAGAGATAGCAGAAAAGTGATATCCAAAACCCAAGCCCTGTGACTCACAAATGATGCTGCCCAGTTGCCCAGTAAAGAAAGATATGTTGCGCTGGTGGTCTCATGAGTAGAAGTCCCAGGGCTCATTATGTGTAATAATACCCCCCCTCCCAAAAGCGCCTGGATTGTACACTGACTAACCTCAATTTGGACTCACAAATCCTGGATGCACTAAAGTAAGCTAGGGCAGGTTCAGTAACCAACCCTTGGAAATGCAGCCTGTAATTTAAAGGAAAACCATGGCTGTGAAAAATTTTGGGACATGTGCTTGCTTGAAACCTGACTGGAAGCTCACAGAAAGTAATATCTGAAATCTGAAATTAATTGGTATGGAAAATTGGATACTGTAAAATTGTTACCAGAACTTTTCTCCAGGCTGCTAGACCTTCATCATTGAAAGCTTTTGGAAGCCACTGAAGGAATCCCTTTTTCTGTTGCCTCTATCAATGCCTTCCCCTTTGCATTAGAACAATTAAAAGCACTCATTAAGGCTCCCTGACCTGATCAATTTTAATCTTTTGCCAAGAACTTGTTTCAAAACTCACATTTTGAAAAAAAGGGGGGGGATTGTAAGAAGTTAGCACCCACCCCCTTTCCTAGAAGAATGAAATATTTTGGGAAATATTAAAAAGGCAGAATATTATGTTTCCCTGTATGAGAAATGGAGAAGCATGTTTTTAAAGACAAAGCAGCTCCCACCTTCCTGCCCCCACCCTTTTGTTAATGGGCCATAGGCAGAAACTCAATCTTTGTCAATGGACCTCATCTGCAAGACAATGGGACCCATCTAGGACAGAAACTCACCACATGGCACCTGGGAAGATTACATCAACCAGCAGGACTAGCTAAGACCCCCACCCCCTGGAAGTCTGACAACCAATCAGGATACTCTTTCTAAGCCCCAGGAAGTTCAAAGCCAGAGAGAGCATAAAACCCGGAGACTTGCTGTATCTGCCCTTTTCTGTTCAGGAACTCAAGCCATGTGATCCTGTCCATCATTAAACCATCTTTCCAAGCAGTCTCCATGTTTCCAGTGTCTTTTTCCCCACTTGGAGCAGAACCCAGAAGGATATTTCTTCCAACAGACAGTTGCAAAAGTCAGTCAACTTTGGTTTATTCATAGAAATGAAAAGGGTCACTGAAGCTAGCTTTTAGTTCACTGCAGGAATCCAAAGGAAAGAATCCTTGACAGATGACTGTCCAGCTGCTGCTTGAAAAAAATTCAGTGAAGATACTTCAATAAGACACTCTTTGTCTTGGTAACTGATTCTCCTCTCAACTGCATTCTCTATTAGGATATTTTTCCCAATAATACCATCCAACCAAGAGCCATTCTGGTGTAAAATGGTCAAGCACAAGCACAAGGGCACACCAGGCAATGTTTTTTCAACCTTGCTAGCTTTAAGATGTGTGGACTTCCAACTCCCAGAATTTCTCAATCAGCATGAGAGTTGAAGTCCACACATCTTAAAGTTGCCAAAGTAGAATAACACTGCTGTAGATTCACTTTAAGCAGAACGCCATTTGTGGACTTGGGGCCAGTCACTCTCAGGAAAAAAAGCAATGGCAAACCAAGTCCAAACATATTGCCAAGTCTAGTCCCAGCAGTCAACAGGAGTCAAGACTGACTCAAAGATACACACATAAACATCACCCATTCCGCTGAAAAGTGCGTTAATGTAAATTTAAAAGCACTTTTCTCTATGTAACACCAGTGTACAATTATATTCCATCTTGGTCAACTTTTCAAAAAACTAAAAGCCAACCATACATATGGCTTATTGTTTTGCGTGAGCTGAATCTCAGTGTTTAGTGGGAAATTATTTCATTATGGGTGGGTGAAAACATTAACAGGTATTTTAACAAAGAAAACAATTTCTGTAGCTCGGTTTAGAAATTGCCAATCTTTACAACCCTGATTTAAGACATGTCTGCAAAAAGCTGTATTACCTCTACTACAGCAAGTTAATGTTTCGTGAGAAGAACAAGGAATGCAGTACGATAAATATTCCATATCTTGCAGTGTAAGAAGAGCTGGATTCTAGTGCACTTTTCCTGGGTGAAAGGGCCCCATTGATTTATCTCAGCATAATCTATTAGGCAGGTTTGTTGTTCTGGAGAAAAATAAGAGGGGCTGTTAAATATACCTTACTGTCTTGAGTTCCTAAATGAAAGTTTGGAAATAAACACATTTTACACTTAGTGCAAACACCTGAGAAGATCTTTGTCAGAGGAAAAGGGTACATACT
This sequence comes from Ptyas mucosa, assembly GCA_012654045.1. Lineage (NCBI taxonomy): Eukaryota > Metazoa > Chordata > Lepidosauria > Squamata > Colubridae > Ptyas > Ptyas mucosa. The sequence continues at coordinate 87,751,607 of WNWU01000001.1, forward strand.
GAATACAGATTAAACATCCGGCAGTTTTTCCTGGAAAAAGTAGTCAAGCAGATCAATGGTATCTGGTAATTGTTTGCTTCAAAATCTTTTTCAGACCATACACTAATAGTAACAGGAATGCAACCTTTGCTCTTGCTATGATATTGGCTGGGTTTCATTACATAGTTTAGCTGACTCAGCTGCTTACAAAAATTCTATCTATCTTATTACAAGTACTGTAACTAAGATTAAAGTACAGACAACTGTGACAAGTTTGATTTTTCCTAGGCTAGCTGAGTAATACACCACAATCTTTGTGTGCAAAAGGTCTACCTTTTGGTGGGGCTTAGAAAACATTTATCCAAAGCTTTAGAGAGGTGCTGCCACTCTAAGGGTAACAATAATGAATAATTGGACTGGTATTTTTACTTGGTAAGAATATATATACAGCCTAGCCTGTAAAAAGACAACCAAGAACAATATTCATCTGGATTTTTGAAGCCTAGATCCCTGGATAAGGCATTCCCATACAATTATTTTGTATGTATTTCTTTATATGCAGCATAAAATAACAGCAACAATACCCTTATAGAAATAAAAACGGTATTAGACTAAAGGATTAATGGGGGAGAACTACAACTCCCAGGGGACTTTGGTATGGAAGCCATGGCTATTAATCAGTGCAGTTTAGCATGGACGATGTGCTGATGGAGCAGAACCTCTTCTATCCTTCTGTACTGAAGGAGATTGGGAAAGAACGGGCTTTGTGACTGCACTATTAAAAAGCAAGGGTATAAGTATGGTGTGCCGTTCTAGCCTTGCGAACATTCTTCCTCTATGGTTTTTCCTTCCCTGCGCTGTGCCTCCGCCTCTTTCTGCCGCGAGTGGGTGGGGCCTGGGTGTGGTCACGCGATCTCCTCCAATGGGCGGGGTCTAGGCCCTGAGTGGGGCGGGTTTGCTGCTCACTCCTTCAGTCAGTCGCCTCAAGTTGGTCGGGCAGAAGAGAGCGAAGGAAGCAAAGCCATGGAGAAGACCCGGCGGCCCGTAGTGGTGACTGGTAAGGGCGGGGGGGGGGGGGGGGGGGGAAAAGGGGGGGGGGGGGGCTGTGAGGAGTGGGACCATTCCATAGGGGGAGGGAAGTGGAAGGTTTGAGGGTTGAGCTTCGTCTTCCCCCCGCATTAAGTAACCCCCCAAAATAGTTCCCCTTTTCTTTTGGTCCCAGCATGAACATGAAGACCTGACATTTCTTTGGCTGATTAGGGGAGATGTAAAATGTAAAATACGCCCCATCAAGTAATTTGTTCTTCCTTCATTATCCCTCAATAAACTTTCTCTTTTGAGCATATAACAGTGGATCGTCCTTTTTTCTTTCTTTTTTTTAATTTTAAACTCTTTTTGAGTCTGGTGTTTTCCACTTGAAGTATGTCTTTCCCCCTTCCTTCCTGAATGTTGCGTTCTCCGGAGTATTGATATTCCGGATTAACTGGATCGAGCAATGCAATTCTCCTTAAAAAGGGTCCCGTTTGATTTATCTGCGAATGTATCCAACCCATGACTTGCTCCCCGTGTTCCTCTTTCGGTGCCTGTCTCTCCCGTAAATCTTTTATTCTCTCTTTATTTTCCTTAGCCTTGCTAACTCGCCTCTCGTAATAATGCCCCCAGAGGCTGTTGCCAACTAGTGGGAAGCTTTTTGTCATGTTTGTTTATACTTTCCTGATTCATAATTCTTCATTTGTTTTCTACAAAAACTTGGGTTTATTGGAAATGAATGTTTGGGGGTGGATGATCAAGGAGGCTCCTTAGCAGTGGTTGGTGAAGGGAGAGGAGAGAAGGAGGAGTAGAAGGGATCCCTCTCTGTGTAAGCTACCCATAAAATGTGTGAGGATATTTTGGTGCTAGTCTTCACTGCACAACCTCGGGTGTGACTTGTTTAGAAGAAGGTTAGGGGTTATTCTGATATAGAAATAGAAAGTGTGTTGTTGCAACCATTTCAAGGTGGTGCTACTTGTTGGTAATATGGTGGATATTTTTTTTTAATTTTCCCTGTTTTAAGGGGGAAATATCTTATTGATTTCCTGGGAGAAAAGTCCCATGAAATGTGATTTTCTCTGTGTGGACATTTCTCTGTGGGATCTGCATATTGGTTTTGTGTGACAGCTTTTCCCCCCCTTCCCCTTCTACCCCTCTCTGCTGTTGGATACCTTCCTTCTGTTCCCAAAAGACAAGTCTGATGGCAGCTGGTAAATCTGAAGTCATTCAAGAGGTCTTGAAGTCACATTCCCCCCCCTCCGCCCCCGTGTGATTCCCTCTGGGTCCTGAGCTCCTAAATCAGTGTAGCCCCCAAACCACACCCTGGTAACAGTAGGATTGCTTTCAAAGGAAGAGTAACTGCTTGAAGCTCGCTCAGAGCCCTGCAGTGGTTATTTGAAACAGCAAGTTGGGCTGGAGAGGAGGGGCGGCATGAAGTTGCGGGAAGGAGAGGCCCATCTCTGAAAGGCTTGCGGGGCACAAAAGAGGGTTGCTGTTAGTGGTGAGGCTAACATAAGAACAGTCTTTTGACTGGGGGACTGACGGACGCAGCTCCACCTGCCTTGCCCCATCAGTGGCTGGAGTTGTGGCAGTAGGGAGGCACTCTTGAGATTTACTGATACAGCCTTAATTGGAGCTGAAAGAGTCCAGTGAACTCTTGGCAGGGGTGCCAGGCGATGATGTCCCCTTGCAGAGGCCGAAATGGGAGCTTTCTGGTAAACTATGGTTCATGCTCCGTGGCGTGAAGTAGCTGCACACCTGTGGAATATAGAATACAAAGCAGTTTCTTTCAGACCCGTTGCGTCCTTGTCAGGATAAAATCTTCAAATAGTCTGACTGGTACCTATGTCGTTGGCATGCTCTGATGCACCAGCTCATGCCAAGTGCCCTGAATAACATGTGCGTGTCTGTGTAGCTCCTTTCAGGATCAAGCTAATCCCATAAAAATCTGGCAGCTGGGAGCAGCTGGTTTCCTGCTAATTAGCCTTGGCTGCTTCTAGTGAGAGGGTGCCCAAAGGGATTCCAAAATACTCTATTGAATTCTTATCTGATAGCAACAGCCTTGGTTAAGCAAGAAAGAAGGGAGCACAAAGGAGCCTTCTGCCTGGGGGTGAGGGGAGCAAGGGGGGGGGGCTTCTCTTCATTTCTTGGTGCCTTGGCTATGTAGCCGGCACCTGTAGAATGTCCAGTCTCCTGGAATTACAGATAACCTTTACAACTTTATATTTTCAAAAAGAGGAAAGATTCTTGGAACATACCTTTTTAGAGAATTAAAAACTTTGGCATCAGAACAGATGTACCTAGTTTGCCATTAATTGGTTTTCTCTGGTGAGTACAATCAGGCGCAGAAACCTTGGTGAAAAACCTTATTTTTCTTCCTGACAACAAAGAATATAGAGAACTATATATTAGTGGGGCATGCTGGCAAAATACTGCCTTTTGGAGAATGTCTTTGAGGGATTGGCATATATTGACGGATGTGACTGGGTCAAATGATAAGTCTGATTGAGTTCACATGTTGCACTAAATGGAATTAGTTTAACCATGGTATAATCAATGAACCACAATAGGTTTAATTTACACCACATGTTGAGCCATAAATAGTGCTTTACAAAAAACGCAGCGGCTGTGTTCACACAACGGCAGCAAAATGATTCAAACCACATTGCAGTATAGAACGTGCAACCCCTTTTCTCGAAACGTGTCTTGCTTTTGTCTTGAAATCTAATGTTAGAAATCTTGTTTTTAATCATTCGGGTATCTCTTTGCTCTAAAATTGAATACAATCCAGATCAATTGCTTCTGGAATTATATATGCTAGTTTCCATATATCATTGGGACATGAAGAATTTACTGATTTTTTGGGTTTTTTTCCTGTAATAGTTTGTAATGATACAAACAACTATTTGGAAATAAAGCTTTGTGTCTTACTTGAATACTTATACATGACTTAGAAACCCTGTTCAGCTATGATGGATAAAAATGCTGCTGTAGGCAATCAAGAGTCTTGTGTGGTAAAGTTAGGAAAAGTTTTTTTAAAAAATTTTTAGGCCTTTTTGAATGCCTGTGTATTATTTTCTAGTGGTTTCTTTTTGTCCTTGGTTCTTCCATCTGGTGCTCTAGGATAGGGGTCTCCAACCTTGGCAACTTTAAGACCTGTGGACTTCAACTCCCAGCTTTGCTGGCTGAGGAATTCTGGGAGTTGAAGTCCACAGGTCTTAAAGTTGCCAAGGTTGGAGACTCCTGCTCTAGGAGCAATGAGGCAGCCATTCAAGCATAATACACGTAGTCCTCAATTTATAACCACAATTGCTACCAAAATTTCTGTTGCTGAACAAGACAGTTGCTCAGTAAGTTGTGTCCCATTTTACAACCGTTTGCCACAGTTAATCAGTGAATCACTGCAGTTGTTAAGTAAATCTGGCTCCCCCCCCCCTTGACTCTGCTTGTCAGAAGCTGTCTGGGAAGATGACAGATGGGGATCACATGACCTTGGGTCAATGCAACTGTCATAAATACGTGCCAGTTGCTAAGCACCAGAATTTTGATCACATGACCAATGGGGATGCTGCAGCACTCATAAGTTTGAAAACTGGTCCTAAAGTCGCAAGTTTGAACAGTGACTAAATGAATGGTTGTACGTCAAGGATCACCTCGTTGGCAAAGAGTGACATCTCACATGTCTCGAACATTTTTACCTTTACTCGAGGTAGAGCATCTACAAATTCCAGTTATGGCTTGCCAGTTAACAAAGTTATTCATTAAAAAGCCAAAGCATGCCATTCTTGCTTTGAGTTTCAGATACTGTATATGTTCTTTTAGAAATCTGCTTGTCCTCGAGAAAGTGCTTAGTGTGTAAAACCCGATATGGAAGACTTCACACCAAATAGATTTAAGGAAAGATTTTGTTTTCTTTGACAAACTGCTGAGCAACAAATTCTCTGGAAAGTTAGAAATAGTTAATACAGAAGGGCACCCTAGGGATATAAACTGGGTTTATATGCAGTGTTCACTAACCATTGTTTACTGAATTAACTAAAACACAAGCCCTGTCTTATAAACTACGATGACAAACTGAATTATGGCTTTGTGCAAGGGAAACCTTGTCACTCTGTACCTCAGTTTTACATAGTTTGAAAAGCTTTGAAATGCAAATAGACTGATCTCTTGTAAATGCTGCCACTCTCTTGGGCTAGGAGTGTGTTTGATCTAATTTTATTTATATTTATTAAATTTATATTCCACCCATCTCACTGTCCAAGGCAGAAGGACAATGGGGAGATCAAAGCAAGAAAATGGGAAGGCAACGAATGTGACGAAGAGAATTCACCTATGATATATATGTGCAATACTTTTTAATAAAATCCCATGGAGATTAGTGTATTTACTTCTGAGTAGGCATTCATAAGAGTGTGCAGAATGGATAACTGATCCAGCACGATATCAAGGTATAATTTATGCTTATGTTATGCATAATTTATGCTGAGGACAATACATTCATTTTAATGTTATATTGCTCTTCCTCCTGAAGATGTACAATATAAAGAAGTGCAATATAAAACAATGCTGTATATTTGACTTTAAAAAACCATAACATTTTTTTAAAAAGATAATGGACTCTTTGGGTTGTGGAAGAAGAAAAAAACTAATTTGGATCTTTGTGGGAGGAAATGTAATAAACATTCAAAAATATTTTTCAATCCATATCAAGTGATTCTAAACCATGATGTATAAGGAGCTCTGTGAGATCACAGCAAACTATTAATCTAATAAAGGAGAATATTTTAGTCCAGGGTTGAAATGAGAACAGATGATGTTACCTAGGTTGGGTAATGAAAGGTTTGCAAGAAAACAACCAAGTTCAGAGAGCATCAAAGACCCTGCAAACTATTGATCTTTTGGGGCCAAATCTGTATACACTGTCCGGTTAACAGATCTCCGTGATTCAATTAGAAAAAAAATCACTTTGTTTTCCTTGAGCTATGTAAAGACCTTTCCTTCTTGGAAGTGTCAGGCATTGATGCTTATATATTTATTTATTTGTAGAAATTCCCAAGATAGTTAGACCTATGCCTCTTTTCTTAAATTTCATTGAACCAAAGTATCCATTATTTTCTACGTACTGCAAGCATGCCCTCTTGCCCAGGATCAAGGTTGGGTGTGGGTAAGTAGGTTTAAAGGACAGCACAGATCATGTAAGTCTGGTCTTCTGACTAAATTGATTAACCAGGAAAAGACATCTGCCTGTGAAATTAATTGGGCTAATAAATAAGCCGCTCTGCATGTGCACCTGTATAATCTGAATTCCATCACGTTCGTGGCAAATCTCTGTAGCTGGTTCTAACTACATAATTTGCTATCACATTTTGAACAGAGTAATGGAGAAAAGATCTATTCCCCCCCCCCCCCCTAGACTTTTAAAATGGGTGTCTTTAGAGAAACTCATGGGTCAAGTACCCTGTGCATGTCCCACCTGGCTGTGATTTGCTTAATTATAATAAAATCCAATCGTGTTTGTGAATTTAGTGACCAGGTCCATACAACCCAAGCCAAAAGCAAATTAACAATCCCTTGCACTAGTATTGTACGTGAACTCAAAACAGTGAGAATTTCATGGTGGTGATTTTTCTAATTAATACTATAAATTTTAATTTGTTTTAAATTATTGGTGTTTTAATATCTCTACGGCCAAATTTATTTAATTAGATTTTAGTGGGTTTTAAAACGTTGTATTTTATATATTTTATTTATGGCTGTTCACCGCCCCGAGTCCTTCGGAAGGAGGGCGGTATACAAATTAAATAAACTTCAAACTTCAAATAAAGATGCAGGAAGCTCATTTTCAAATCCTTAGAGAAAGTTCATTAGGTGCATTTTCTTTTTAACCTCCTTTAAAGTATAGTTTGGAAGTAGGAAGAGAGAGCCAATCCTGGTGAGAGAAAGAATGTACAATGACCTATGATAATTATTTGCTGTATTTTGATGTACGTGATCTATAAAATGGCCAATTTAGACTGCTCGTTAGTGCCTAGAAACAAAATGGCATCATGGTAAAAAGAAATATTTTTCTATGATTTCAGGGTTCGGTCCATTTGGGGAGTATTCTGTCAATGCCAGCTGGATCGCAGTTCAGGTAAAAGACATATTTTCAAATGCTTCAGTCATAATAGCATTACTTTTTAATCACTCATTTCTTTAAAAAAAAAGTCCAATAACTATTTAAGCCGGATTCCAAGAAGTGATCCTTCTTGATTTTATTTTTTTTAACATAAAGCCAGCCTTAAAGTTGAATTTGATTAGTAGTGGCTACATCCATTCAGTTTTAATGACAGAGTTATGGTAGTGTTTTGTCCTTGCCTCCTTTTGGCCTATCTTCTTGGCTTCACAGTTTGGAGTTTTTCAGGAACTTGCTGACTCCTCTGGAGAGTAATAATACTGTAACGATTTCTAGGCAAAAGAGGAATGTTTGTGTAATGATTATCTGCATAGATGAAGTTAAGATTCTTTCAGTTACTTAAAATAACCCCAACCAAATTATTAACTAAAACTCATCAGCTAAAACACTTCAATGAGCCAGCGATTCCAAAGGGATAAATCAGCATTTCCTGTTTAGATCATATTTGCTGATAGCATTTTGAAAAGACACGCCATCGTGTGAGTATGAGGCATTTTGAGGCAACATCTCTGCTAAATTAGTGTTAGTCCTGTGTTATTTAAAACTCCTGAAATCATTACAAAGGGCAAAAAAAATCATTGACATCCATTCAGCTGGGAAATGTTTTCTTTCCAATTTTTGTACATTTTCCTTGTAATATTCTATTCTGATTTGAGGAGGTCTAGGAAAATGGGAATGATTTTGCCTTGTGAGATGAGAGGGAATAAAGTCCAAGATGAAGATAATTACTTGGATTGTGCAGTTTTTGCAAAACAATTTGGCCCTTGCAAGAGTGCATCGTTTTTTGGCTATTTGTGAAAGCAGCCCAACTTTTTTCAGGTTTCTTCGTGAGCATGAAAAAAGCGTGGCTGCATTAAAAAACATCAAGAGATCCACCCTTTCAGTAAGTCCCAAAATACTTCTTCCAAATCATTTTCAAAGTAAGCAAAGCATGAAAATGACTAGCAGACAGCTGCTGTCGACCATGAGAGTTTTCAAACTCGCCGCGTCACCTTGCTGTCACGTGACATTTGTGGAGGGCATGGCCTGCGTGTGACACATCCGGCCCACGGGCTGCCAGTTTGACACCCCTGATCAAGAGGGTCTTTGGTTTTCTCCCTCCCATATTTTTCACAGAGGAAACTTAAGACTCAGTGGTACAGGATCAGGACACCGATTTAACAACCCACTAGTATGGGGAGCAGGTGTGGGTTCTAAATTTTTTTACTACTGGTTCTGTGGGTGTGGCTTGATGGTCATGTGACAATTCTTTAGGATTTAGCAGAGTCCACTGGTCCACCAGGCTTTTAACTGCTTGCAGAGCTGTACCGATCTACCCATTTGTTTTTGGAGGCACCGGTCTATTCATTTGTTTTGGAGGCACCGGTCTACCATCACACTGCCTTTTAACACTGATCAGCTGTAGGGCGGCCCTTTGAAGCCCTGCGGCAAGAGTTTAAACAATTTTTTTCCTTCTAGCCAATCAGCTGGGACTTGGGAGGCAGCACTAGATTGGGGGTGGGGCCAAATAAAAGGTAAGAATAATGCGGGGGGGGGGGCAGGAGGGAGGGCCCAGCTCCCGAACAAAGAGAACTGGTTAGGTGATGTTATATCGTCACTGCTACCAGCTCGGCCGAACCGGGAGGAACCTACCACTGGTGGGGAGCCTTAACACTTTAATCTGTGAATGGCTGTTCACTACAGGAATGCCTACCCTTGAATTCAGGGGTGTCCACCTGATGTGGTCAAAAATAAATCAAGATAGTAATAACACTTAGACTTATATACCGCTTCATAGTGCTTTTTACAGCCCTTTCTAAGCAGTTTACAGAGTCAGCATATTGCCCAACAATCTGGATCCTCAGTTTACTCACCTCGGAAGGCTGGCAGGCTGAGTCAACCTTGAGCTGGTGAGATTTGAACTGCCGAACTGCAGCTAGCAGTCAACTGAAGTAGCCTGCAGTACTGCACTCTAACCACTGCGCCACCTCGGCTATTTAGCCGAGATGCAACCACAGTGGTGCAGTTGAAGTTCCACCTATTTTTTTTCTCTGCAATGTGTAAAAACCAATACCTAAATCTCTGGAAAGTAAACTTAGCTTAGTCTAAACTTAATAGAACTTCCATAGAAACATTGGATTGGAAGGACCCATATAGAAGCCTTCCGAATAAATGGGTGTACGGCTTCTGCTTGAATATATCCAGTGAAGAGTAGATCTATTAGATCTCTGGGTAGTTGATTTAATTGTCAGGCTGCCTGTACTTTAGGGATTTTTTTTTTTTAGTAATATTCAAATGGAATTAGCCTTCCCGTGTCTTAAATTCATGATTCTAGGTCTTGCACTCTGGACTGATAGCAAATGTATTGGACTTCTGTATGTTTTTGTTTCAGGTGCCTGAGAAATCCAGGTACTGGTAGATTCAGGTGCAGATTACCTGCTTTGGGGACCCAAAAGGGCTTTTTCAAAAGGCAACTGGACTTTGTTTCTTCCTTGAAGACTTTCGCTTCTCATCCAAGAAGCTTCCTCAGCTCTGAGCTGAAGAAGCTTCTTGGATGACAAGTGAAACATCTTCAAGAAAAAAACAAAGTCCAATTGCTTTTTTTAAAAAAAAGCACTTTTGGGACAACCATGACCTGGATGACTGAGAATCTCCATCTGCTTTGGGGGCTGTAGCAAGGAAGAACTTCATTCCCTGCTTTTGGGCTTCCAAGAGGCATCTGCCTTTAAAAAAAATGCCTGTTGTTTACCCGTTCATCTTCCACCTCTTGTAAACCCTTCCCTTAGCAAGCTGTCATAGTTAAAGCAGTTTTTCCCTTAGTTTTTGCTTGGAAAAATGATGGTGGAATGTTTGCAGAGGCTAAGGTGTAGGCCAAGATGAATAAATGTTTTTACAGAACAATGTAGATCAAACCGACCAACTGGATGCATGAATATGTGGTTTTCTGTAACATCTACCTCTGCCAGACACCTGTTGCTTATAGTGAAGATGACTTGTGCTCCTGACTCTGTGTGTGTGTGTGTGTGTGTGTGTGTGTGTTGTGGGGAAGCGGAGGTGGTAAGGCTCAAAGTTCTTCTTTGGGGACACCTGGCTACTCAACTGGCCACATTTTTGAACATCTGGCACAGCCAGCTGTTAACAGTTGGCTATGAACTTTCCTGTAAGGTTGAAAGTGCCATTGATGTGAAACCGAATGATGTTGTTTTGTCAGGGTTACAAGGATCTGTTGAGAAAGCAGCTTCCCCAGGGGTTGCTCTGCGGGAAGACTGGGTACAGGAGCGTGACTTTGATTGAACGGCAATTTAAAAATTTGGGGCGGGTGGAGGAACATAGTTTAGCTGTGATCTGTCATAGAAAATTCTGCCTGAGTTCAGTGACCTCATCCATGCCTTTCAATTAAAGAACAGCCCAGTAAACTTAATTAGAATGCTAATATCGGAACTGTGAATTACAGGTAGCCCTCAACTTTTGACCACAATTGAGCCCAAAATTTATGTTGTTAAGTGAGTTTTGTCCTATTTTTCGACTTTTCTCACCCCATTTGTTAAGTGAATCACTGCAGTTCTTAAATTGTCAACATGGCTGTTAAGTGAATCTGGTTTTTCCCCATTGACTTTGCTGGTTAGAAGGTCGCAACAGGGGATCACATGACTCCGGGACGCTGCAATCGTCATAAATGTGAGTCAGTTGTCAAGCATCCGAATGTAGATCACGTGACCATGGGGATGCTGCAATGGTCGTAAGTGTAAAACATGGTCATCATTCACTTTTTTCAGTGCTGCTGTAACTTCTAATGGTCACTAAATGAACTGTTATAAGTCGAGGACTACCTGTAGCTTGCAAATACATAGATATGTGCTGTCTTAATTGTCTTGGGGTGTCGAACTTCCTGTACATTCATATATAATGTAGAAGGTATCATATATAATGCTGCCAGTCTAAGCTGTGCATGAATTGTTACCATAACCTGAAGCTGGCCTTATGTTGAAGTTAAACAACTGAAGTTTAGGATCTAGCTAGGATCCCATTACTAGATTTGACCTGCAGAGTTGGTCCTCCAACAGGGAGGGTTTTAAGAAGAGATTGGACAACATTTGTCTGAAATGGTATAGGGCCATGATGGCAAACATATGGCACGCGTGCCACAGGTGGCACATGGAGCCATATCTGTGGGCACGCGACCATTGCCTTAGCTCAGCTCCAGCGTGCATGTGTATGCCAGCCAGCTGATTTGCAGGCCTTTCGGGCCCACCAGAAATTGGAAAACAGGCCGTTTCTGGCCTCCGGGGGTGGGGAAAGCCGTTTTCACCCTCCCCAGGCTCCTAGAAAGCCTCTGGAGCCTGAGGAGGGCAAAAAAACAGGCCTATGGGGCCCACCGTGCCATCGCAGGCCAAAAGCGGTGGGAGCGTGGGTGTGTTTGTGTGTCGCGTGTGCATGCAGGGTGGCAGGGCACATTGAATTATGGGTGTGGGCAAATGCGCACTCAATTGCCCGCACTCCCCCCCCTTCTGGCACGCAACGGCAAAAAGGTTAGCCATCACTGGTATAGGGTTTCCTGCCTGAGCTGTGGGTTAAACTAGAAGACCTCCAAGGTCCCTTCCAACTCTGTTGTTCTGCTATTATTAATTTTGTGTAGGTCCTTCTTGGAAATGTCCCTCTTTCCCAATGCACATTTCTTTCTTGGTGAATTCCGAGCGTCTTTCAAATTTACAACTACACCAAGTCGCCTCTATTCCAAGCTCTATTTTAAAGTTTAAGAGATTTTTCCTGAACACCCTCCGTCCCCTCCAACCCCCCCCCCCAATTGTCACCTTGCTTTTACTTTTTCTTTTCTATCCTAGGTGTAAATCCTGTTCTCTTCTTTCCCAGACTTGGTCTTCAAGAGGGGCAGGATAGGCATTTGTGCCATGCATTTCCTCCTGAAATTCTCTTGCCAACATTACATGATTATTATAATAATCCCTCAAATTCCCATGATCCTTACCATTAAAAATGTGTGTTTGACCCTCGACCAAAAGATGGACATCAAACCGTCTCGCTTGCCTTCAGTTTCCACTGCCTCCTATCCTCCTAGCTTCCGAAATTCTCAGGAGGCATTTAAATCATTCACTCCAGGTTTTTTTTGCAAATAGAGCAGTAGAAGTAGGGCTTTCTATGCAGCGGAGATCTCCCAGGGTTAGCATTCTGTGCGCATTCTGTGTCTGTAAGAATTAGGCATTCGTGTAGGGTGAGCTTTTTCCTTTCTTTTTTAGCTTGATACGGTGTGTTATCTTGTGCAACTGTGGAGCTAAATGTGATCCTCCCTGGAAATAACATTGCAAGCCTAACTCATCCAGTGATCTAAGAAGTATCTCCTCTCCTTCTTACCCCTGTCTGATTGCCAGTTCCCCCCCCCTTCTGAGTTTGGAGCTCTGGGAATACTCTCCTCAAATGCTTTTAAATTAACCCCCGCCTCCCCAACTCTAATCAATTGCTGCCAACTAATGGCCAGCCAGATGTCTGGCTTGCAGCTGTCTATGTTTGTGTCTCCTCCTTGGTGTTTTTTTCTTTTTTTTTTAAAGCTGCTAGTTGTGTTTGATACTGACCCGCTCTGTCTCCAGGGTGGAGGTGAGCCTCAGTTAAGATAATCCTGGCTACCAGCATGCATTGTGAAAGAGAAGAGTGTCCATTTAGTACTTTTTTTAAAAAAAAATGATTTATATGCCGCCCTTTTCCGGAGACTCAGGGCAGCTTACAATACGTTAAGCAATAGCCTTCATACTTTTGTATATTTATAACAAGTCAGCTTATTGCCCCCACAATCTGGGTCCTCATTTTACCTACCTTAGAAAGGATGGAAGGCTGAGTCAACCTTGAACCTGGTGAGATTAGAACTTG
>WNWU01000001.1:87766374-87784526 GCA_012654045.1 Ptyas mucosa
CGATCCGGTTGGAACCGGGAGCATTTCACCCCTGATGTAGAGCCTCCATATTTAAAGAGGCGTACCTCATTTCCTGCTTTAAGGCATGAGCCAAAATTCTGGGGACAGTGTCACATTCTTCCACGTTTCAGACCATACCTAAGGGCTTGGAACTTGGGTGCCAGGACCTTTTAGCTTCCTTTTTAAAGTGACAGCTGAGATTCTAATACGGATAACTGACAGCTGAGATTCTGATGCGGATAAGTGTGTTGTACAAAGAGTAGGCAACATGCAAAGTTAATTGAGTAATTAATTAATCATGGTCCTTCCAGAAGCATCTTGCTGACCATGGTGAGAACTGGTGTGCTGGATTAGGCATCTCCCTTCTTCTGGGTGAGAAACTTCCTATGGTTTTGTCGAGAATTGTGGAACGCAGTATGTGCATCGTGTTATTGCTGTTGCTGGCTGGGCTTCCACTCCGTCTTCCTCATTCCTGTCTGCGTGACGGTAGGAGGAATGCTGAATACGTCTTCACATTTGTATTTCTTCAATGATTTTGGAAGGCGTGATATTTTAAAACAATAGTCTAATTAATTGAGAGCATTTCCTTAATTCTTCCATTTTCTTCCCCCTCCCTTAACTGATCTGTGGCTGCAGTTCAGTGCACATTTTCCTGGAAGTCAAGGCTACCTACTGACTAAACTTGTGAAGGGTTGTTGGGTTTCCTTGAGTTTCTGCTCAATTTAAAGAGAAACTTCGGCTCGTTCGTTCTTTCTTTTTTTTTTTAAACCTCTTTCTCCCCTCCCAGCCTGCAGTTTCTCCTGAGCATGTTTGTGTGCAACAAACTGCACACAATTCTGTCCCCAGCCTGAAGAGGCCCAGACAAAAGAAAAGGAACAGCCTGCCTTTGAACGCATGCAACTAAAGCATTGTGCCTGTGGCAGACAAGACTTCATGGAGCTGAGTGGACACAAAGAACTGTGTCTGAGTTTCTGAGTTCCAGACAGTGTGATCTGCATTTTAATAGACAAAAAAATCAATTAAACAATCTTTGTAAATCCTCCCCGGTTTGAGGGAGGCTAAGCGGACTCTTGGTTTATTGCGTCTTGGGCATTATCCTGCATCCTAAAGCTTTAAAGGAAGACGAAGGGGGAAAAAAGAAAGAAAGAAACCTCTTTCCCCAATTCCTTTCTCTTGTTGAAGGATTTCTTTGCCGTTGAATACATATCCTGGACTGTCCGACTTGGAAATGCTCAAGGGGACGTGGAGGGTGGATGGAAAACCACGGCTTAATCTTCAACAAAGCCAAAGAGGAATGGGTTGGAAAAGTCCTCCGAATCTCTTGTTGGGCCGTCTGCAAATATTAACCAAAGTTATTTTCATGTGGCTTAAATGTAGAGGTTTGAGTCGAAGGCGATCGCTCCTGCTGGAAACAAAAACCCATTTGTGCGCCTGTCCGCACGCCTGCACAGACACACACAGATGCCGAATGAAATACCGACGTCCAAAAGGGTCAATTTTTCCGAACTTGAAATTCTTGTATTCCCAACTCCTCTGGGGCTCTGAAGTTAGAACGTGCTATTTGCTGTTTTGGAGAACTTGCTTTCCAAGTTGCTTTTTTTTTTTTTTAAAGGAGGGGGTAACTTTGATTTCCTGCCTGCCTCCAGCAGGTTGCTTAGGGGCTCTAGACTGTGCCCTCTAGACTGTGAAGTTAATTGGCTCCTGTCGCCTTTTATTCGCCCCCCCCCCCCCCGGCCGGGCGAGGAGTGAGGTCAGAGCGCGTCCCGACATCCGCATGGACAATTGCTGTCAGAGTGTCTAGACAGGCCAGATAAGGATATTAGAAACTCACAAAGCAGCCCATTGTGGAGGGCCAGGGAATCGGTCACACACGTTCAGTTTTACTGTTTGTCAGGTACACAAGGCAGCAGATAATAAGTTTGTCTGACTGGAGGAGGGATTTGTTCCCCCCTCCCCTTTATAACTGAGTATAATTCCTATACTGAGAAGAGGGGAAGGGAGGGAATGTATAATATGGATAGTTGTGCGTCTATTGCAATTCTTCTTTTTTTCCACGCAGAGAGAAAAAGTAAACTTTTCTTTTTAAAATGCCTTCAGACTTTTTGGCGTGCTGATATTTAATGTGTAGCTGCTTTCAAATCAGAAAGTTTTTTTAAAAAAATACTTTTTTGAAGCTTTGATGGTAGAAGTGTAGCTACTTCAAAGGAATGTGTTTCATTTAAAAAAAAATATACTTTCAGACTTCTTAGATTCCTCCCCCTGACCACCCTACCCACCCTCCCTCAACTGGGGAGATCTTTCAGAGGAGCCAGATTTGTTGCTCCTTATTCAGGCGATGCTTCATTGTCATGCCACAATAAATGTTTTGAAATGTAAGAAAGGGACCTCTGAAATAAAATCATTGTTGAATTACCCTGATTTGCAGCTGATTGGTGGCACTGTCCGGATGGAATCAGACAAAAATATATCTTGTAAGAAATACCCCTTTCTGCCTGTCACTCATTTGCTATGTGGTCAATTACCTGTGTAAGCTATTTTGTATCCAAAGCAGCGGGTGAAATCCGGCTGGTTCTATCCGGTTCGTGCGAACCGGTAGCACTGGTGGCAGGAGGCTCCGCCCCCCTGCCGGGACATCATTACGTCCCATTTCTTACCCTCTGCACATGTGCAGGAGGCTCTGTGCATGCACAGAAGAGGCACGCGCATAGCACACGCACACTCCCGTTCCCGAACCGGTAGCGAAGGTAAGTGGATTTCACCGCTGCTCCAAAGCATCATGCTCTTGAGTATCAACTTATAAGTAGTCCAGGAATGTATTTTTGCAAGAAGTTGCATTTGTCCCTTGTGAAAATTGCATCTGTTTGATATAGGCCTGTGATGGTGAACCTATGGCATGCGTGCCAGAGGTGGCAAGCAGTGCCCTCTCTGATGGCACGCGATCCGTCGCCCCAGTTCAGTCCTGTTGCAGATGCATGTGTGCCTCCCGCCAGCCAGCTGGTCTTCAGGTCTCTGCTGTGCAGGGGGTGGGGGGCATGGGGGGCATGCACTCATGGGGGGGGCGTGTGCGCAGGAGTGAGGTGGGAGCTGCATGCACATGGGGGGGTATGCGTGTGGGGGCCGCGTGATTTTTTTGTTTTTGTTTTGCTATTGTGTGTCAATCGTATTTTTAACACTTTTCCTCTGTACCAGTTACAAGTGTGGCTTCACTGAGGCATAGGGGGAAAAAATAAGTGATTTTTTTCAATGTTTCTTTAGACCTCAGTTATCATATTTAACAAGGAAGGGAAGACTCTGGTCCTTGTGGTTGAGAAATGAGACTGAATACACAAATAAGCGAAGCTTGATAGAATTAGAGAAAGCAGAAAAAATGTCGGAGCTTGACTTCCAACTGTCAGAGACAACCTGTACGTATCTATTTACTTTGGGGCAACATGGTATGCAATTAGCAAAAATAGAATTACCCGGCCTGTAACATGGGCAGCCGGTGTGAATTATTTATATAAATCATGAGCAGACTTTGCATGGTTTGGAAGAGAGCAGTAGGAACCTATGCATGGGAATTGACACTAACTTTAGTTGATGCTGATGCTTCTTTGCTCTATGTCAACATCCCCTCTGCAGGTATCCGATCTTGGACTCTTAGACTCTTGGACTCTTTGAGTGCATTTCACATCTGCCTTTTGCAATAGGTGAGATTTTCAGGGTAGTAGGTAATTTCAGTGGCATCTCTTGAAAATATAGCAATAACCTTGGGGTTCAGTCTGGGAATCAAGCTGGAGTTGCGAGAATGCCCAGTTAGTAGAACTGGGGTGATACATCCAGTTTATCAGCAAGAAATGCAGATAACTCGCGCACAAAAGATTCTGAAGACAGTTCAGTTAGGTTTGGTTTTTCTCCCCCTCTCCCTATGAGCTTCAAAGGGAAATCAGAAGTGAGGACTGCCTGGAGGGCTTCCCGCCCCCCCCCCCTCCACTCTTGTATACAGATTGCTAGTGTGTTATGTCTAGTACTTTCTGCTTTCAGATGAAATGTCTGTGCTGCAATTTGAGACTTCAAGAATCGAATCTTGGAACATTTACTTTAAAAGGACCCACTCTGCCTGGTGCTTCACCAGGATCATTTTCCTCCTTCATCCCTCCAGCTTCTATCACGGTGTGTTTGAACGTTGCCTTCCAGCCCCTGCCTTTGCTAATGAATCCAAGCATTTCAGACGCGGATCAATAATGATGCACTGTTAAGACCCAGAATTGCCTTTGGAGCATTGGCCCAGCCATGTGATTTATTATTGTTGCTTCTGGAACATGCCTGCTTGAGATACCCCCTGCTTCTCCTCTCTCCAGTAGCTAGTAAACCCTGTTTTTCTAGGGGTCTCTACTTTAAAAAAAAAAAAAAGAAGAAGAAGAAGATATAAAATGTTCACATTTTGATTTTAGAAAAAAAAATGTTCTTCAAGTAAACCAATTTAAAACCCCTTTTGTGCAAATCCCAGCTTCCCCTCCGGACATACTGTGCTCTTCAGTCAAAAGAAAAAAGAAAACAGTAGAAATTATAAGGACTAGAGTAAAAAGAAAGAATTAAGACAGTGGTAACTTAAAAGTCAGCCAGCTGTGGCAGACGAAAGAGGGCCATCTAGTCCGCTTCTGATGTCCAGAAGGAGCTTCAAAGCCCTGAATTGTTCAATTTCTCTTGTGTGAACAGTGTGCTGAACTTGTCCAGCACCACAAATACATTGTGTTTTGTGACAGAGAAAGCACAGAGCATTGTGCTTTGTTTCATGTTGTGTTCCACATATCCAATTTGCTTTTCTGTATGTAATGTTTAGGATCAAGTACAGAATTTCCAGTCCTAGAGTATTGTACGAAGCTTTAAATGTCCCGAGAGCTGCATCTGAAAACGGCTATTTAAGCCGAGAAACATTGTTTTGTTATATGGAGAACAATCCTGCTTGTGTACAGGTGTATCTAATTTAATTTAAAACCCATATTAAAACAAAAATAATTGCAGCCCTGCTTCTCTTTAGAAGGGCAACCATCCAACTTGAGGGATCCTTGGTCCTCTGAGCCTACTTGTTTCCTTGTAGACCAAGGGTGTCAAACTCAAGGCCCGGGGCCCGGATTCAGCCTGCAGAGTACTTAGATGTGGCCCATGGGGCCACCCTGGAAACAGTGAAGGACCAGCCCACGGTGCCTCTGCCAGCGAAAACGGAGCTTGGGAGGGCCGCACGCAGCACTCCCAAGCTCCCATTTTCCCTGGCAGGGGGTTGCAGGAGGCCATCGCAAGCGAAAATGGAACTCGGGAGCCCATTTTCGCTGGCAAAGCACTTGGGCCGCCACCGGCACCTCCAAAATGAGTGACGTTGAGCTGGCCACACCCACCTTGGCCACACTCATGCCAGCTCCCTAAGGTGAAACACAAGCCTGATGCGGCCCTCAATGAAATTGAGTTTGACACCCCTGTTGTAGACTTTTCATTACCTGACCTAAGTAATGCACTGATAATGTTACCTAGTTTGGTAATGAAATGTCTGCAAGAAAACAACCAAACTCAAGAGAGCACCAAGGACCTCAATTTCAGTCCTGAGGTACTCTCCTTTATTGGAACCACCCAACTTGAGATACGTTGGTCAAGCATGACCTCTGGACCCTGAAAAGATGCACAAAAGTTGGGGTTTGAATGTCCTTAGGCAATTCAGGGAGGACCATTAGGGGAAGATTTAAAGAGTTGTAAAGAATAGTTGGTATACAGAAAATACTGATTTTAGTTCCAGCGACCTGCCATTAAGCCTGCAATGGAGAAGGGATGGGTAGCAGGAAATAGAGAAGAATTATCTCTTTTTGGATAATCAAAGTAAGCAGTGTTGGATTAAATCCTCAAATGGTCTGATTTTTAGTAAGGCGGTTTTTGTTTCGTTTTATTTGTAGTTTCTTCCCAACTTACTGCTTCATGCATGGATCCCAGCTGTCCTTATCCACTGTCACCCAAGCATATAATCCCTGGTTTTGTAGAAGAATCCCTTTAGAACAGAGGAAGTCTCAAATTAGAAAAGGATGAACTGAAATGCAAAAAGTCAAGAATTTTGTTTTTTTCTTCCTGGGAACTTGCTTAGTTTACCAATGGAAAACGTTGGAAGAAAACTGAAAAGCAGCAAATGTATTTTACATGAAATACAGTCACATCTGAGAATAAGGCGGTTTAATGTTTGCAGTGTTAAATGCTAATTTAGTATCCAGGTACTGTATGTCGCTAGTTCTTAAAAGTGCACTAATGAGAATAAAGCTGTTTAATAATTTATTTGTTTTTGCTTATCTTTTCTGTTTTCAATTTTTTTTCTTACATCATAGATGGCAAAAAAATGAACACTCTTAGCATTTTGCATTTGGGCTATATTAACAATTCTGGGTGTAGAAAACTAAGGCATTTTTATTTTTTAACAATGCAACCGTGATTCACAGGGAGAAAAACTTCACTCAAAACACTTGGAATAAACACAATGTTTCTTTTGTGTAAGCTGTCTTTTATCTGAAAAAAAATATTTAAATACTTTAAAAGAAAAATATTGAAAACTGCTTTGTGAATTTAACAAAAATGCCAAATAGTACAAATGTACCTCCTTAATTAAAAGTCTATGGAGATTCTCATATAGACAGATTTAACCATAGTTTCAATTGGGAAAATGTGACCATCCTAGACCAAGCCCAGTCCAAAAATGCCAGGGAATTTCTAGAAGCATGACACTCAGATTAACAGAGTTGGAAGGGACCTTATAGGTCATCTAGTCCAACCCCCCCGCTCAAGCAGGAGACCCTACACCATTTCTGACAAATGGCAGTCTAATCTTTTCTTGAAAGTCTCAAGTGATGAAGCTCCCACAACTTCCGAAGGCAACTTCTGTTCCATTGGTCGATTGTTCTCACTGTCAGAAAGTTCCTCCTCATTTCTAGGTTGAATCTCTCCTTGGTCAGTTTCCATCCGTTATTCCTTGTCTGGCCTTCAAGTGGTTTGGAGAACAGCTTAACCCTGTCCTCTCTGTGGCAGCCCCTCAAATATTGGAAGACTGCTATCATGTCTCCCCTGGTCCTTCTCTTCACTAGACTAGCCATGCCCAGTTCATGTAACCATTCTTCATATGTTTTAGTCTCCAGTCCCTTAATCATCCTGGTTACTCTCCTCTGCATGTTTTCTAGAGTCTCAACATCTTTTTTATAGTGTGGTGACTAAAACTGGATGCAGTACTCCAGCTGTGGTCTTACTAGGGCTTTATAAAGTGGTATTAGTACCTCACTTGATCTTGGTTGTATCCCTCTATTAATGCAATTTAGGATTGCATTGGCTTTTTTTGCTGCCGCTGCACACTGCTAGCTCATATTTAATTGGTTGTCCACTAAGACTCCAAGATCCCTCTCACAGTCACTGCTATTAAGCCTGGTTTCCCCCAGTTTATATGTGTGCTTTTGGTTTTTCTTACCTAAATGTAAGACTTTATTTTTCTCTACATTGAATTTCATTTTGTTAGATAGGGCCCAGTGTTCAAGTCTGTCGTTCTTCGTATGTTTTAGTCTTCAGTCCCCCTAATCATCCTGGTTGCTCTCCTCTGCACTTTTTCTAGAGTCTCAACATCTTTTTAAATAGTGTGGTCTGTCATATCAGCTTTCAGTAGACACACAGATATTAACATCTATGCAAAAGAGACTATCACCCAGCCCAAAAAGAAACAAAAGTACCCAAGCACCTCTCCACCAGCAATCCACACCCAGATCAGCATAGATTAACTCCAAGGTTAACCTCACACCAACCATCAAGTAAACAATACTCCAATTAAGAAACTGCCAAAGGAGCCAACAGTAAACAGCCCAATCAAAGAATCTCTAAGAACCACTCCCACCAACACTGACAGGACAAGCCACCTGAATATAAACTTGACAGCAAACTGCTCTCCTTATCAGCACTGAAGACGCTACCTAGTTTGGGTAATGAAACATCTGCAAGAAAACAAGCAAGCTCAGAGAGCACCAAGGACCCCTCATGGAGAGTCTCAGTCTTCCAGGTCATGATTGTCCCAAAGGTGCTTTTTTAAAAAGCAGCTGGACATTCTCATTTTTCCTTGAAGACGTTTCACTTCTCATCCAAAAAGCTTCTTCAGTTCTGACTGAATGGTGGAGAATGGAAGGATTTATGTTCCTTGCAGTTATCTGGTCATTAGCACTCTCTCTGAGAATTGTTGTGCCTTGCTGGATCTTGAGGTTCCTAACCATTTCACCCTTCAATCAGCCTTTCTCTTCCTATGCCTTCAAGATCTGTTTTGGTTTTAAAACCTCCCACCATGTTGAGTTTGAAGTCTGAACAACTTTGTCCTTAAGTCCACCTGGCAGCAGTCCAGAAATGGTTTGCCATTGTCGTGCTGGAATTCATAATATTTTTCAATTTCCCAATCTAGCCTTCAGCGCTGATTCAGCACTGATGTTTCTCATCATCTTCCATCCACATATGTACTTTGGAGACTGCAAGTCTGAGACTCTGCCACAGAAGTGGGCAACTATGACCCCTTTGCGACCTTGGACTTCAACTCCAAGAATTCCTGAGCCAGTAGCAGAAAAAAATCCTGTTTCAGGAATTGTGGGAGTTGAAGTCTACAGGTTGTGAAGGGGCCATAGTTGCTCTCCCTTGCTTTGGAACAAAGATAACAAACAGGATTCTGGGAGTTGTAGTCCAAGCAACTCCAAATTGCCAGAGTTGTGAAAGGAAGGCTGCCTTGTATCATTGACCAGATATTGCAGAATGAGTTGGGGTTTTTTTTATCCTTAATTCATTAGGACTGGCAATTCTGGGTCGATAGTTTTTCATTCTCAATCACTCCATTTTTATATTTACATGATGTTTCCCTTTCTTGAAATGGTTTCTGGTTTTAACTTGACGCCCTTATTCAAAAAATATAAGTGAATCATGTGTGATATATTTACTTCCATTCCCAGGGAAATCTATGGAGAGCTCAGAGTGAGGTGCGAGGTTTAGAGTGGTTCAGTGCAGTGGTGGGTTGCTACCGGTTCTCCCCGGTTCTTGCGAACCGGTAGTGGAAATTTTGAGTAGTTCGGAGAACCGGTAAATACCACCTCTGCCTGGCCCCGCCCCCAGTCTATTCACGGCCTCCCGAGTCCCAGCTGATCAGCTAGAAGGAAAAAATCAGGGCTCACTTGACAAAGAAGAGAGAGAGAAAAAAAAACAAGACACCTTAGCTTTAAATTGAGAAGCCAAGGAGCCTCCCAACTGATCGGCTAGAATCGATCCACTCCTTGTAAACCGCTCGGTGGTGGTAGATTGGCAATTGAGGCCAAGCTGCCTGAAAGCGGTTTCCGATGCTCTCGGTGGTGGCAGAGTGGCAAAAAACTGTTTAAACTCTTGCCGCGGTGCTTCAAAGGGCTGCCCTACAGCTGATCAGCGGTATACAGCAGTGTGGTGGTAGACTAGCGCGCTCCAAAAACACATGGGTAGACTGGTACGGCTCTGCAAGCAGTGAAAAGTCTGGTAGGCCAGTACCTCTGCTCAATCCTAAAGAATTGTTTGTCACATGACCACCAAACCACACCCACAAAATAAGCCACGCCCACAGAACCGGTAGTAAAACAATTTAGAACCCACGCCTGGTTCAGTGGGTGTGAAAATAACTCAATGTTTTGGAATTTCTTTGCTTCCTTCCCTTCCTGCACAGTCTTTCATGATGCATTTAAAATCTTGTCGAAAGTTCAGGCAGAATTGCTTTGGCAGGCTGGAGACAGGAAAAAGTGGGTTGTAGGTTGTTTCCCATTGAGCTGACTAGACAAGTGTTTTGCATTAGATTCTGCCAGGCTGCTCGTGATGCAGCCACGCTAGTTATCCCGGATACTTCCGGCTGCCAGAAAAAGAAAGTTGAGGCTTTCTCAGGAATTGGCCATCTTACTTCGGCTGGTCTTCCACCTTCCTTCTCCATTATCCACTTCTGGAAATACCAGATGCAACAACAGGTGCTGGATCTGAAAAAATTGTGTGCCTACAGAATCCAAGACTCTGTAGAAGTGAGAAGTGGAAGGCCAGTGGGAGAGACATCCATGTTCTCCAACCCGTCATAGCTGAGGAATCTGGGAGTTCTAGTCTCAGAGGGCACTTCCTCTTGAGGAAGATGACTTACATGTTCTTTAATAAACCTTTCCCAGGTCTGGGACAGTATAGGTCAGTGATAGCTAGTCTTTACCATCATGTGCCAGAAGGGGGGACACACCCATAATTCTATGCACCCCGTCCCTGTCCCCCCCCCGCTCCTGGCACGCGATGGCCCAATAGGCCCGTTTTTCTCTCTTACCTGGCTCTGGACCCTTTCTAGCAGTTTGGGGAAGGCGAAAATGGCCTTCCCCACCACCACCACCACCCGGAGTTGGCAAACGGGCTGTTTTCAGCCTCCAGAGGACCTCTTAGAGGGTCGGGAAGGTCATTTTTGCCCTCCCCAGACTCCTAGAGAGGCTCTGGAGGCTGGGGACAGCAAAAACCGGCCTGTTTCCCTACTTCTGGTAGGCTCAGAAGGCCTGAAAATCAGCTGGCCGGCTCGCATGCACACCGGAGTTGAGCTTACATGCCCACTGATACGGCTATCTTGCCACCTGTGGCACACGTGCCATAGGTTTGCCATCATGAGTATAGGTTATTTGAGTTATTTATGTTCTATTAAACATAACTAGGTAGAGGCGCAATGGCTCAGCGGTTAAAGACACTGAGCTTATCAGCTGGAAAGCTGACAGTCCGCGTTGGAGAGCTGAGCGCTGCAAGATGGGCTGAGCTCCCGTTATTTGCCCCAGCTTCTGACCATCTAGCAGTCCGAAAGCATGCAAATGTGAGCAGATAAATAGGTACCACTGCAGTGGAAGGGTAACAGTGTTCTATGCCCCTCAATATATAATCATGCTGGCTAGATGACCACGGAAGTGTCTTCAGACAATGCTGGCTCTCTCAACTAAGAAACAGAGCAGGAGACACCTTTACCTTAAACATAACAAAATATAAGTTATCTGAGGCAGCGGTCTCTAAACTTTGCAGCTTGGTGGCCTGGTGCGGGGAGGAGAAGGGAACTGGGCCATGTGAACAGCGGGCTAGCATGCCCACACGGAACTCGACGTACGCAAGGGGCGGGCTGGTGCACACACAGCTCAATGTGCACACCATCCCGCCGCTTTCAGGGCCCAGTTCCAAATAGACCATGGCCTGGTAGTGAGCCGCGGTCCAGGGGTTGGGGACTCCTAATCTGAGGGACTGCTGTTCTCCAATTACATCTTCCTGTCCCATCAGATCCAGCATGCAGCAAAGAGGCATGCTGTGGGTCCCATGTCTCAGGGAATTACTCTAAAACCCAGAGAGGCTGGGCCTTTTCTGCTGTTGCACCTGCCTTAAGGAACATTGTCCTCCCTGAAGAGAGGCCACTCCATCTCTGTTAATGTTCTGGAAGTCCTAGCTATATCCCTGGCCTGGGGGTCCCAGGAAACTGATGAGATCTTGAGGTGGCTTCCCTTGCTAATCTAAACTGTTGTGTGCCTCACGCATTTAAAACTCTTTAATACCGAGTTCTTTGACCTGTATGTTTTATTTCTTTGTTGTACGCTGCTCAGAGTCACTTCTTGTGAGGTGGGCAGCCATGTAAATTCGAAATATAAATAAAACCTTAAACATTTTGAAATAAAGTGTCAGGGGGGAAAACAGATTTTTTCATAAAATGGGGGGGAGGGCACCTGAAATTATCCGACCGCAAAGGAAGGAGGGGTTTACCTTAATACCCAAAAGTTGGCTTAACCCAGAGCGCCAGAGCTGCCTTTTCTAGCGTGAAGACATTCCGATGTGCTGGACTAGAATTCCCAGCTAGTTCTAAGATTTATACTCTTTTACCTTAGTTAGTTCCAACCCCTGAGAGTTGTATTTGATCGTGGTGAGATAATCAAAATCAATACATTCTGGAAGTTACATTGCAGCAGAAAAGCCATGTTCCTCTCTGGTACAAATAGTCCTTATGATCGTAATTGTAAAGCAGCTCACATGACCGCGGCCCAATTTTACTAACTTTTTTTGTGGTGTTTGTTAAGTGAATGCAGCAGTCATAAAGCCAACTCTGCAGTCGTTACACAAACCCATTATTCATTATGAGGGGGAAGGGGGGTTTTTTTGCCAGAAGCTGGAAGTAAAGACCCAATTTCTGGCAAATGTCGTAAATCACAATTGCACGACCACCTCATTTGCATGCTGCAAACATGGTCACATGACCACGTCACAAGCACTGAAAACATAGTCACATGACCATGGGGTGTGGGGGGGCCCCCGACAGGCATCGGAATTTCGAAACTGGGTGGTAAGTCCCATTTTCACTGGTCATAAGTAGAGGACTACCTGTAGCAACCAAGACGAAAGCTGATGGCTTTTAATGCAACAGCCACAAAAAGTGCTGAAAAGCTCTTCCATTTTCTTGAACTTGAAGCTCTTATTGTGACAAGAAATAAACAGTATTCCCTTGTTCATAGAATTAAAAATGAGACTTTTCACCAACTCTGAAGCCCATAAGCAGCAGCAGCAGCATTCCTTGCTCTGCTCTGCTAAGGTAGACTGCCTCTGAATATAGCTTCCTTCTAGCTTTCATGGTTAATGGCTGCTAATATACCAAAGTGGTCCCCCAGGCTACTTATTCTCTTTCAGCTCTTGTCAACCAGATGCCTCCAGAATTAGTGATTTTCTTTTCCTCCAAAATCAATAGAAGATTCAGAGCTCATTAGATTAGGCTTTTTTCTGCAAGAGAAGGGGAACTTTAACCCTTTCCACTGCCCCCAAACTGCATTCTCATTTAATTCCCCTACTTGTCCTCCAAACTATAAAATCTCTTTTCTTAATCACCCAGCCAGAAGTCTCTAGCTATAAATGTGGCCTCCAGTTTTAAGAGCTAAGCGTTGTCCTTGCGTCCCATATCAGGATAGATCCTGAGACAGGCTTGTAATTTGTGCCTCTTTGATTGGCAGTGTTTTTGTGGCTGGGGAGGGCTGTACTTTTGACTTACTTATGTGTTTGTTTTAGCTTCCCAGTGTTCTCGGCTGGTGACAGGATAATCTGAAGGGCTTGTCCAATGATCAAGCAATTGCATTTTGCAATTGCATTTTGCTATTCACCTTAGTAAGACAGGGGGGGAAAAAAGCAAGTGAGCAGTTTTGTTGCTGAGCAATATGATCCAGTTTGATTTGTGGGTTGCAGAGGCTGGAGAGCTTCCCGTTCTGGCTCAGACCATAGGCCAAGTCTTCTGAGGCTTGACTGGGTCATGCAGAAAATAAACTGTGGCCCAGGGTTTCACTTATTATTTCAGGAGCCTGCATCTTACAGGGCAAAAGCACCAGGAGTTCCTTAAGGTAGTCCTCGAGATCTTTCTGTTTGTGTCCGTCCATCCATCTGTATCTATCTATCCATCCATCCGTCTGTCTGTCTGTCCGTCCGTCCATCCATCCATCCATCCATCCATCCATCCATCCATCCATCCATCCATCTATCTATCTATCTATCTATCTATCTATCTATCTACCTACCTACCTACCTACCCTGTTTCCCCAAAAATAAGACATCTCCTGATAATAAGCCCAATCGGGCTTTTGAGCGCATGCGCTAAAATAAGCCTCCCCCCGAAAATAAACCCTCCCCGAAAATATTTAAACGCAGAGCTGGAAATCAGGTAAGCCCCATCTTGTTCCACACCCCCCAAAATAATATCTCCCCAAAAATAAGGCCAAGCACTTATTTTGGGGTTCAAAAATTATAAGACAGGGTCTTATTTTTGGAGAAACACGGTACCTACCTACCTACCTCTTTCTGTCCATCCATCCACCTACCTTCCCACCCACACCTATTTGTCTGTCTATCTACTTACCTACCTATCTATCATCTATCTCTTTCTGTCCATCCATCTACCTACCTACCCACATCTATGTATCTGTCTGTCTGTCTGTCTATCTAGCTAACTAGCTATCTCTGTCCATCCATCCGTCCATCCACCTGCCTACCTACCCACATCTATATCTGTCTGTCTCTCTCTGTGCCTGTCTGTCTGTCTATCCTATCTATCTATCTATCTATCTATCTATCTATCTATCTATCTATCCATCCATCCCATACCAGAGGATTTTTATGGCCATCTCTAGAACACCTTCTTCTTGTGCCGTATCCGTCATTGGATGTTGGCGATCATGTTGGCAATCCTATTTTTGTCAACAGCCGCACGAAAAAGTGCTGCTGAGTTTGGTCCAAATCAGTCCCTTTGAAGCTATGATGTTCTTCTTCTGCCTGGACCTCGTTTGCCTTCAATCTTTCCTTGGAGGATTAAGTGAAGTATGCCGTATTTCTCTGGCTGTTGCATCACATGTCCAAAATATTCTAACTTTCGCTTTTTTATGGTTTTGATGATTTCCCTTGGCTTATCACCTCATTTCTGATTTTGCTTTCAAAATCCATGACGGGGGTTACAACATCAAAGGCAGTAGAGATATTCCTTACTGGACAGTAACCTCACTTTCACTGTCAGGTATCCTCCAGGTGTCTTGGTTTTAAACCTTATCCATATCAGAAGCCAGATGTCCACCATCCCAAAGTAGCCCTTCCTTTCCAAAACAGCTATTTCCTTGTCTGCAGCTTCTTTGGATTTCCTTGTTAATTAGTCACCATCTGCCTGATTAATTAAGAAACATTTCTTTAATGCGCTGTTTCCCGAACTTTGGCAACAACTTTAAGCTGTATGGATTTCAACTCCCAGAATTCCCCAGCCACCATTGCCTGCTGGGGAATTCTGGGAGTTGAAAGTCCAAACAGCTTAAAGTTGTCAAGTTTGAGAAAACCTGCTTTAACGGGAGGAAAGGGAGGGAGGATCATCCTTATTTCAGATACTTCTTGCTGCAGTTAACACTGCTATAATGTTTGTTTGTTTTTTGCTACTGTTTTACTTATGGGATAAGTAAAAAATTACAGCCTCCTTTGAGTTGAATGTAAATCCTAGTAACTTCATAGAATGGCCCTTCTTTGTAAAAGAAAAAGATAGTTCTCCTTTTAGTGAGATTTGCTTCTTTGATTTCCCGGTTCTAATTATAGCTCTGATCTTTCCTGGGCATCTCTAGCCAAATCCTAATTGGGCTGAACCCTATTTAGGTAGTGCCGCCTGCCGAGACCAGCAAGGGCATAATCAGCATAAAACAGTCCTCCTGGCTCAGCATTTGATAATTAGAAGTAGACTGCCACTGAATATTATGAGTTCCTTTTAGCCCATGTACCCGAATAACTATGGTTGGACTTAAGTGGAAATCCCTTGTTTATTTAAAGAATGTGTATGGCCACGTCTCTTACAGAAAGATCATATGTGGCTCACAGCGACCAATAAAAACAGCAACATAAAAATGCATCATTTTAACCCCCCCCCCCCGATTCAATCCCATCCTAGCCCAATGCTTGGGGGGGGGAACCCAGGTTTTCACAGCCTCTACATATCCTTTCCCCCCCTCCCCCCCAATCTCAGGTGAGGGGCTGTTCCAGAGGGTCTGGGCAGCTACAGAGAAAACACACATTTCTGAGATCCATCTAGGTGACAAACTATCTTGAAACCTCTTTTCCCCCCCTTTTTTTTCAGGAGTTGGAGAAAATGGGCCTCGGAGAGGATGTGGATCTACATGTCTACGAGATTCCTGTCGAGTATCAGGCTGTGCAGAGGCTCATTCCCGCCTTATGGAAGAAACACAGCCCACAAGTGAGTGAAAGGACATGAGAACGGCGGTGAGGTTGAGGAAGATCGGTGTCAGGAAGCTGGCTCAGTTTGATTTTTGAGGCGAGGGACAATCATGGGGGACAAGGGAGAACCCTGAGTGGAGGGGCGGCTGTGGCCTCTCACCCACTTGGCAGAAGATGGGGTCAGGTTTCCTGTTTGTCCGACTCATTCCTCCAGGGTGGGCAGGTTCTGCTTTCTCCCTCCCATTCTGGCAATGCATCGGGAGAAGACTAGAAAGCAGTGGTGAAATGTAAAATTTGTTACTACCTGTTCTGTGGGTGTGGTTTGGTGGGGGGGGGATAATGTGACTGGGTGGGCGTGGCCAACTTTTTTTTTTTCCTTTTAAAACCATTTTTTCTTTCGGCCGAAGAGGTTGTTAAAATAAATGCTTTTAAAAGCCTCTGACGATCCCAGCTGAGTTGCCTGATCGTCAGAGGCTTTTTTTTTTCTTTTAAAAGCCTCTGATGATCCCAGCTTAGCCGCGCGATCATCGGAGGCTTTTTTTTAACTTTTAAAAGCATTTTTTCAGCTGAAGAGGTGAATTAAAAAAAAGCCTCTGTGATTGTGTGGCTCAGCTGGGCATGGGGGGGGGGGAGGGATTTTTGCTACCGGTTCTCCGAACCACCCACCGCCATCGCTACCAGATTGGGCAATCTGGTCCGAACTGGCATCATTTCACCCCTGCTAGAAAGGAACTAACTTTTGGTGACGGAGAGCAGCATTTTTTTTTTAACTTGGGGGCAAGAATTAAGCATTTCAGTGAGCAGAGCTAGAGTCTACCACCACTACCGTTCCCGGAATTTGTTCTACCTGTGCTGTGTATGTTTTAGAAAGCAGTCTGTCAGCGTTCCAGAAAGTCCCTAACTCCAAGTAAAAACTTGGATTTGATGATTTTTAAGAGGAATGGGGCCAAAAACAATAGAAGGTGGATTTGTTGGGTGTTATTAGCCATTGTATCTAAAATAAACCACCAGTCTGAGTTTGTCTCAGAGCTGGGACCAGGAATGATAGGAGGCAAGTTCTGTTCCGCCTTAGTTTTTAACTTCTGGGTCTGATTTAGCCTGTGGGTTTATCAGTTGCTCAACTACATAGATCCATGATCTGATCCAGCAGGTCTCTCTTGCAGTATTTCCAGCATCCAAGCAGCAGTCTGCATATGACTTTATTGGCTTGTTTGTGCTGTGTGTTTGCATACCACCTCGCAAAACAGCAAAATTTGTAAACTTTAGCTAGAGCGAGACATTGAACCATCCTAAACCTGAATACACTGTAAAACCCAATAGCGGCAACGTTGAGCAGAACAATAGATAAGTATGTTTAAATTTAGAACCTGCAGAGAAATCAAATAAACAGATAAATGAGGTAGCTAGCATTCAAAGGGAGTAATCTGGCAACCAAGGTAATCTTTTCCAGCAAAATTGTCCGAGCATAATTTTAGGTTCTGGGTCTCTATATAAGAAAGGAGGTGAAACTTAAAGTCATCTGGTCACAAGCTAGTTAGGGCTTCAAGGGGTAATAGTAGCATTTTATAAATAAATATAAATAAATAAATTAAACTTTATTGTCATTATATGTGTATACACAGTATACACATACTACGAAATTTACTTGACACCCAAAGACCAAGTCCCACACGCATAATCCCCAAACGCCCCCCCCCCCACCACAATTCCCCCCCCCTAACCACCCAAACATCCACACAACAGACCAAGTAATGCTGTCCAACAGCTCACTGATGGTGGCCCTTTAGTTGATTGCTGAGTGCAATTATAGCTCTGGGATAAAAACTATTCAGAAAACATGTGGTCCGAGTTTTAATTGTTCTGTATCTTCTGCCAGAAGGCAACAGTCCAAAAAGATTATAAGCAGGATGGGAAGAGTCTTTTGAATGGACTTTAGATTCAAATACAACCCCAAAAAGGAAGAAAAAAAACCCCCAAGTATGTTATGATTGCCTGTAGAGATTTTCAGTCATCCAGGTCATGGTTGTCCCAAAGGTGCTTTTTCAGGAGGCAATTAGACTTTCTTGTTTATTCCTCTGAAGATATTTCGCTTCTCATCCAAGATGCTTCTTCAGCTCTGACAGGATCCTTCCATTCCCCACTATCCTGTCAGAGCTGAAGAAGCTTCTTGGATGAGAAGTGAAACCTCTTCAAAGAAAAAACAAGAAAGTCCGGTTTCCTCCTGAAAAAGCACCTTTGGGATATATTATGATTGCATTTCCCAGAGATCTTTAAAGGCTGGGAGGTGGTAATTTGTTTTAATGGCTCAGGCCCATGGTTATCCAACTTTTTAAAAAAGAGGGAAGGGAAGGGAGGAAAGAAGGAAGGAAGGAAGGAAGGAAGGAAGGAAGGAAGGAAGGAAGGAA
>WNWU01000001.1:87784536-87800069 GCA_012654045.1 Ptyas mucosa
GAAGGAAGGAAGGAAGGAAGGAAGGAAGGAAGGAAGGAAGGAAGGAAGGAAGGAAGGAAAAAAAGCCAACAGAAATACTGCAGAGATCATGGCACACTTACATAGAGTAGCTGTATTTTCTTGGTGGTAGAGGGAGGTTGAGTTTTGTTTCTTTTTTAACCAAGGTC
Source organism: Ptyas mucosa (assembly GCA_012654045.1). NCBI lineage: Eukaryota > Metazoa > Chordata > Lepidosauria > Squamata > Colubridae > Ptyas > Ptyas mucosa. The sequence continues at coordinate 87,784,704 of WNWU01000001.1, forward strand.
TGTCTCTTTAAGGACATGCACTATGGTTATATGCATTTCCTTCTTCCAGATGGGAGGAATGTACACTCCAGGGATTATTTGGAAAAGATTTAAGGGCATGTTGACCTCAGGTCGTTAGTTTGGCTCTCAGCTGTGCCAGTTTCATGAACCTGCTTTTCCACTTCTGCAACAGAAAGCTTTTGACTTGTTTTCAAAACAGCTTGTAGTTCACGTGGGACTCTCTGGCATGGCCACAACAGTGACGTTGGAAAAATGCGGCCACAACGTGGGATACCGGGGTTTAGACAACTGCCACTTCTGCCCAGGTTCCGAATGCTGCATTGAAGGGGGCCCAGAATGCATTGATTCGATCATCGACATGGACGCCGTGTGCAAGAGAGTCTCTGCATTGGGACTGGATGTCACAGTCACGATATCAGAGGATGCTGGGCGGTATGAAGCAGAGAAGAGAGGGCAAGGGGATGGAGAAGAGTGGGGGTGGAGAGAGATGGTTTGAGATACAGGCAGTCCTTGACTTACAACCATTTGCTTAGTGACCGCTTGAAGTCACAACGGCAGTGAAAAAAGCGACTTACGACTGTTTTTCACACTTAACGACTGTTGCAGCATCCCCATGGTCACATGATCGGAATTCAGGTGCTTGGCAACTGGCATGTATTTATGATGGTTGCAGTATCCCGGGGTAATGTGATCACCTTTTTTTTTAAAAAAAATTTTTGATTTATATGCCGCCCTTCTCCGGAGACTCAGGGCGGCTTACAATGTGTTAAGCAATAGCCTTCATACTTTTTGTATATTTATACAAAGTCAGCTTATTGCCCCCACAATCTGGGTCCTCATTTTACCTACCTTAGAAAGGATGGAAGGCTGAGTCAACCTTGAGCCTGGTGGGATTTGAACTTGCAATAATTGCAGGCAGCAGATGTAAGTGGATGTTAATCGCTGCCTTAGTCTACTGAGCCACCAGAGCTCAGGTCACCTTTTGTGACCTTCTGACAAACAAAGTTAATAGGGGAAGCCAGATTTACTTAATGACCACATGATTCATTTAACTGCAGTGATTCGCTTAACAACTGTGGTAAAAAGTTTGTAAAAGGGGGCACAACTCACTTAACAGCCGCATTGCTTAGCAGCATAAATTTTGGGCTCAATTGTGGTTGTAAGTCAAGGACTACCCTGTACCCTTTTTGTATCTTTCCTAGATTTTATTTTAAATGATGTGTAAATGTGGTTTAGTTCTGTATATCTGTTGATGGCCGATTTGTCTGAATGCCAAGCTTCCAGGAATTCCCTAGCGTTTTTGGAGTTGGCTTGATCTAAAATGCCAATAATTTCACAGTTGAAACTGCGGTTATCTCTGTCCATGTGTTGTGAGATTAAGGAGTCACCTTAAAAAGGAGATGGCCGGCATAAAAATTTAATAAAGGAATTTTGGTCATGAATTCTGCCTGCTAGTTGGCATTCATTGATGCACTTGGATTGCTTACATTGCCTAGTTGGGCAATGAAACAATTTCAAGCCAACAGACAAGCTTAGAGAGCACTAAGAACGCCACCATTCAATTCCTGAACTACAGGTACTTAACTTCTGTTGAAGAGCAGAGGAATGAAATGCCATAATTCATTTGACTGTATCTTTGTAGGCTTTCAAATGCAAGGGCTTATAAAGTTTGCTCCCCCTTCCCTGGCTGAAGAATCTCACTGTTCTTCTTGTAGGTATCTGTGTGACTTCACATACTACACTTCGCTGTACCAGAGCCATGGGCGATCTGCGTTTGTCCACGTGCCTCCCTTGGGAAAACCATACAGCGCAGAACAGCTGGGCCGTGCACTCCAGGCCATCATAGAGGAAATGCTCAATGTCTTAGAACAATCTGAGAGCAACATCAACTGTCACAACGAACATTGAACTCGGGCCAAAGTCCCTGCCTCTTTACTTTCCTCATGGTTGCACTTCCAAAAACTTTTCTCCTGTTCTTACAGAATCCCAGCTGGCAGCGTCCATGTAGAGGATTGAGAACAGAAATGGATTCCTGGCACTCTGAGGAGATACATTTTGGGAGATCCTCCTTTGCTTCTCTTTCGATTCCAGCCAAACTAGCTCTCGCTAACTTCTCGGGGTCTCCATCGGTGTTCAGGTCCTGCAAAGATCGTTAAGCAGATTGAGAGGATCTGCCACTTAGGCAATTGCTCCAATTGTCTGATGTGCTCCAGTTCAATTTTGCAAGGCCTTTGTGTTTTCAGAAGGACAATTTGATGGTTCCACTCAACTTGTAGCAGTGCTTTCGGTTCAAAATGTAGGACCCTCGCAGGAAGTGCTGTTCCCTTTACAGGAAGATGTATTGTACATTTACCCAGAAGCTTGGAAGATTTTATTTTCTTCACTGCTTAAAACAGATTCCTCCAATTTATAGGGTAGAGTTCTACTCTTCATAAGGAACGCTTGGGGAAGGAAAGAGAGGCGGGAACATTTCCTTTAATTGACACCTCATGCCAAATCTGTTGATGGTGTTTTTTTTTTTTAAAAAAAAGACCAGATCTCTTTGGATTTTGCCTTTCCTGGCTTCCGTAGCCACCCATCGGTCTGAAATGTAGAGCTTCTCTTCTCTTCTGGCCTGCTGGCTTAATGTGCCGTAGGAACTGGCCTCTTCCCCCACTCTCCCCACCCCCAATAGCCCTACCGTAGCTATCTTTCCCAGTGCCTCAAAATGAGATGTTGCTCAAATATCCTTTTGTACCTTAGAAAAATAATACGGTACATATCCTTTTCTAACCTTTTCTGCTCTGCTGGGGAGGGATGAGATTCTGGATCGAGATTAGGATTTTGGCGTTTCTGCTTGCTTGGAGAAGGGGGTGAAGACTTGCTGGCACCATCTCCTGCGTGGTGAAGGCCTCTTTTGCTTCAGCTCCTGCTTCTGGACAGAAGCGCCCATGATTTCTTCAGCAGAGTAGTTCTCCAGGAATTTCCTCTGGGCTCTCCCTTCCGTAATGCTTACCTGACGGTGGGCCCTTGCCGGCTCTGTAGAAAACAATGCTGCACTTTTTACCTAGATGGGATTAGGATATAATATACATTCAAAAGATTAAAGACTGTGGGTTGTTTTGGGTTTTTTTTTCCTTTTAAAACGAGCAGTGTTCAACTTCACTCTAAACAGGGAGACTTTGGGGATGAAGCAGCAGGAAGCAACTTGTATGGCAGAATGGAGACTCGGCCCCTCTGTAATCTTGGACAATGGAATTGCCCGATAAAACTGAACTGGCCACAAAAAAAAAAAGTAACTTTGGCTAAAAATGGTCTGGTTTAAAATGAAACCGGTTCTTCTTTGCTGTAAAATCATTCTTGTTTGAATCTCTCTCTCTCTCTCTCTCCCTCTCTCTTTTTAAACTAATTGATCCTGCTTTTATAGTAACTCTCAGTGAGAGCTGCCTTGTGCTTGTCGGCTTGCTAAACCCAGTGGTAATCTGGTTGCAAGGCAAAGGGATGCTGGGGTTTGAATGCGTGGCCGTATTCTGAGACAGTCTTATGTGAACCTCATCTGTAGCCCTTTTCGGGTTGCTAAAGTTGCTCTTAAAATTGTTTGCACACACCAGCCTCTTACACTTGCATTCAAATTCCAAGCACCCTTAGGTGTGGTAAGTCAGCCAACTCCTTCATTTAATAATTTATTTTATTTAATATTTTTTTTCATCCAAATGTGATGGCTTCTGTGCTTTTCCCTCCCTGATCCCCACTCTAGCAAAGGCGGGGTCATGGCATAGGGTCTGCATTTGTTTTTGGTTTTTTTTAGATTTGCAAGCAGTCTTCTTCCTTGGAACATTTTGTAAGATGGCAAACTGTGCAAAGGGCCTTTTGCCCCCTTTTCTTTAAAAAAAAACAAAAAAACAGCAACAATGCAGTTTGAGGAACAGAAGGCTGCTGTTTTTAGTTCTAATAAAGTGTAGCTGTGAAATTTATATAATCTATTAGATGGGTGCAGTTATGCACATTGTATAAAGGCTCTCTCTCTTTGAAATGATAAGAATAGGTGACCTGGATATTTTTTTTTTAAGACGTGAAATGGCTTAACATTTAAATGGAAGGAAAGGTGGATTGTTACAATTAAAAACCTCCTTTTAGGGGACCATATCTTTTTTTTTTTTTTTAAGAGGTGGTTACCCTTACTGGAAATTTCTCTCCCTCATTCTTCCTTTCTTAAAATTACATTTTCTTTTTATCGTCTGTTTGCTAAGGGAATGGGATTTTTCAGGCTTCACTGCAAAATCCTTTGCAAGGTTGGAGTGACTTGATTTCAAAGAAAGCTGCTTGGAACGGTGAGAAGATTTGCCCGGTAGCACCGTCTCATCCTGTGGATTTGACAATACTTCAGTTTTCAAACAGTCACTTTATAGCAGTGTTTCCCAACCTTGCTAATTTTAAGATAGCAACAACAGCAGCACTTAGACTTTTATACCGCTTCATAGTGTTTTACAGCCCTCTCTAAGCGGTTTACAGAGCCAGCCTATCAGCCTATTGCCCCCAACAATCTGAATCCGTACCTTTTCTGGTTACTCTAAACTTGGATGCTGACTTAGAATGTGTATCATATATATACCGATAGTTCTTGACTTACGACCACAATTGGGACCAGAATTTCCATTTCTAAACAAGTCAGTTGTTAAGAGAGTCATGCCCACTTTATGACCTTTTTGGCCGTGGTTGTTTAGCAAATCACTGCAATTGTTAATTGAATCATGCCATCATTAAGCAAATCCAGCTTCCCCCATTCTTTGTTTGTTGGAAGCTGGCTAGGAAGGTTGCTTATGGTGTATCCAAGGACACTGCAGCTGCTGTAAATATATGCCAGGTGCCCAAAATTTGTTGACCTGACCGTGGGAATGCTGTGATGTGAGAACTGATCAAAGCCCCTTTTTCAGTGCTTTTGTAATTTTTGAACAGTCGCTAAATGAATAGTTGTAAGTCAAGGACTACTAGTATTCAGTACAAATAGATTAAAAATGATTACGTATTCAATTGCGTCCCTCTGATTGACAATTTCAGTTACTGGGATGTAAATTATTATGACGGCAATCTGAAACTTCTTTTAACCAGTTGTTTTTGTGTTTAGTGCAGCACACATAATTTGTTAGTATTGTGTGCAAACAAATACAGAGCTTTGCTTGGAAGCTTATTTTTATTGGGAGATTGGTAAATGTGTGAACAGACTGTTCAATGGTATACCTTTAAAGTGTTTAAAACAGTTGAGAATGTTGAATTTGGCACAGGAAAGAGGTGTGCATGTAACCTAAAACTTCTCAAGAGACCTTTTGCCCAGAATTTGGGGAGGGGGAAGGGAAAAATCAGGCTTTGGAGTGACATTTACTGGTGGGAGGTGTGGCATGGCTCTGAAAACAGCAGCCCAGAGGAGAGTTGCTTCTCTTGTTGCACAATATAGGGTGCTTCTGTATAAATCATTTTAAGCCTTATTGTTCAGCTGCACTCCCACTCCCAGGTGTGCAGGAGGAAGATCTCTCTATGCTACAAATTGGGGCTGTTTCCCCACTTTACCAGCTCTGATTGGACCTCCGTGTCTCTGGTGTTTTTCTAATGAAAATGTTGCCCGGCTAGCTTCCACAATGGGAGTTGGCGTAAAGGGTGGGTGGGAGTGGACGGGGACTGGTGAATAGCAATTTGATCATCAGCACAGTGTCCTCTGATGAACTGTCCCATCGGTTGCAATCTTCCACGCTGCTAAACCAGAATTTGCCTTGCCGAACAGGCAGACTCAGTCTAGCAGCCTTAGCAATGTAATTATTACTTGTTTGATAATTCCTAATCTTTTTGTCACTGTCCCCCCCAAAATAGGCGCCACTTGAAAACCCAGACGTCATCCAGAGTCCTCTAATTCAGGGAATAGCACTTATGACAACTTTATGACCTGTGGACTTCAACTCCCAGAATTCCTGAGTCACCAGCCCTTGTTAAAAGAAACCAGATTTTGTAAACCAGCACTTAAAACACGAGTTTTAGTTGTGGTTTCTTCCCAAAAGTAAAGACCTAACTTTTAGAATGGGTTTATAAATCACAAACTGCTAACTATCAAATACAGAACACTGTTCGTTCCTTTGTATAAGTTAGGTTATTATACTTACTTAAAAGAAACTTATTTAGTCAGAACGACAAAATTACCCAGCCACTACAGCTAGTCCTCAACTTACAACCGCAATTGAGACAAGAATTTCCATTGCCTCGATAGATGGTTAAGTGAGTCGTGCCTGATTTTATGACTTTTTTTAGCCATGGTTGTTAAGCAAATCACTGCCATTGTTAAGGGAATACCATTGGTTGTTAAGCAAATCCAGCTTCCCCCATTGACTTCATTTGCCAGAAGGCGGCTGGGGAGGTCACAAATGGCAGTCACATGACCCCTGAGATGCTGTGACCATTGTAAATAAATGCCAGATGCCTGACACCTGAATTTTGATTGCATGACCGTGGGGATGCAGCAGTCATAAGCAGGAGAACTGGTTGCAGGTTCCTTGTTTCCGTTGTAACTTCGAATGGCCACTAAACAAAGCCAAGGACTACCTTTATACCTGGGACTCCAGTGTGAATCCAATGCTGGACAGACTCAAAAGTCTGTCCCTTTGCATTTAGGACAGGGGTGTCCACCTTTGGTAACTTTTAAGCCCTATGGACTTCAATTCCCAGATTTCCCCAGACAGCCATGCTTGGACACCCCTCCTTTAGGTGGCTGGAGACTTGACTGTTGCAGCCATCACCTTGGACTTTTGACCATATAGAGCTGAGGTGGCACAGTGGTTAGAGTGCAGTACTGCAGGCTATTTCTGCTGCCTTCCTGCAGTTTGGCAGATCGAATCTCACCAGGCTCAAGGTTGACTCAGCCTTTCATCCTTCCGAGGTGGGTAAAATGAGGACCCAAATTGTTGGGGGCAGATATGCTGTCTCATCTTAGAGAGGACTATAAAAGCATTGTAAAGCGGTATATAATAGCATAGCTGGCACAGTGGTTAGAATACAGCACTGCAGGCTACTTCAGCTGGCTGATAGCTGCGGTTCGGCAGTTCAAATCTCACCGGCTCAAGGTTGTCTCAGCCTTCCATCCTTCCGAGGTGGGTAAAATGAGGACCCCGATTGTTGGGGGCAATATGTTGACTCTGTAAACTGCTTAGAGAGGGCTGTAAAAGCACTATGAAGCGGTATATAAGTCTAAGTGCTATTGCTATATGCTGCAGACACTCCCGGATGTCTGTATTTAGATGCTTGACTCCATTTCCAGAGGATTCAAGCAAGAGTTCCCCTAACCTCTGGCAATGCATCAGATTACCTCTCAAAACGCCACCTGGCTCATGTGCCTGGTCTGCAGCTCCTTGGAGATTGACCATCTGCTAAAGCTGCCGAATTTTGTCAAGGTCTGGAATCCTGACCTCTGAATCGTCCGAAATGGTTTTGTTTTCCTTTTGAGTTCTCTTGACTTTTGTTTTCATTCTGTTTTCATCTCCTCAGGAATCTCTTTTCATTAAAACTCCGGACCTTTTGTTTCACCTTCTCCCCCCCCCCCCCCCCCCAAAAACAAAAAAAAAATAAATTTTTTTTTATATTTCCTTGGGTTTTTTTTTTTTTTTTGCAAACCAGTTAATTTTAGGGGACGGTGGTTTTCTTTCCACAGAACCCCTGTCTTCAGTACTAAGCACCTGCGTATTTTTTAATGGTTGCATTAAACTCCTTTTATTTAATCAATTAAAAATGAAGTGTCCTTTCTCTTTTTTTTCTGCTTCGCTTTTTTCTCCTGCTCCCCTGGTTACATTGACCAGTTCTTAACGTTTCTTTTGCTCATTCATAAACCGAAAGAGGCCACCTAACCGAAGAATGTTGTCAAGGAATTGCGCAGCGATTGTCCAAACGAAGTAAAGAGGCACTGACACAAATTTGTAGTTTTATATAAATAAATTTATTTAACATATTTACAAAAGACAAGACAGGAACACAAAAACATCATGAGGTAAATCAAACAACATACAGAACACACGGGAAAAAACGAAAAAACCCCTTTATACTTAGAGCAACCAATCAGAGTGCAGATTGCCTCATGCACAGAACTCTAACCCAGGGGTCTCCAACCTTGACAACTTTAAGCCTGGAGGACTTCAACTCCCAGAATTCCCCAGTCAGCTTTGCTGGAGGACTTCAACTTCCCCAGCCAGCTTTGCCTGGCTGGGGAATTCTGGGAGTTGAAGTCCACCAGGCTTAAAGTTGCCCAGGTTGGAGACCCCTGCTCTAACCAATCAACCAGAACTGTGTGCTTTGGCCCACTGCACACTTCACTATTCCAGCTACTAAACTTAATATCCTAACAAATGTTAAATTTGTTTTGGGGTGCAGGCTGAAAAGGGCTATTAAAAAGATTCCTTTTTTTAAAAAAAAAAATCCATTTCGTTGTTGCCCGATGCTAAGTCAACCTAGAATTTGCAGTGACTTAATGGAAATATCCATGTAGTTTTATTGGCATAAGTGCAGAAACAGTTCATCACTTCCAGAATGTTTTTCCAACTGTTTTGGCTAGTCCACAGCCGTGGGATTTCCTGTGTGTGTGTGTGTGTGTGTGTGTGTTTAGTTTTGGAGGTTAGCCAAGTGCTGCTACCTAACAGAATAGCAGACTTGGAAGGGACCTTGGAGGTCTTCTAGTCCAACCCCCTGTTCAAGCAGGGAACCCTATACCATTTCAGACAAATGGTTGTCCAAACTCTTCTTTAAAAACCTCCAGAGTTGAAGCGCCCACAACTTCTTGAAGCAAGTCGTTCCACTGATTAATTGTTCTAACTGCCAGGAAATTTCTCCTTAGTTCTAAGTTGCTTCTCTCCTTGATTAGTTTCCACCCATTGCTTCTTGTCCTACCCTCAGGTGCTTTGGAGAATAGCTTGACTCCCTCTTCTTTGTGGCAACCCCTGAGATAGTGGAACACTGCTATCATGTCTCCCCTAGTCCTTTTTATTAAACTAGACATACCCAGTTCCTGTAACCATTCTTCATATGTTTTAGGCTCCAGTCCCCTAATCATCTTTGTAGCTCTAGTTTACCTAATTGGACATGAAGCTATCCCATTAGAATTCGATGGTTGTGTTGTGGAAAGTGCCCAAGTGGCTGAAATAGGGCACAAAGGGAAGGGAGATGCTCCTTTTCTCAACATGGCTCCCCTGTGAAATGTGATACTGAAGCTTCCCCATTGATCTCCAGAAGGTAGCAGTCTATGGAAGGTTTGCTCTTCAGCACAAGTGATCAATGGCATACTTTTAAGCTGGCCCCAGGTTTTGTAGGGGAAACTTTCGTTGACTTCAGTCAGAGGGAAACTTCTAAGATTAGCTGCTCTGTCTGGGCTCCTGCAGCAGCAGCGTCTTGCAGTTTGAACTCGATATTGCACATGGAATGCAAGCCTCTCGGTTTGAGAGGCGGTGATTACATATTTTCCTACTTGATTCATGAGAATGAACCTCTAGGGTTTAAAAGAGAAATTCTCCGCTCCATATTGCCTTAAAATTGTGTTACGTCGAAGAAAGATGTATAAATCTGCCTGTCTAAATACTTCTAAGGAAAAAGAGAGATGCATCTGCAGTGATAAGCAGAACCTTATCCTGACTAGGTGGCTCAGTGGCTAAGACACTGAGCTTGTCGACCAGAAAGGTTGGCAGTTCGGCGGTTCGAATCCTTAGTACAGGTCGCCTGCCTGAGCAGGGGGCTGGACTAGATGACCTCCAAGGTCCCTTCCAACTCTATTACTGTTACAAGCCATAAACATTTGGAGAGCCAGCTTGGTGTAATGGTGAAGGCACCCATCAGAGCTGGCCATTGCGGTTCAGTCAAGCTCATGGATGCACCTCTGTGCTGCATTTGATACGGTAACGGTTGTCATGTGCTACCAGTGTGGTCTGGGGATGTAAAGTAGCATAGCATCATTGTGCATCAGGTGCCTTTTTATGGCAGATAAGACAGCTTGTGACTTGTGGCCTGGAAACTGATGCTGAACCTGGAAAAGAATGGCTTCGTTACTCAGCCTGTTGCCCAAATGCTCCATTGCTCCTGTTTGCTCGCAGTGGAAGAACTGTGTTAGGAGAGATGGGATGGAGGTGAGGATTATCCTAAACCTACCTCCAGCCCTGGAAGAAGGCGTGGATAACATGCTGATTCTAAGGCCAACCATTCACAAAAGAAGGCAGTCCTGCTGTCAGCGTTCCACAACAACCCCAACTCCAATGAAAAACTCCCAAGACAGGCATCATCTCAAATCTTCCATTTATTAGAATAGGTATATTGACACATCTGGGAAAACCTGAATCTGAGAGTTCTGAGTTTTCCCCTCAGTAAATCAAAACCCCAAATCCAGCCCCTGCAAACCATCAGTCCATTACATGGCCCAATCACCATCTGTCCCAACTTGAGCCACCCCTGCAACTCCTCCTCCTCCAGATGCAGGAATACCATGACCTTGACCGAAGGGAAGAATGCTATTATGTCTAACTACAATCTCTCTACTAAATCCCCCCCCCCTCCTACTTTCCCAAGCTCAAGAAGGTGACAACGGGGAAGCTTCCGGTGTTATTATGGCTTCCAAAGCTGACACTTGCTCCACTGCCTCTCATAACCGGTATGAATCTGCAAGGCTGTCAGAAGTGCAGAAATTCAGAATTGCAGCCCCTCCCGTGAAGTGAGCTGACTTGCAACTACAGGTCTTGGCTTCGTGCTGCTGAAGATACCATTTCTTTTGCCTGTTTCTTGTGTGTGTGTGTGTGTGCGTGCGCGCGTGCGCGCTGTTTCTAATGCAGGAGGCCAGAGGTCTGGTATGTTTGAGATGAACGATGGTTAAACTAGAGAGTTGGAAAGAACCACAAAGATCTAATTCAGCCCTCTGCAAATGTGCATGAGAACCATCCATGAGAAGATAGCAAATGACAGATGGGCACCACCAGTTTTGGTGAAGGGGGATCTAACAAGGCCCAAGAGATGTGCTGTGATGTGAATGCCTAAATAGGAAGCCCAGGTACCATGTTCTGTCATTAATGCAGGCTTCTATCTCTTGCCTAGATGTGTACTATTGGGAGAAAGAAATCTTACTTTGCCAGAAACCATATTCATCCATTCTCCTTAGGCTTGGAATAATTCCTTCACATCTGCCCATTCTTAAAATCTGGGTTTTCCCCACCGGTGAGTGAAGGACCCATCCAAACGTCTACCTTGCCCCATCATGCAACTGCCCCGTTGCCTGTTCTTCAAAGACATGTCATCACAAAACAGCCTCCATCTCATCACCAGCCAGCCAGTATCCCATGCTTTGGGTGTAGCCACGGAAAAGTGATATTTTCCCTGCGGTCAAGCAAAACATCCTGTTGTTCAACAGCTGTGTAAAAAAGACAACCAAGCTCAGAGAACAAGAAGAACCCAACAGAGGAAGATATGTCTTACACAAGTTTACTCTCATCACAGCATTTTTCTTCTGGCTGCTGGAAATCATGCAATAGTTTTCTTGAATTTTTTTAAAAAACAAAACTAGGCCTTAAATCGTGATTTTCAGCTCCCCAGAACCAAAGCCTCCTGATTTGGGGCTGATTGTTGGGAGAAAACTCTCCTTCCTTAGAGTTGCCAACTTTTAATCTTTGGTTGGAAAGCTATCAATTGCTGACCTCTGTCCATCTCTCATTGCAAAGGGTGCATCAGCACACATGATTTCATTGTTCAAGTGGTCTAGAAAAAGCACAGATTCTCAATGTACAACCACACTGGAGCCTTACATTTCAGTTGTTAAGTGAGTTGTGCCCCATTTTGCAACCTTTTTGCTGCAGTTGTTAAGCAAATCACTGCAGCTGTTAAGTGAATCATGCACTGGTTAAGCAAATCTGGCTTCCCCCATTGACTTTGCTTGTCGGAAGTTGGCTGGAAAGGTTACAGATAGTTATCACACTGTGCAACAGTCATAAATACATGCCAGTTTCCAAGCGCCTGAATTTTGATCATGTGAGCATGAGAATGCTGAAATGGTTGTAAGTGTGAAAACCAGTCATAAGTCATTTTCTTCAGTGCCATAACTTCAAATGGTCACTAAACGAATGGTTTTGAATTAAGGACTGCCCTTACGTATTCTTTAGGTTTAGGTTTAGGTTTATTTTATTTGTATACCGCTCTATCTCCTGAGGGACTCAGGGCAGTGAACAGCCATATAGTAAAACAATAGGCATACAAAATTTAAAACAATTAAAATTTGATTAAATAGTTTGGCCTTAATATTTAAAACCCTAATAATTTAAAACAAGTTAAAATTACAAAATTATATAATTATTAAAAGGAGAAATTAGGCCAGGCCAGCCTGATTAAATAAAAAGGTCTTAAGAGCGCGGCGGAAGGTGCGTAGGTCCGGGATCCTTCGTATTTCTGGGGGGAGCTCATTCCAGATGGTAGGTGCCCCCACAGAGAAGGCTCTCCCCCTGGGGGTCGCCAACCGACATTGTTTGGTTGACGGCACCCTGAGGAGACCCTCTCTGTGAGAGCGAACTGGCCGGTGGGAGGCTACTGGTGGCAGCAGGCGGTCTCGTAAATAGCCAGGTCCTAAGCCATGGAGCGCTCTAAAGGTGGTAACCAAGACCTTGAAGCGCACTCGGAAGACCACCGGGAGCCAGTGCAGCTCGCGCAGGAGAGGTGTCACACGGGAATGCCATGTCGCTCCCGTAACCACCCGCGCGGCCACACTCTGCGCCAGTTGGAGCCTCCGAGTGCTCCTCAAGGGGAGCCCCATTCTCCTCCCCTTTTGGGAAGGAGGGAGGAAGTATATTCCTCTTGCTGTTTGGTTGAGCCCAAAGCTATAGTTGGATATTATATTTTGTGATATGGAATGATCTTAGCAGGAGGCTTGGGCATTGCACATGATGTGCTTGTAAGAATGGTGTTTGATTAACCTCGACTTAGAGTTTAACAGGTGAATAGGTAAGACCACACTTGGAATACTGCATCCGATTTTGGTCACAATATAAAAAAGATCTTGAAACTCTGGAAAAAGTGCAGAAAAGAGCAAGGAGGATGACTGGGGTGCTGAAGGCTAAAATTTATGAAGAACGGTTGCAGGAATTGGGTATGGCTAGTCTACTGAGAAGAAGGGCAAGGGATGACATGATAGCAGTGTTCCGGACCCCTCGCATCCTGGACATAAACTGTTTCAACTCCTACCCTCAAAATGACGCTGTAGAGCACTGCACACCAAAACAACTAGACACAAGAACAGTTTTTTCCCGAACGCCATCACTCTGCTAAACAAATAATTCCTTCAACACTATCAAACTAGTTAATAAGTCTGCATTACTATTAATCTTCTCATCGTTCCTATCACCCATCTCCTCCCACTTATGATTGTATGACTGTAACCTTGTTGCTTGTACCCTTAAGATTTATATTGACTGTTTCCTAATAACAATTTGATTGCTTATTTGTTCCCTATGACTATCATTAAGTGTTGTACCTTATGATTCTTGATGAATGTATCTTTTCTTTTATGTACACCGAGTGCGTATGCACCAAGACAAATTCCTTGTGTGTCCAATCACACTTGGCCAATAAAAAAAATTATTCTCTTCTATATCTAAGGGGCTGCCACAAAGAAGAGGGGTCCACCTCAAAGGTACTTTTTCAAGAGGCAGCTGGACTTTCTGGTTTTTCTTTGAAGATGTTTCGCTTTCTCACTCAAGAAGCTTCTTCAGCTCTGAAAGATACCAGCTGCCTCTTGAAAAAGCACCTTTGGGACAACCATGATCTGGATGACTGAGAATCTCCTTAGACAAAATAGTCAACCTATTTTCCAAAGCACCAGATGGCAAGACAAGAAACAATGGATAGAAACTAATCAAAGAGAGACCCAACCCAGAGCTAAGGAGAAATTTATTGATAGTTAGAACAATTAATCAGTGGAATGACTTCCCTCCTGGGTTTTGGGTGCTCCATCACTGGAGGCTTTTAAGAAGGTACTGGACAGCCATTTGTCTGCAATGATATAGGGTCTCCATCTTCAGAACGGGGTTGGACTAGAAGACCTCCAAGATCCCTTCCAACTCTGTTATTCTGTTAATCTATTGGAAAGGAGAACAAAGCTGCAGGGTTTAGGTTGGCTTCTATCCCCCATTTCATGCAAGTTTACATTGGAAGGCCATCCTGAGCCTGAAGCCAAAATTGCATTGATTAGAACAGGGATGGGGAATTTCTGACTCTTCCGTTGTTGCTGGACTCCTGGCACCAATTTCTGTGACTTTAGCTACGCTGACTGTGGCTAGTGCAGTCCAACAAAAGCTTTTTACTTGAAACGGACCTTGGGGAAAAGTCAGTGCTTGTTCTGTTTTGAGCTAAACTTTCCACTATCCCCTGCCTTTAGTTCTGAAGAGCTGAGGTCCACTGCCCAGCAGAGCTGAATGACGCCAAGTTGCTAAGGTTGTATGTTCTAGCAAGTTGATGTGTTGCACTTGAAGACCACCAGGTGGCGATATTGCACATGGAATGCAAGCCTCTCTGTTTGAGTGGTGATTACATATTTTCCCACCTGATTCATGAGAATGAATCTCTCTAGGGTTTAAAAGAGAAATTCTCCGCTCCATATTGCCTTAAAATTGTGTTACGTCGAAGAAAGATGTATAAATCTGCCTGTCTAAATACTTCTAGGGAAAAAGAGAGATGCATCTGCAGTGACAAGCAGAACCTACAGGATATTATCCTGACTAGGTGGCTCAGTGGCTAAGACACTGAGCTTGTCGACCAGAAAGGTTGGCAATTTAGCAGTTCGAATCCCTAATACAGGTCTCCTGCGTGAGCAGGGGGCTGGACTAGATGACCTCCAAGGTACCTTCCAACTCTGTTACTGTTAAAACTTGGCTGATCCCAAAACCTGTGTAAGATAAAATCAAGTTAGCACTTGAAACCACCAAGATAAATAGGGTCATAGGTTAGACTGAGAAGTCAGAAAATCAACCCAGAAGAGCCATATTGGAAGAAGAAAATTGTTACCTTATAGACATTTGAAAATCATATTCTGTAGTTAATATTGGAACATATTTTTCTTATTTTGGCATATCTATAGAACTTGCAACAACAATTAACCAGAAGAGCAGGAGCCAGAACCTTGCATCTCTCTTGATATCTGAAGTGGTAGAAGATGAGAAATAAAGAAGGGAGAAGGAAGAAGGAGGGAGGAGAAGGAGGAAGGAGAAGAGAAGGAAGAGGAGGAGGAGGAGGAGGAGGAGGAGGAGGAGGAGGAGGAGGAGAAGAAGAGGAAGAAGAAGAAGAAGAAGAAGAAGAAGAAGAAGAAGAAGAAGAAGAAGAAGAAGAAGAAGAAGAAGAAGAAGAAGAAGA
>WNWU01000001.1:87801404-87818832 GCA_012654045.1 Ptyas mucosa
GTTTTGGGAGGTAAGGCTTTTTTTCTTCTCCCAGCTGTTTTGGGAGGTAAGGCTTTTTTTCTTCTCCCAGCTGTTTTGGGAGGTGAGGCTTTTTTCCCGATCCCAGCCTTTTTGGGAGGTGAGGCTTCCCCCTCCCCCCTGGCACTGTTTTGGGATGTGAGGCCAAAAAGGGGGGGGGGTTTGCACACGTATGTGCAGGGGGCGGGGCATGCGGGGCACTGTATTATGGGTGTGGGCACGCACATGCATATGATAGCGCACGCGCGCACGCTTTTCTCACACGAGGAAAAAAAGGTTAGCCATCACTGCCCTAGGGAACAAGTATGGTGGCGCAGTGGTTAGAGTGCAGTACTGCAGGCTACTTCTGCTGCCTGCCGGCTGCCTGCAATTTGGCAGTTTAAATCTCACCAGGCTCAAGGTTGACTCAGCCTTCCATCCTTACGAGGTGGGTAAAATGAGGACCCAGATTGTTGGGGGAAATAGGCTGACTCTGTAAACCGCTTAGAGAGGCCTGTATAAAGTACTGTGAAGCAATATATAAGTCTAAGTGCTATTGCTATACATGTGCAATGCTTGCAGTGTGCTGGGGGCAGATGATCGCCATTTGCAACCTTCCCAGCCAGTTTCTGACAAGCAAAGTCAAAGGGGGAAGCCAGATTTGCCTAATGATTACATGATCTGTTTAACAAGCAGAGCAAAAAAGATTGTAAAATTGTGTGCGACTCAGTTAATAACCACATTGCTGAGTAATGGAATCTTACATGCAAATGTGGTCATAGGTGGAGGACTACCTGTCCTCGGCTTACAACAGTTCATTTAGTGACTGTTCAAAGTTACAACATCATTGAAAATAAAAGACCTAGGACCGTTTTTCACACTTACGACCATGGCTGTGTCTCAGTGGTCACATGATCAAAATTCAGACAGTTGGCAACTGGTTCATATTTATGACGATTGCAGTGTCCCCAGGGTCATATTTTTGGTGACCTTTTGTGACCTTCTGACAAGCCAAGTCAATGGGGTTCACTTAACAACCGTGTTACTAACTTAACAACTTCAGTGATTCACTTAATGATGGTGGCAAGGAAGGTCGTAAAATGGGGCAAAGCTCACTCATTTATTATTTATTTATTTATTATTATTTTATTAGATTTTTATACCTCCTTTCTCCCACTGGACGCAGGGTGGTGAATAGCCAAGAATAAAAACATCACATACAAATTTTAATTTTTTAAAAAAAGAATTAAACAAATTTTGGCCCAATAAATTTAAAACACCCAACTAAAATCAATCAACAATTAAAAATATCTAAGGGGGTGTTAAGCTAGCCCGGCTTGATGAAATAAAAAAGTTTTAAGGGCACGGCGAAAATCACGGAGATCTGGGATCCTACGTATCTCTGGGGGCAGGTCATTCCAAAGGACAGGTGCTGCCATTGACAAGGCCCTCCCCCTGGGGGTCGCCAGCCAACATTGTCTGGCCGACGGCATCCTGAGCAGTCCCTCTCTGTGGGAGCGTACTGGCCAGTGGGAGGCTATCGTGGCAGAAGGCGGTCCCGTAAGTAACCAGACCCTAAACCATGGAGCGCTTTAAAGGTGGTAACCAACACCTTGAAGCGCATCCGGAAGACTACCGGAAGCCAATGCAGCTCGCGCAGGAGGGATGTTGCATGGGAGCGCCCCATCACTCCCATAATCCCCCGCTTAACAAATGTTTCACTTAGCAACAGAACTTTGGGCTCAGTGGTGGTCATAACTACCTCAGTGGTGAAATCCAAATTTTTTTACTACCGGTTCTGTGGGCATGGCTTGATGGGCATGGCAGGGGAAGGATACTGCAAAATCTCCATTCCCACTCCACTCCAGCGGAAGGATACTGCAAAATCCCCATTCCGTCCCCAGTCCTGGGGGAAGGATATTGCAAAATTTCCATTCCCACTCCAATCTGGGGCCAACCAGAGGTAGTATCTGCTGGTTCTCCGAACTGCTCAAAATTTCCGCTACCGGTTCTCCAGAACCTGTCAGAACCTGCTGGATTTCACCCCTGGACTACCTGTATTATCCTTCCCTTCTCTGAAGAGTTTCATAGAACCAGAGCAAAAGGGGGCCACTGAAATCATCAAGCTCAACCCCCTGCTTACAGGTAATCTTTGATTTATAACCATTTGGTTAACGATGGTGCAAAGTTACGAGGGCCTTGGAAAAAGTGATTTATGACCAGTGGTGGGATTTAAGTAATTTAACAACCGGTTCTCTGCCCTAATGATTTGTTCCAACAACCAGTTTGCCAAACTGCTCAGAAAGTTAACAACCGGTTCTCCCGAAGTGGTGCGAACCGGCTGAATCCCATCACTGCTTATGACTTTTATGTGGTCATGTGATTGCATGTGATTGCAGTTCTAGCACTTGGCAACTGGCTCACATTTATGACCAGTTGCACCCTCCTGCAGTCACACAATCACAGTTTGCAACCTTTTTTTTTTTTGACAATTTCTGGAAAAAACCACCCATCGGGGAAGCTAGATTTGCTTAACGACTACATGATTCGCTTAATAGCCATAGCCATGGTAATTCACTTAACAGTCACGATGCTTCGCTTTCACGACTGTGGTAAAAATTGTTACAAAATCAGATCTAACGTGACTTATGACTGTAACAACTTACAATGGAGATTCTGTTTTCAATTGCAATCATAAGTTGAGGACGACCCATAATGCAAAAATTCAAATAAAGCTTCTCATGCAGATGACTGTCTACTATGTTTCCCCAAAAATAAGACCCTGTCTTATATTTTTTTGAACCCTGAAATAAGCGCTTGGCCTTATTGCTATGTGCTCAAAAGCCCGATTGGGCTTATTATCAGCGGATGTCTTATTTTGGGGAAAACATGTCCCTTTGAACATGTTCAGTGAAGAATTATCTTCCAAATAATTGATCATATTTTCAAACTGCTGTTAGATTTTTCTAACGTTCAGCTAGTCTCTGTTTTCCGACTGCACCTGCTGGAACAATAGAAATTCAGTCCTCATCTTTTTTCTGGGTGACTAAGCTACGTCAAGAGTGCCATTGTATTTCTCTTTCCGGCCTTGTTTCTCACGGTGAAACATCCTCAGTTCCTTCAGTCTCTCCTCACAAGACTTCATTTTAGTCCCCCAATCATATTGATTGTCCTCTGAAGACATTCCAGTTAGTCCGCATTCTTCTTAGACTTGGATGATTCAGACATGCGGGTGGGGTTTGACAGATAGCACTTCAGGCAATTTGGAAACAATACTTCAGCCACTTTAGACGATAACTGCATTTGCTGATTTTTTTTGTAACTACATCCTATTGACGACTTATCTTAAACTTGTAATCAGCTACTGGTATCTCTCGATTAGTACAGTTAATGCAGGGTGTCGAACTCAAGGCCCAGGGGCCAGATCCGACCAGCGGGGTGTTTAGATCTGGCCCGTAGGGCTGCCCTGGAAACAGTGAAGGACCTCTGCCTCTGCCATTGAAAACGGAGCTTGCGAGGGCCACGTGCGGCTCTCCCAAGCTCTGTTTTTGCTGGCAGAGGGTTGCAGGAAGCCGTCGCAGCCGAAACCATTTTTGCTGACTGGGTGCTTGGGCCACCACAGGCACCTCTGGCATAAGTGACGTTGAGCTGGCCACGCCCACCCAGGCCACGCCCACCCCAGCCCCCTGAGGTAAAACACAACCCTCAATGAAATTGACACCCCTGAGTTAATGTATCCCAGGACATAGTTACCTTATTTGAATTCCCATGATTGGAAGTGGTATTTCTATGGTAAATGGTTCCATTTTGATGGAGAAAAAGATTTTAAACATAAATTGTTATAAATATGTTAATGAAATATTACAATAAAGGGATAAAAGAATACGATTTAAAAGTATACAGGCAGCCCTTGCTTAACAACGGGTTGCTCTGTGACCATTCAAATTAAGATAGACCCCCACTATCTTAATTGTAAATACTTACAATTTTGAAGCTCTGATAGCCCTGTGGTCACGTGATCACATCTTGGGCACGTGGAAACCAGCACATCTTTACAGCCATTTGCAGTGGCCCTGGGATCACGTGAACGTGATTTTCAACATTTTTTGTCGCTTTCTGGAGTTTACTTCCAGTTTCTGGTAAAAATTTTCATTGAATGCAATGGATTTAATTAACGACCACGGCATTGGCGTAACAACCCCCTCAAAAAGGTGACAAAATCAGGTGCCATCACATGTCAATCTGCTTAATGACCACAATGACTTACAAATGTAATTCTGGCCTCAATTCCAGTTGTAAATCAAGGACTACCTGTAGTTTAACAAACTCACAGAGTAGTTCTAGAAAGCAAAATAAAAACAAAGAAACAAAAATCTGTAGATTCAGCCATTCCAGCATCTGGTCCTTTTTATTGTTGCTACAATCCTAACAGATTAACAGAGTTGGAAGGGACCTTATAGGTCATCTCGTCCAACCCCCCACTCAAGCAGGAGACCCTACACCATTTCTGACAAATGGCAGTCCAATCTTTTCTTGAAAGTCTCAAGTGATGAAGCTCCCACAACTTCTGAAGGCAACTTCTGTTCCATTGGTTGATTGTTCTCACTGTCAGAAAGTTCCTCCTCATTTCTAGGTTGAATCTCTCCTTGGTCAGTTTCCATCCATTATTCCTTGTCTGGCCTTCTAGCTGCTTTGGAAAACAGCTTGACCCCATCCTCTCTGTGGCAACCCCTCAAGTATTGGAAGACTGCTATCATGTCTCCCCTGGTCCTTCTCTTCACTAGACTAGCCATGCCCAGTTCATGTAACCATTCTTCATATGTTTTAGTCTCCAGTCCCCTAATCATCCTGGTTACTCTCCTCTGCACTTTTTCTAGAGTCTCAACATCTTTTTCATAGTGTAATGACTAAAACTGGATGTAGTACTCCAGCTGTGGTCTTACTAGGGCTTTATAGAGTGGTATTAGTACGTCACTTGATCTTGATTGTATCCCTCTGTTAATGCAATTTAGGATTGCATTGGCTTTTTTAGCTGCCGCTGCACACTGCTAACTCATATTTAATTGGTTGTCCACTAAGACTCCAAGATCCCTCTCACAGTCACTGCTATTAAGCCTGGTTTCCCCCAGTTTATATGTGTGCTTTTGGTTTTTCTTACCTAAATGTAAGACTTTATTTTTCTCTACATTGAATTTCATTTTGTTAGATAGGGCCCAGTGTTCAAGTCTGTCGTTCAAGACAATCTTCAAGACTCTTCAAATCATCCCATTCATGTCCTTCAATTACATCAATTTTTTGCTGTAATTAATAACAACTTCATTATTGTTTGGATTTGTACTATTTTCCTCTGATGGAATGTTCCTTTTCTCCATTTTGCAAGATTAACAGCATTTAAAACCTCAACCACAATTCACACAAAATCAAATGTTGTGTTTCTTCAAGCTCACACTAATTGTAACCTTCCTGAATTCATTCATATTTTTTCATTAATCGTATTGCCAACCCTAGAAAGCTCCATTTGGTACCTATGAACATGATTTCCATTTCCTAAGTAAAGCACTTTGTATTTGTCTCTGTGAAAAGCTATTGTTATTTTCAGCTACTTCCTCTAACCTGGTATTTCTCAACCTTGGCAACTTTTAAGATTGTGTGGACTTCAGCTCCCAGAATTCCCCAGCCAGCCATGCTGGGTGGGGAATTCTGGGAGCTGAAGTCCATACATATTCAAATTGTTAAGGTTGTTAAAAATCCATCTATAATTAAAATTGTTAACATATTAAAATTGTTAGGTACATCCAGACAGTTTTGAATTTTTCTTCTAGGGAGTTGCTCTTTTTGTGACATCTGCAAATACCGTAAGCATTCCTTCCATGCTTAATCATAGTCATGAATAAAACAATTGAAAAACACCAGAGCCAGAATCAAACACTCTAGATTCTTTCCAGCTATTGATGTCAGACTAACTGGTTTACACTTTTGCAAAATCTCCTTTTCCTCTTTTTTGAGGATGGGGTTAAGATTTCTCATCCGTCTGACCCTGTAGCCTGTTCTTCAGAAAAGTATGTAACTCAGGTCTGTCTTTTGCCTTAAACTAAAGTTGGTGATTCTGGATTAAACAAGGAAGTATGCCAAAGTTTCACTTTAGGTGTTAGTGTTAGCAAAACAGTATAGTTTTGCTCAGAATTTAAATATAGCTCCAAACAAACAACCAATCACACAATGAGGCACGCAAGACATTTATAAACTAATAGGACAAGAAAATCCTGCTGCTGATGTTACCTAGTCTGGCAATAAAATGTTCAGATCAGTGGTGAAATCCAAATTTTTTTACTACCGGTTCTGTGGGCGTGGCTTAGTGGGTGTGGTGTGGCTTGGTGGACGTGGCTTGGTGGGTGCGGCAGGGGAAGAATACTGCAAAATATCCATTCCCATCCCACTCTTGGGGAAGGATACTGCAAAATCTACATTCCCTCGCCACTCCTGTGGGAAGAATATTGCAAAATCTACATTCCCACCCCGCTCTGGGACCAGCCAGAGGTGGTATTTGCTGGTTCTCCGAACTAATCAAAATTTCTGCTACCGGTTCTACGAACTGCTCAAAATTTCCGCTACCGGTTCTCCAAAACCTGTCAGAACCTACTGAATTTCACCCCTGGTTCAGATACTACATTGAAACAAGCTTGGAGATCAAACCACTGCCAAAATCTGAAACCTGAGCTACAAGTATTTTTTCAAAACAATATAGTGTCTCTCTTAGACAAAGAGTCTCCAAACTTGACAACCTGAAGACTTGTAGACTATCAGAATTCCTTAGCTTCCTGCTGGCTGAGGAATTCTGGGAGTTGAAGTCCATAAGTCTTAAAGTTGCCAAGTTTGGAGACCCCTGTCTTAGACCAATGTTTTTCAAAGTTAGCAATTTTAGGATGTTCAACTCCCAGAATTCCCCAGCCAGTTCCCCAGCCAGAGGGCCCAGTTCCTCTTTAAATTTCCAATTGACCATCCTCATTGCTTTCATGCCAATTAGGGAGACACATCTGTAAAGAGACCCCTAACTTTTAAAGATCTTGTAGGATAGAGGTGTCAAACTCGCGGACTGAAGGCATCCCAAGCTGGCCATGCCCACCCATCCTCAGTTTAGCAAAGGGGGGGGAAGTCACAATACATCACGTGACGATAACATGACGAGGCAAGTTTGACACCCTTGATATAGGGCACCGATCTTCAAAAAATTAGTGGAACATCCCTACAAACAAAAATGGATTTCATTGAAATGTAATGGAATTGAAAGTAATTAAATGTCATTAAGGTGATTCTTTGACACATTTGACATTCCCTCATCACATTAAAAATTATACAGTTCTGCAGAAATATGTGGAGGATCTTTGGAGGGCTACATCTGAGGCCTTGGAGCGGATGGGATTCTGCATCTCTGCTACAAATACTAAATTACATGAAAATAATTAGAATTAAATTAAATTGCATTAATTAAATTAATTAAATTTAATTAAAATAATCCTCGTGGACCCTTAGCATTATAGTGGGGCTGAGCAGCTGTTTTCCATAACTACCTTATAAAATGATCCTTTAGGCTTAAACAAAGCTTCAGTGAGATTTTTTTTTGCTTGCATTCTGGGCATTTTTTTTTCCTGACAAATGTTATGTTTGAAGCTACCAGAACATTTCCAAAAGTTCTGGGTGAAGTGAAGTGTCTAGGACTTCTTTCATCTTACCTGGTCTATTCTCCCCATAGGTCATCCCACAGAGCAATCAAGGAGAACATAGAACATAGAATCATAGGGTTGAAACGGGATCTCAGAAATCTTCTAGTCCATGCTCTAGGCAGGAGCCTTACACTATCCTAGTCAAATAGTTTTCCAGTCTATTTTTCAAAAAAACGTTCCAGTAATGGATCACCCACAGCTCTGGGAGGTAAGCTAGTCCATTAATTAATTGTTCTCACGGTCAGAATACTTCTCCTTACTTCTAGGTAGGATCCAGGGGTGAAATCCAAATTTTTTTCCCTACGGGTTCTGTGGGCGTGGCTTGGTGGGCGTGGCAGGGGAAGAATATTGCAAAATCTCCATTCCCATCCCCCAGGGGAAGGATAATGCAAAATCTCCATTCCCTCCCCTCCTGAGGGAAGGATATTGCAAAATCTCCATTCCCACCTCACTCTGGGGCCAGCCAAAGATGGTGTTTGCCGGTTCTCCGAACTACTCAAAATTTCCACTACCAGTTCTCCAGAACCTGTTAGAACCTGCTGGATTTCACCCCTGGTAGGAGCTCTCTTTAACAAGCTTCCACCCATTACTTCTTGGCCTGCCCTCTGGTTCCTTAGAAAATAAGTCAATCCCTTCCTCTCTGTGACAGCCCCACAAATACTGGAAGACAGTTATCATGTCCTCCTTAAGCCTTCTCTTCGATAGACCTAGTCCTCTCAACCAGTGGTGGGCTGTTGCCGGTTTGGACTGGTTCGCCCGAACTGGTAGTTCCGAGTATTGGTTGGCCCCGCCCACCCGTCCTGACACTATCCGGTCCTAGATATCTTACTTTCCAGCTCGCTCGCTCACTCCGCCCCGCAGACCAGCTGATTTGCACACCTCTCCCGTTCTACTAACCGTTGATGACCTCGCAGGTGTGCAGGAAGCCTCCTCCCTCGAAAAAGCTTTGCTTTAGGGGTTGAACGCAAACATGAAGATACGCGCATAGTGCATGCGCATGAAGCGGACATGCGTGCATGGTCACATTTTGGCGAAATGTGCAGCCCACCTCTGCCCTCAACTATACATCATACGATTTAGTCTCTAGACCAGTGATGGCTAACCTTTTTGCCATCGCATGCCAAAAGCGGGGGGAGCATGGTGGGGTCACACACACATCCATAATTGTATGTGCCCCACCCCCCATTCTCCCCCCCCCGCTTTTGGCACGTGATGGCACGGTGGGCCTGGTAGGCCCATTTTTTGCTCTCCCCATGCTCCAGAGCCTTTCTAGGAGCCTGGAGAGGGCAAAAACGGCCTTCCTCACCCATCCCCAGAGGCCCTCCGGAGGCCGGAAACAGTGTGTTTCCTGACTTCTGGTGGGCCCAGAAGGCCCGAAAATCAGCTGGCTGGCACACACATGCGTGCCGGAGCTGAGCTCGCGTGCCCACCGATATGGCTCCGTGTGCCACCTGTGGCACCTGTGCCATAGGTTCGCCATCACGGCTCTAGACCCTTTATCATCAATCAGTTCCACTCAGAATTCAGGCTGTGGCCCAAACATTCCCCTTTCACGATGCTTCCATTTTTGTATGAAGGTCCTTTATTCCCAGGAGCTTCTTCCTCCACCCCGTGGATCAAAACGAAACCCTCCGGACACAGGCTTCAGCTGCTGATTGTGGGAGAGGGGAGAGGAGGCCAGCCTCACAGAAAGGTCAAAGATGTTAGACTTGGGAGTTCCCACCACATCTCTGACCTTTTGCAGTCAGATGACGCTGGATTTTGGAATTCCAAGCATCCGCTTTCTTCTTCATTTCTGGCGTTCATCTTTCTTGTGGAAGGAAACCATTTCCTTGCTATGGAATTTCAACAGCTTCGTTGGCGCTAAGCACCAGAAGCTTATTTGACATTACGATTGCTTTTTACCGACTTTTTCAGAAGTCACAATCAGTGGTGATCTCATTTTTTTTTGCACCTTGTGTCTTCTTAGTACTTCTTAGAATGACAGAGCCGGAAGGGACCTCAAAGGTCTTCTAGTCCAACCCTGGAAGGGTTGTGGGGTGCGAGGGATGGAAGGATTGTATTTCCTGGTAGTCATCTGGTCATTAGCATTCTCTGAGAGCTAGTGAGACCATTTGGGGGCTTATCAGGGTGTGCTTGTTTGTGGAATCTTCTTGAAACTGCTGAAACTCTAAATTGCACTCTAAATTGCACTCTGAGACTGATGCACTCTAAATTGGAGATATATAGTGTCTTATTCCCCCCCCCCCTCTGCTGAGGGAGGGATGTTCAGTCCTAACATGGATGGATTATTTTACCCCTCTTTCAAACTAGTGGTCCCTTCTATCCAAAATGTGGACTCTTTTACAGTTGCCTTTGGACAGGGATGGGCTTCAAAAATGTTAGCAAGGGGTTCTTTGCCTGGTTGCTGGGTAGGCGTGGCCTAGTCGGCCTCCTGCACCACAGCGGGGGTGGGGGCAGGATTTTTGCCCTCCCTGGGCTCTGGGGGCTTTCCTCGAGCCTCTGGGAGGATGAAAACGGCCTCCCCAGGCTCCGGAGGCCCTCTGGAAGCTGGAAATGGGCCTGTTTCCGGCCTTCTTGAACTTCCGGTAGGCCTGTTTTTCACCCTTCCCAAGGCTCCATGCATGCCCTGCACTTACCTGCATCCAAAACAGGCCGCGTGGGGACTCCTTGCAGGGGTGTGGGCGGGGCTAGCCAGGAACGGGATTTGGGGGTTCTCCAAAATGCACAGAATCTTAGCTAGAGATTCTCCCGGACCCCTGCAAACCCCCAGCAGCCCACTCCTTCCTTTTGAAGACGAAAAAGCACCTGTGAGAGATACTAGCTCAATGATGAAAATTGGGACCAAATTTCTCATCAATATGGGAATTGTCCCATCCAATATTTGAGGGGCTGTCACAGAGAGGAGGGGGTCAACCTATTTTGCAAGGCACCCGAAGGCCAGACAAGGACTAATGAATGGCAACTGATCAAGGAGAGGTTCAACGTAGAAATAAGGAGAAATTTTCTGACAGTGAGAGCAATCAATCAATGGAACAGCCTGGCTTCAGAAGTTGTGGGAGCTTCATCACTGGAAGCTTTCAAGAAGAGACTGGGCAGCCACTTGTGAGAAATGGTACAGGGCAGAGGTGAAATGCTCCCGGTTCGGACCAGATCCCCCAAGCCGGTAGCGATGGCGGCAGGTGGTTCAGAGAACTGGTAGCAAAAATCCCTGCCCCCCATGCCCAGCTGAGCCACGCAATCATCAGAGGCTTTTTAAAATTATTTTTAAAAGCATTTTTTCTACAACCTCTTCAGCCGAAAAAATGCTTTTAAAAGTTAAAAAAAAAGCCTCTGTTGATTGCGCAGCTCAGCTGAGATCGTCAGAGGCTTTTAAAATAATTTTTTTACAACCTCTTCGGCCAAAGAGGTGGTAGAAAAAAAATGCTTTTAAAAGTTAAAAAAAAAAAAGTAGTTGGCCACACTCACTCAGTCACATTACCCTCACCATCACCAAGCCATGCCCACAGAACTGGTAGTAACAAATTTTACATTTCACCACTAGTACAGGGTCTTCTGCCTGAGCAGGGGAGGGGTTGGACTAGAAGACCTCCAAGGTCCCTTCCAACCCCTCTTATTCTGTTCTGTTATTATGTTACCTGCTGCTGAAAGAGAACTCAAATTTCTGCTTTTGGATCCTGACTTAGAGCCATTCCAGAATCCTGCCTTTTCAGTACGCTTGCTCTTCTTTCCAATACGCTAGGAAGACGAAGAAGACAAAGAAAACCAAAGTGAGTTTTGTCACATGGTTGCATTGACTTCACCTCACCGCATCAAACTATTTTTCAGAACTCGGGTTTTAGGCAAGAGCTTTTGACCAACGCAGAGTCAAGTGGAGCTATTATTTGTCAGTTGGAAAGTATTTTCCTACTGTTGCAGTTTAAGATTATGTTTGCTTTCTTGTAGCTACATCACACAGCTGACTCATTTTCTGTATATAAGCCATTGCAAATCCCTTTTCGCTCTTCACGTCTTCTCCTTTTTCTTCATTTGATTTCATTTTTCGTAAATGAACTTTGCATGGATCTCTGTTGAATTTTATTTTTAGAAAATGCTCATCTTTGAGAGGATTAAATGATGTAGAATTAGACACTCCAAATATTCTGATTTCATCAGAGTCTTCAAACCAGTGGTGAAATCCAAATTTTTTTACGACCGGTTATGTGGGCGTGGCTTAGTGGGTGTGGTGTGGCTTGGTGGGCATGGCAGTGTTCTGTCCCCGTCCCCCACACGCACAAACCCACACAGACAGACGAGGGTTAAATGACTGGCACACACCGAGGTTTCGTTATCAAGGCTTGGGCAGCTCTATGGGAACCGGCTGCCAAGTTCTTTACTAAACAAGGGGGGGGGGTATTCCTTCACCAGATAACAAACACATTACACACCAGCTGGGAAAAACACAGTCCAAATTCCAATCCTTGAAGCCGACTGAGGTTTGACACCAAGAAACTAACAAGAATGAAACTTTGTCCGTCACAGAATTCAAACTGCCACCCCACTCCTTTATATAGCCTGTGGGGTGTGGTCCAGTGACTCAGCTAATCCCTGGCACACCTCCTCATTTGCTGGGATCTTTTAGCACGCCGACGCTGACGTGGGTCCAGCCACAGCCTGTCTCCCTCATCACTTTCCGACCGATCGGAGACACCTGGCTCCTGGCTAATCTCCTCTTGTTTGGCCGGCAGCTGAGGAATTGCCAGAGAGGAGGGGCCGGGGGAGGGAGGCCTGGCTGGCTCCTCTCCTTCATGTTCGGAGCCTTCTTCCTCCGATGTGATGGCCTCGGGGGTTGGAGCCACAACAGGCAGGGGAAGATACTGCAAATCCCCATTCCCTCCCCACTCCTGGTGGAAGGATATTGTAAAATCTCCACTCCCACCCCACTCTGGGGCCAGCCAGAGATGGTATTTGCCGGTTCTACGAACTATTCAAAATTTCCGCTACCGGTTCTCCAGAACCTGCCAGAACCTGCTGGATTTCACCCCTGCTCCAAACCCTGAATGAAATGCAACTCCATTCAGAATTGTTGATGGAATCTCACTGGAAACTGGCTCAAATTCAAACCCAAAGCCTCTACATTTTACCGAGATGTTCTTCCCCAGCCATCAGACAGGTTCTAAGGGAAAACATAGCACCTGACTGCTAATTGCTGCATGAGACTGGGAGGATATTAGTCCCATGTTCTATATTATTTTACTGAAACATTTCACAATGCTCCTTTTGCTTTTAAAAGTGTAAATGGCCTGGGACCACCTCTCTCAATATGAATCTGTCTGGACATTAAGGTCGTCAAGGATGTCTTCTTACATAAAGGTTCCCCTCGCACATATGTGCTAGTCGTTCCCGACTCTAGGGGGCGGTACTCATTTCTGTTTCAAAGCCAAAGAGCCACCACTGTCCGAAGACATCTCCGTGGTCATGTGGCCAGCATGACTAAATGGCCAAAGGCGCACGGAACGCTGTTACCTTCCCACCAAAGGTGGTCCCTATTTTTCTACTTGCATTTTTTACATGCTTTCGAACTGCTAGGTTGGCAGAAGCTGGGACAAGAAACGGGAGCTCACCCTGTTACAGGGCAGTAGGGATTTGAACCGCTGAACTGCCGACCTTTCAATCAACAAGCTCAGCGTCTTAGCCACTGAGCCACCGCATCCCTTCAATTTCCATCCTTCAGTTTCCACCCCAAAAGGGATTTTTTCTGCTGCTCTCAGAACTTGGAATCTGTTTCCATGGTAGTTGCACTCAGTCTGCCATTCTTTTTACTTTTTTTTTTAAAAGAGCCTTTATCCAGACTTTTGTTTGAATTACTTGGTGGTTTTAATTTTGTTAATTGCTTTATCAAATTTTAATTGATCGGTTGCATTTACAAGACAGGCTTGATTACTGCATTAATCTATTTTCTGGGTTTGCACAATGGACTGCACTATAAAATATCTTCCCACCATTTCCCAGCTTGGCAACTCCTCGTCATTTGGATTTCAGCTCCTAGAATTCCCTGCCATGGAGAATTTTAGGAATTGCCCAGGTTGGGAAATGCTGGTCTAAACATACAGGGAATGTCCCAGGGGTGAAATGCTCCCGGTTCGGACCGTATCGCCCGATCCGGTAGCAATGGCAGCAGGTGGTTCAGAGAACCGGTAGCAAAAATCCCTGCCCCCCCCCCCCATGCCCAGCTAAGCCGCAGATCATCAGAGGCTTTTTTTTTACTTTTAAAAGCATTTTTTTCTACAACCTCTTCTGACGAAAAAATGCTTTTAAAAGTAAAAAAAAAGCCTCTGATGATCGTGCAGCTCAGCTGGGATCGTCAGAGGCTTTTCAAAGCATTTTTTTCTGCAACCTCTTGGCCGAAGAGGTGGTAAAAAAAATGCTTTGAAAAGTCTCTGATGATCCCAGCTGAGTTGCCTGATCGGCAGAGGCTTTTCAAAGCATTAGAAAAAATGCTTTGAAAAGTTAAAAAAAAAAGTTGGCCACGCCCACCCAGTCACATTACACACACACACACACACACACCCCACCCCCAAGCCACGACCATAGAACCGGTAGTAACAAATTTTACATTTCACCCCTGGAATGTCCTCATTCCTAAGAACCTAGATTAACCTTGTTAATCTAACCAAGCTCAGCACATGATGGGAATGCATCTGCTAGCCATTTACCAATCGTGGGGAAACATGTAACAACACAGCCTTTCTGTTTCGTTGTTATAATCAGCTCCCTTCAATGCCCTAATCTGCCACTCATAAACCACCACGTCAGAAAATATAACCAGATCATTGGGGTTGAGGGGAGAAGTGGAAGAATGAGGCTAACAATTATTTATTGCATTGTGTGTTTAATGTTTAGCATTTCTGTTAGAAAGGTTTTTTTATGACAGTACTATCTGCTGATAAATTTATTTTGCAACATGCTATGAATAGACACAGATCTTTTGTTCCTTAACTTCTCTCTACTCTTCCCCTTTCCCCAGCCTTCTTTCCCTGAACTACTTAACATAATGCATATTTTTTTTAAAAAAAAATGACTGGGGATTATTTATTTATTATTACATTCAGTGATGGGATTCAGCCAGTTCGCACCACTTCGGGAGAACCAGTTGTTAGCTTTCTGAGCAGTTTGGCAAACTGGTTGTTGGAAGAAATCATTAGGGCAGAGAACCGGTTGTTAAATTACTTGAATCCCACCACTAATTACATTTATATGCCATCCATCTCACTGTCACCCATCTTACTCTTTTAGTTGCAGATCTGTTTTGGCTTCAGGAACCAGATTTGGTTGGTGACCTTCTCACCCATAAAAAGTGCTATAAGAATTTTAATTGATTCACTAGCCTAGCCTAGATGGCAACCCTGGTCAAACAGGCTTGAAGATGTTTAATATTTGAATGGCTGTTCCTCAGAAGTTATCAGAGATGTAGACCAGTGTGGTTCTTGGTGCTCTCTGAGCTTGGCGGTTTTCTTGCAGGTGTTTCATCACCAAACTAGATAACATCATCAGTGCTATCGTTGTGATGTTACCTTGTTTCAGGGGTGAAATCCAGCAGGTTCTGACAGGTTCTGGAGAACCAGTAGCGGACATTTTGAGTAGTTCAGAGAACCAGCAAATACCACCTCTGGCTGGCCCCAGAGTGGGGTGGGAATGGAGATTTTGCAATATCCTTCCCCTGAAGTGGGGTGGAAATGGAGATTTTGCAATATCCTTCCCAGGAGTGAGGAGGGAATGGGGATTTTGCAGTATCCTTCCCCTGGAGTGGGGAGGGAATGGGGATTTTGCAGTATCCTTCCCCAGGAGTGGGGAGGGAATGGGGATTTTACAGTATTCTTCCCCTGGAATGGGGTGGAAATGGAGATTTTGTAGTATCCTTCCCCTGGAGTGGGGTGGAAATGGAGATTTTGCAGTATCCTTTCCCAGGAGTGGGGAGGGAATGGGGATTTTGCAGTATCCTTCCCCTGGAATTAGGTGGGAATGTTTGTTTGTTTGTTTGTTTTATTAGATTTATATACCGCCCTACTCCCGAAGGACTCAGGGCGGTGAATAGGCACAGAATAAAACACATAAATACAAAATTTAAAAGCAGAAATAAAACTGGATTAAACAATTTAGCCCAAGACAAATTTAAAACATCCCAGTAATTTAAAAAACAGATTTAAAATTTACAATTTAAAAAAAGAAAAAGGGGAAAAGGTTAGGCCAGGCCAGCTTGGTGGAATAAGAAGGTCTTAAGAGCGTGGCGGAAAGTGCGCAGATCCGGGATCCTCCGTATCTCCAGGGGAGCTCGTTCCAGATAGTAGGTGCCCCCACAGAGAAGGCCCTCCCCCTGGGGGCCGCCAGTCAACACTGTTTGGCCGACGGCACCCGGAGGAGCCCCCCTCTATGAGAGCGTACCGGCTGGTGGGAGGCTATTTGTGGTAGTAGGCAGTCCCGTAAATAGCCAGGTCCTAAGCCATGGAGCGGTCTAAAGGTGGTAACCAGAACCTTGAAGCGCACCCGGAAGACCACCGGGAGCCAGTGCAGCTCACGCAGGAGAGGTGTTCCATGGGAGCGCCATGTCGCTCCCATAACCACCCACACGGCCACACTCTGCACCAGTTGGAGCCTCCAGGTGCTCCTCAAGGGGAGCCCCATGTAAAGAGCATTGCAATAGTCCAGGCGGGAAGTGACGAGGGCATGAGTGACTGTGTGTAGGGAGTCCCGATCCAGAAAGGGACGCAACTGGCGAATCAGGCGAACCTGATGAAAAATCCTCCTGGTCATAGCCGTCAAATGCTCTTCTAAAGACAGCCGTGAATCCAGGAGGACGCCCAAGTTGCGAGTCCTCTCTGTGGGGGCCAGCGATTCGCCCCCAATAGTCAGCGATGGTGTCAACTGACTATATTAGGACGTCAGAAACCACAGCCACTAGGTCTTGGATGGGTTGAGCCTGAGCCTGTTTCTCAAGCTGAGCCTGTTTCTCATGGAGATTTTGCAGTATCCTTCCCCTGAAGTGGGGTGGAAATGATGATTTTGCAATATCCTTCCCCTGGAGTGGGGCGGGAATGGAGATTTTGCAGTATCTTTCCCCTGCCACGCCCACCAAGCCATGCCCCCAAGTCACGCCATGCCTACCAAGCCATGCCCACAAAACCGGTAGTTAAAAAAACCTGGATTTCACCACTGCCTTGTTTGGTAATGAAATGTCTGCAAGAAAACCACCACGGACTCCACGGGTCAACCCTGAGCTATAAATATTCTTTTCTATTGCAGACTAATAGATTTTACTCAACCGCAACAGTTTTAAGATGTAGGGACTTCAACTCCCAGTATTCCTCGGCCAGCCATTTTGTCCAACCCCACAACAGAATGGCTGCTGCAAAATTACCAAATTGCCTCTGTAGTTAATTTTTAAAAAAAAATTCCAATCACACAGTGCTTGTTCAGCACTGCATTTCAAAGAGAAATTAAGACTCTTGGGAATATTTACAAACCTGCATAATCTAGATCAGTGTTTTCTTTTTTAAAATAATGTTTATTGAAGATTTCATACAATAACAACTACAAAAAAAAATCCTGCGCAAAAGTGCAAGAAAAGAAAAAGAAAACCAAAGTTTAGGAACTGTATAGATCAGGGGTCCCCAAACTTGGCCGCTTTAAGACTTGTGGACTTCAACTCCCAGAATTCTCCAGCCAGCTATGCT
>WNWU01000001.1:87819232-87842076 GCA_012654045.1 Ptyas mucosa
CTTGAGCCTTGGATAGTACAGTGGTCTAAAGCCCTGTTATTAACATCAGCTGCCTGCAATTATTGCAGGTTCGAATCTCACCAAGGCTCAAGGTTGACTCAGCATTCCATCCTTTCTAAGGTAGGTAAATTGAGGACCCAGTTTGTGGGGGCAATAAGATGACTTTGTATAAATATACAAAAAGTATGAAGGCTATTGCTTAGCGCATTGTAAGCCGCCCTGAGTCTCCGGAGAAGGGCGGCATATAAATCAAATTAAAAAAAAAAAGTGTAGACGATAGCAGAAAATCACTATTTAATATTTGGGAAGACTGCATAGTTGCTAACTAAACTACTCTACATGAATGTGTGTCCATAAAAACAATAGGAGATGACCTGAACTCGAAGAAAGCTTCACCATTTTTATGCAAAGTCCTCCTCTCCCTTCCTCGGCCAGGAAAGAAAAATCAGCTGCGGTTGAAAAGAAAAATGGAAATTTGATTATGGTTGCAACATAATTTCCTCTCTTTCAATAAGCATGGATCGGATTACTATCCAAAAGCCAAATAGCAATTCACACACAAAGTCAGGAGTGGCTGAACCTGGGTGGGGGTGGAATTAAAAGAGGGATCAGCCTAGAATCCCTACATAGGCACAAACCAAGTCCAGCCTCCCTTGAATTCCATTGACTCTTATCTAACTCCAAGCAGGTACTAGCAATAGCAATAGCACTTAGACTTATATACTACTTCACAGTGCTTTACAGCCCTCTCTAAGCGGTTTACAGAGTTAGCATATTGCCCCCAACAATCTGGGTCCTCATTTTACCTGCCTCAGAAGGATGGAAGGCTGAGTCAACCTTGAGCCTGGTGAGATTTGAACTGCCGAACTGCAGCTAGCAATCAGCTGAAGTAGCCTGCAGTACAGGGGTGGGTCCTACTTACCTTTACTGCCAGTTCGCAATGGGATCGCACACACGCACGCGCTACTGTGCATGTACAGAAGTTTCTGCGCATGCGCAGATCGCCAATGATGATATCCGGGGTGGTGGGCGGGGTGTCCTGCTGGTTTTACTACTGGTTCTTGCGAACTGGTTTGATCCGGGGGCAACCCACCACTGCTGCAGTACTGCACTCTAACCACTGCGCCACTGTGGCTCAATACTAACCATCAGTTGGGAAGATTCCTGTGTAAACTGTAGGTATGATTAGCAATAGCATTGGTTTAATTGGATCTTCATGTATGGACCTGATCGTCATCAGTACCTTAAGAAATTTCTCTGTGGTTTGGAGTTCTCATGGGTTTGGGGACAGCCCGGTTTTCCCCCGAAGGTTCCCTTGACATCCATCACACACTTCACCATTTGACTCATCTGTTGTGAAATCCCATTGCTTAAGAGTGTCAAAGAGATGTCAGAGTATAGAAATCAAGTTTCTTTTTCCAGTCAAAGTCTGGTGGATTCTAAAAGGCCTTCCTCACATGATAATTTAGAGAAGTTTTGCTGTTACAAGCTGCAGAACCTTGTGGCTCTGATGACATACAAACCTGACTTAGAAAGGACACTTGGAGAAAGGAAGGAATGGGAACTTCGGTTCTAGGATGGTTTTAAGCCCCAGTCACACCCAGAAGCTTGCAAGAACAACAAATTATCACCTCGGCTTCTGCCGTAGAAGAAATGTCACAAAGCCAGTTTTGCATTGTTTCCTCCAGCATTGTGGTCGCACAGTGGTAGGAACTTTCACATTCTGATTGTGGGGATTTCCTGTCCTCTTGAAACCAAGATAATGTAGTGTCTGAACACCATTTCCCTGTACATTAAGAGTAACAACTCACTCACTCTCTTTCTCTCCACTCCCCCTGCCCATCAATAACAAACACAAAATGCTACAAGAAAACAAGTAAGGCACCTTGAGAACAGATTTTTCAACTTGAATTGATCAATTTAAAAGAAAAAAAAACACACACAAGCACAATATAGCTCTTTGTCCAATTGTATCTTTACCAGGGATCCCAATATATAACACGGCTAAAGTTGTATGTCCAAAAAAAGCTTGGACATGTCCTAGAGGAGGTCAAATATTCGATCAACTTCCCACTACAGTGCTTCCAGAAACTGAAAGATCTAATAATAGAAGATGAAATTATGATTTCATTTCGTGCCACAACACTCCTCGCTTCCATAGATCCAAAACAAGCAAAAGAATCCATAACAGCAGTACTATACAACACCTAACCTAGTCAAACACCTTAAGATCAAAATACCCAGAATCATGACCCTCAACAGCCTTTGCCTCACTATCTACACTCAGTTTGATGGACAAATATGCCAACAAATCAGAGCAACCTCCATGGGATCAGGGGTGAAATTCAGCAAGTTCTGACAGGTTCTGGAGAACCGGTAGCAGAAATTTTGGGTAGTTCGGAGAACCGGCAAATGCCACCTCTGGCTGGTCCCAGAGTGGGGTGGGAATGGAGATTTTGCAATATCCTTCCTCCAGGAGTGGGGTGGGAATGGGGATTTTGTAGTATCTTTCCCCTGGAGTGGGGTGGGAATGGAGATTTTGCAGTATCCTTCCCCTGCCACGCCCACCAAGCCACGCCCACAGAACTGGTAGTAAAAAAAAATTGAATTTAACACTGCATGGGATCACCACTCAAAAACCGTAATGAAGCATCTTCAAACTATCCAGTATATAGGTGACATCTTTGTGTCATAAAAAACAACAACTAGAGAAGATGCATAAAAAAACAACGACATCTCCAAATAAATAAAATTCACAAGGGAGGAAGAAAACATCAACCCACTACAATATTCTTCCTGAATATCCTCATCAGGAAGGAAAACAATGGCAAAATAGAAACATGAATCTATCAAAAAGCAACCCACATTAATCAAGAGCTCCACTACCAAAGTAACAATCCAACCTCCCACCAGAAGAGCTGTTTAAGAACATGATTTTCAGTTCAGCACAAATGCACTGCAGCAACCCAGAGCATCAGAAAAAGGAAATAGATTGCCTATACAACACCTTCCAACAAAATGGATGCCCAAGTAAAAAACATAAAGGTTTTCCCTTTTCATCGTGTCTGACTCCAGGGGGCAGTGTTCATCTCCATTTCTTAGCCGAGGGAATTAGCGTTGTAGGAAAACATTTCCATGGTCATGTTGCCAGCATGACAATATGCGAAGGCATACAGAATGCTGTCACGTTCCCAATGAAGTGGTACCTATTTATCTACTTGCATTTGTATGCTTTGGGATTCTAGGTGGATAGGACTGGGGCAAGTAACAGGAGCTCACGCCATCACGCGGCACTCAGGTCTCGAACCCAGGCTGTCAACTCAGCATCTTTAACCACTGAGCTATCATGCCTCATGTAGGCTTATCAAAAAGTGCAAAACCTTTCAACCCACTACAGCATAACCAACACAAGCTATGAAAAGAATAACACTGCCATACATTAAAAAAAATACCTCAGAAACCACCAACAGACTATTGCAACCACAAGGCATCACCGTAACTCACAAATCAGCAAAGGTCTTTCCAAACATCCTAAGTAAACCACAAGACCCAGAAGCCCCAGGAGAAAAAAGCAGGAGTCATCTACAACAGTGGCCCCCAAACTTTTGGGCACCACTAGGACACCATTCCAAGGAGAAAGGTTTTTCTGCGGGTCAGAGGTTTTGTGTGTTGCCTGCATCCCATGGATGAGGTTTTGCTTGTTTGCACATACTGGTTTCTAGCATGCTGTGGATCGGTGCCAGTTCACGGACCAATTGGGGTCCCTGATCTACAACATACAATGAAAGGGCAGCTGCAGCCATTATGTAGGACAAAGAGGCAGAAGAGTGCATCCATAAACATCAACTAGCAGCCAGAAAACATGATGACAGATTCTTAATTTCAGAACACATGAACAAATTTAACCATAGTTTCAATTATGGGAAAGTCTGAGTATCTGAGACCAGGCTAAATCCAAAAATGCTAGGCAATTCCTGGAAGCTTGGAATTCAGATCAATCAGCCATCGTAGAAATAAATCATATTTATAGACCATTCAAAACAGACATTAAAAAATTAGGAAGGAAACTAAACGACTAGAACACATCCTCTTCAGCAGCTATCACCCAAATAAGCAGACTATCACCAAGCAAACCATCCAACAGAAAACAATACCCTAATCAAGGAACTACAAAGGAGAAAACAACACCTCCACTAACACTGGCAGGTCAAGGTACTATTTATAAACAGACAGAAAATCCACACTCCCTGGTACTGATGATGTCACATAGTCAGATAATGAAATGTCTGCAAACTAACAACCAAGCTCAGAGAGCACCAAGGATTCCATAATTCAGCAACTTTACTATCTACCACAATCCTGAACTAAAGAATGCATTGCATTTTGAAAAATAGCTTCCTAAACCATTTGAAATAGTTATTTCCACAACTCATAAAAATAATTAGAAAGATTGAATGTCTTTGGTATATAGGCCCTGGCAAAAACATCTGGTAGCATTTTTTCCCAAGTATTTTTTTAAAAAAGGTGTTAGCTTTTATGAGATGCAGCTTATACCTTTTAACAAAAATTGTTAGTCGGAAAACATGCTACCAGATTCCTCCTGATCTTTTTTGTTGCCAGAGAATTACAAATTTATGAACTCTCGTTTTTTATTGTGGGACTTGTTACACATGTAACTTCTCTTTATGTGGTTGGAGAAACTCCAAAATACCAAAATCTCTCAAAATCACTAAATCCCATGAGGTTTTGGTAGGTTCCCAACCTGGTAATTTGAGATATTTGAGGCAAAAATGCCCACATATTAACAAGATTTGAGGATTACCCAAAATATGCAAACTCCTATGGCCTCATGAGACTTTTGGTTTTTTTTAAATTTTGCTTTGTCTTGTTTTTTTAAATGGGATCCACAAACACATCCATGGGATTTCCACAGACTATCATCATATATTAGGAACCATTATTCTGTTGTATTGGTTAATGATGATAACAGCAGTGACAGTGATTAAGATAATGATAGGTTTGATTTTCAAATGTTGGTCAACAGGCTTAAAAGCAGAATTCCCCAATTGCCTGTTCTCCTAGTGGACAATTTTTCAAATCTTTATTGTCAGTGTACAACATGTGTACAATGAGATTGGTTGAGCTCCATCAGTGCACTCCCCTCCCACACAGTGAAGACAGAAAATTCCTAACCCAATAAATCATATTAACAAAACACCCAGGCCTATTGCACCAGTATCCAATAGGACTGGGTGTTTTGTTAATATGATCACTTAAATATTAGTGTACTGCAACTGCCAAAAAAAAGCTAACACAGACCTAGATTGCATTAACAGAGGGGTACAATCACAATCACATGAAGTGTTAATACCACTTTTTAATGCTTTAGTAAGACCCCACTTGGAATACTGCATCCAGTTTTGGTTGCCCTTATGTAAAACAAAATTTGAGACTAGAAAGAATGCAGAGAAGTGCAACAAAGATGATTAGGGGACTGGAGCAGTGGTGGGTTTCAAATTTTTTTACTACCGGTTCTGTGGGTGTGGCTTGGTGGGCGTGGCATGGCTTGGTGGGCGTGGCAGGGGAAGGATACTGTAAAATCTCTATTCCCACCCCACTCCAGGGGAAGAATACTGTAAAATCTTCATTCCGTCCCCAATCCAGGGGCAGGTTACTGCAAAATCCCCACTTCCTCCCAATCAGCTGGGACTTGGGAGGCAGAGAATAAACGGGGGAGTCAGAATTTTTACTACTGGTTCTCCGAACTATTCAAAATTTCCGCTACCGGTTCTCCAGAACTGGTCAGAACCTGCTAAAACCCTCCTCTGTACTGGAGGCTTAAATATATGAAGAACGGCTGCAGGAACTGGGTATGTCTAGTTTAATGAAAAGAAGGACTAGGAGTGACATGATAGCAGTGTTCCAATATCTCAGGGGCTGCCACAAAGAAGAGGGAGTCAAGCTATTCTCCAAAGCACCTGATGGCAGGACAAGAAGCAATGAACAGAAACTAATCAAGGAGAGAACCAGCCTAGAACTAAGGAGAATTTTCCTTACAGTTAGAAAAATTAATCAGTGGGATGAACTTGCCTCCAGAAGTTGTGGGTGCTCCAACACTGGAGGTTTTTAAGGAGAGATTGGATAACCATTTGCCTGAAATGATATAGGGCAATGATGGCTAACCTTTTTGCCGTCGCGTGCCAAAAGCGTAGGGGGCGTGGGGGAGGGGTCTCTTGCGTGCGTACCCACACCCATAATTCAATGCATCCCCCCCCCCCCCCCCCGTGAATGTGCGTGGGACCCCTCCCCCCCGCTCTTGGCACGTAATGGCATGGTGGGCCAGATAGGCCCATTTTTCGCCCTCCCCAGGCTCCCCAGGCTTTCTAGGAGCCTGAGGAGGGCGAAAATGGCCTTCCCCACCCTTCTGGAGGCCGGAAACGGCCCATTTCTTGACTTCCGGTGGGCCCGAAAGGCCCGAAAATCAGATGGCCGGCGTGCTCATGCACACTGGAGCTGAGCTAGGGCAACGCTTGCATGCCCACAGATATGGCTCCATGTGCCACCTGTGGCACATGTGCCATAGGTTCGCCATCACGGGTCTAGGGTTTCCTGCTTGAGAATGAGGTTGGGTTAGAAGACCTCCACGGTCCCTTCCAACTCTGTTGTCCTGTTATTCCAGCTACCGTATTTGGCAGACAGAGGAGAAGAAGCATTCTTTCCTTCTGTATGTGTCAGAATGTTAAGTGGGTTTTCAAAATATTCAAGTCTGATTTTCATCTACATGTTTTTATGAGGTTTCAGAGGCCCTTGCTGTTGAGTCACTTCCAATATGGTCAGTTGGTGAATCCTTTCATGCTTCAGAACATTCTCTCTGAAAAGCTCCGACCACCCAAAACCTCAGCAGTCGACAAGCGAGGTACGGCAATAAAACAAGATGGAACAATTTGGAATGAAATACCTTCCAAACAGTGGATCAGAGCAACTTTGTGTAAAATCATCACTGCTCCCTTTAGATCTCAACACGTTCTCTTCAACAACTAAGGGCTTATGGTTTGATTTTGAAGGAAGGTTTACCTCACCACTGGCTGCCTCCAATCCATGGGAGACAAAAAAAATTCCTCACCATATTTGATACAAGAATCTAAACCAATTGAAAACATTGGAAACAAATAATGAATGAATCACCTCTGGAAGAAACGAGAATTATTCCTTTTAGGGTTGGGATGAGTTATTGTGCCTTTTCCCACTTTGGTAATATGCTTTCAGACAAGGGGCAGACACAGTTTATATGCTGTATATTCTACACCAGTGTTTTCAAACTTGGAAATTTTAAGATGTGAGGGATTCCGGGAGTTGAAGTCCACACCTCTTAAAAAGTTGCCAAGTTTGAAAAACTGTTCTAAGCAGAACTCATTTTGTTCCCTATCCTGCTGTTTTAGAGGTTTGTGAAGGATCACTTCTAGTATTTCCAAAATAAATAGTTTCCGTGGAATGAATACAGTATGCTGTATTGTATGAAAAGGAGAGACAGGCAGTCCTTGATTTACGACCACAATTGAGCCCCAAATTTATGTTGCTAAGCAAGACAGTTCTTGTGAACTTTGCCCTGTTTTATGAACTTTCTTGACACAGTTGTTAAGTGAATCACTGCAGTTCTTAGTAAAATAATTAATAAGTGAATCTGGCTTTCCCTTTGACTTTGTTTATCAGAAGGTTGCAAAAGGTAATTGTCAGGCTTCCAAGTAACACCCACAACCAATGAAGACTCCAAGGCCAGCAGTTCCTCAAAGTTTATTTATTTATTAGTTCAATTTATATGCCGCCCTCCTCCGAAGACTCAGTTCCATTTTATTAGAGATGTCATATTGGCACATCTGGGAAAACCCGAATCTGAAAGCTCCCAAGTTTTCCCCACCCAAAGGATATTTAGAGGTATCCTACTCTTGAACAGGGAGGTTGCTCTCTCATTTAGGAACCTAAGTGTGTTTCAGATGAAATATCTCTATATTGCTGTCTCTCCCCCCCCCCCCACACCCTGCTTTCCATTTCTGTCATCTATAAACTATAAAAAGTAGCATTGGTAGTGATGTCATTCTAAACACAGCAATGAGAAGATTGATACCCAGCATCCTGTTTCCAACAGTGACCAGCCTGTTGCCTCTAGCCTAACACTTTGGCAGAGCTTATTGACCCCAGAGAATGATCCTCAAATGTATTTATTGTCTCCATGCATGTTGGCTCCACAATCACCAAGGCCAAAATCTATATTTCTGGAATCTTCTCTAAAACCCTCTAGAAACAGACCTCTGGTATGCAGCTAAATCCTCAGCTTAGGACCACGGTTGGGAAAATAATTTCCACTGCCAAGCAACGCAATTGTTTACATGAGTCACGCCCGATTTTAAGACTCCTTTTGCCATGGTTGTTGAGTGAACCATTGCAGTTGTTAAGTGAATTATGCACTAGTTAAGCGAATCCGGCTTCTCCCACTGAATTTGCTTGTCAGAAGCCAGCTGGGAAGGTCACAATGGCAATCACATGACTCCATACATGCTGGTTACCAAGCAATCAGGTTTAATCATGGGAGATGCTATGGTCATAAAATTGAGGATTGGTTGTAAGTCACTTTTTTCAGGGCTGTTATAAGTTCAAACAATCACTAACCGAATGACTGAAGGCAAATATACGTGTCCCAGGATAATGTTGCAGGATCTAATCTGGGTCGGTCACCAGGACTGGGCATTTAGTCTTAGGAGCTTTTGGACTCAT
Source organism: Ptyas mucosa (assembly GCA_012654045.1). Classification (NCBI taxonomy): domain Eukaryota; kingdom Metazoa; phylum Chordata; class Lepidosauria; order Squamata; family Colubridae; genus Ptyas; species Ptyas mucosa. Next base: position 87,828,002 of record WNWU01000001.1, read on the forward strand.
GCTGGTTCCCATCCTGAGGGAACTTCCCTCTCACCACAATGTACGTTGTGTGACACATTCTGGGGAGAGAGAAGTTCCCCCAGGATGGGCTCCAGAAAGCTCAGAAGACTAAACCTCTGGTCCCGGTGATCGACCCAGATTGGATCCTGCAACTAAATGAATAGCTGTGATTTGAAGATTACAACTTTTTCTATGATAAGGCTAACAGGATTAAGGCCCGTTGATGTGCCACGCCCTGTTCCACTAACAACGTCTGTCAAAACTAGGCAGGGGTGGGCTTCAAAATTTTTAGCAAGGGCTGCCCGGTTCCATGGTGGGCGTGGCCTAGTTGGCCTCCTGCACCACAGCGGGGGGGGGGGGGGCATTTTTGCCCTCCCCGGGCTCCAAAGGCTTTCCTTGAGCCTCAGGGAGGGCGAAAACGACCTCCACAGCCTCCAGAGGCCCACTGGAGGCCAGAAATCGGCCCGTTTCCGGCCTTCCTGAACTTCCGGTAGGCCCGTTTTTCACCCTCTCTGAGCCTCCGTGTGTGCCTTGCACTTACCTGCATCCAAAACGGGACAGATGGGGACTCCTGGGAGGGGAGGGATGGCGTTTGGCGAGGCCAGCCAGGAGTGGGATTTAGGGGTTCTCTGAACTGCACAGAATCTTAGCTAGAGGTTCTCCCGAACCCCTGTGAACCCCCAGCAGCCCACCCCTGAAACTAGGGTTATAGGAAGCCAGAAGGTTAATCCTTGTCCTGCAACTGGCACAGAAATAAAGTTCTACAACAGCTTCACAAAAAATGGGATCATTCTAGGAAAAAAACATATTTCCCTCTTTACTTTCATTTTACTTCCTCACCTTTCTTGGCTGGACATCAAGAATGAAGCAACTGCGATTTTTCACACTGGCACACTGAGGTGAGCATTCTCTAATAAACAGGTCACTGTGTTGCTAGTGCACAATCCCAAGCGAGGACTCTTGCTTATGTGGACATGTGTGGACACTTCCAAATTCACCCAAAGACATTGGACAGTGATGCAGTTCGATTGTTTGGGGGGATAAAAAAAACAACAAAAACCACAGAGCCACCTGACAGCCGTTGTATGTGTTTGTCTCCATGACTACAGAAGAGAAGGTGAAGTGGGAAACCCATACTGTAAATTCCCCAGGGTTTGCCACTGTCAAATTTTCCCTGGAGGAGAAATTTTTGCCTCCCCCCTCCCCCCCACACACTCTCTAAGGGAACGGCCTGGATTCCTCTTCGCAGTTATGTTTACGGCTTTGACGCCAGTGTAAGAGTGACGACGTGAGTCAGTCGAAGTTCATCTTTATAAAGAGAGATCTGGTCAAGTTCAAGTTCATTCATTCTCAGCGCAGGTGATAGTAGCGATAGCGAAAGCACCTTTCTTGAATCGATGGAATTAGGGAAATTGCCCCAAGACGCGGTCATCGCAATAGGCACAATGCCAGCCTTCCTCTCATGCTACTTCAGGACTCTCGTCCCCGGTCTGGGAACGGTGCTTCTGCTTTTCATTTCCAGGGTAGATCCGTGGCCACACAGGGGTCATGACGTCCAGCTCCAGATAGAAGCTGTTAAGCAGAGCATCCTAGTGAGGTTGGGCTTGGAGATGCCTCCAATCATCCGGGGCCCCGTGGATCAAGAAGAGATCCAGAGGGCACAATTGCACTACCAGGAATTGCTAGCACAGCTCCAGGCAAATCGAACGAAGCTGCCACCATCCACCACTCTTCACCTTTTGCGGCCTGAATGTAAGTTTTCATCTTTTTCAGAGGGTCTTCCATGAATTGGGAGGGGGGGCATGTCTCATATGCCTTTCCCCTTTTCTTGAGCAACCAGTGAATTGCCTCAGCTTCTGCTGCAATGCAGAGATTTCCTGGAGCAGGTAGATTAGTTCTTAGAAAGCAGCTAGTAGGGAACTTGTAAGGGCTGTGTGCATGTATCCTGTGTGTACACGCCACAGGCTCAAAGGTTGCTTTAATGTTGATTTTCAGAAAATGTCAAAATTGAAGCTGTGCAAAGGAAGAGAAGACAGAGGGGTGAAGCCAAGACAGGTGAAACGCATACGGACTTCTATATTTTATGAATGGAGACCCATTCAACATTTCTCTGAATTACTTTTGTGTGGTCTTCCATTGTTGTTCAGACCAAAGGGTAGGGCATGGATTTAAGATATAAGAAGGCAGATTTCAACGGCATGTAGGAAAACATTAAAATTCAACGAACGAACCCTATACTCTAGGAGATGGTAGACATCCTTTACTGGATAGGTTGAAGCAAAGTTTACATGGTCATCTCTATAGGTATGAAATGCTTAAATACGGGTTCCTACACTGAACGCGGAGTTGCCCCATCTTGTCCCAATATTTTATTTTATTTTATTTTATTTAACCAAACCTAGATGCTGCCCGTTTTGCCAAAAGCTCAATATCCCTCAGTTAGAAAAAAAAGCCCGTATAAAATATTAAAACAATAATGAGAGACATTAAATTTAATTTAAGAAAATTAAAATTGACCACGATGGAGAAGAACGGAACAAAATGCACACAAGGAGGGGGTGGTCTTATCTAATCCATTAGCCACCTCCAAAACGTCATGCCCCCACTGGGGCTCCAGACTAGTTGGCACAGCCATGACTTCTCAGCCCTTTTGGAAGACCAAAATTGTGGGCGCAGATCTCGTCTTGGGATGGCATATAGCTTCAAAGGTGGGCATTCTGAGTTGCCCTGGCTCATGTTATATTGATATCACAATAAAATATATTTGCCTAACAATGATTGCTGTTCTTCTTGAGGACCTTATTTATTAACAGATTTTTATCCAGCAGAAACAATGCAGTAGCTTTACAAACAAACCAAAACCAAAATATAGACAACAAAAAGACATACTACCTTATGCCTGGAACTTGTTATTTCTTGTGTCAAACTGGTCATAAATTCTATCTGTCTGTCTGTCTGTCTCTCTCCTCCTCTATCCCTCTATCCATTTATTCATCTATCCTGCCTATCACCATAAAGCCAACAAAATCAATAATGATAAAAATGCAGCAATTGTAAGCATTGATTTAGTGCAACGAGATAAAAATAACCTAACAATGTGTTCATTATCTGAATAAATACAAATGTTTCTCCTTGATGCAGAATATGTGCATCAAACAGTTGCCATTACAGCTCAACTCAGATAGTGGCTTCATGTGAAAAAATGTATTCAAAGTTTAAGGTGACCTGTGAGCTAACCAACATGATCTACATCAAGAATTTATCCTGGATCTGAGCAAAGGCTCCTCTGGTCTAGCATTTTGTTCCTACAGCGGCCAACAAATTGTCTTTGGGATGCTTAAGGCAAAAATATAATAATGCTCTTCTTATGCTTCCTTATATAAGGAGTTATCCTACTGCTGACATTATGCGTATCCATAACTGCATGCACGGTGGAGCTGATCTAGGCCGACGGCGTACATGCCCACAGAAATGGCTCCGCCGTAGGTTCGCCATTACAGTTCTAGTGTATCTGGCAGTAGCAAATTCCATAGTTCAAGTACTGTGTGAACTAAGCAACGACTCCTGAACAGCTACTGCACTCTGAGCTTCTATCTTTATAGAGCTATTCAGTACAATCTCTGGTTATTTACTTCAGTGTATTATAATATATGAAGTTTGGACTTGCTCCTAAGCTCCATTTCTCGTATGATTATTTAATATACTTCCAACTTTTGCCAAGAGTGTTTTTCAAAGGCTTCTGAGGACCACTCATGGACTTTGCTTGATATTCCCTTCCCATTATTAGCATCCCCCAAGAATTCAGAAGATTAGTGAAGAAGCCACCTGGCATAGTGAGATGGGTGGCATGTAAATTTAAATAAATAAATATTTATTCTTCGTGTCAATCTATAGTTGTGTCAGCCTCTATGATGCTTGCTTGCTTTCGGCTGCCATAGTAACGGGAGGGGGGAGGTATTATAGGTATTTGGGAGGGGGGAAGTGAGCTGGTGGAGATGTCTCGTGAAAGGGGGGGGAAATTCTCACTGTCTTCGCAGCAGCTGCAGGGAGTGCTGATAGCAGTCAAGGTCAACCATTCCGGCATACCAGATAGATGGGACTATCTGAAGAAGCATCCCACATGACACCTTGGGGAGATGTGGATTGGACATTCAACTTGGGTCCTTGGGGGGAGGGATTTGGGGATGCTTTCAATATGTAATTTTCACACCTATTGCCTCAGACCTTGCTTTCTTTCTGTTGCATTCAGTTCATACTAAGTACCTTTCTCTGCAAACATGGAGTTGGGGTTTTTCTTTCTTGAGTTTTGAACGGAGGCACACCTGACAAGTTGATCTATTGTGTTTTATTTTTTGAATCCTTGGTCATTTTATCCTTAATATAGCTCTCCATTTGTTTACCCATTAAGCAAATAAATCTACGTTTTAAAATTCTTTTATTATCCCACCTGTATTATTTTTATAAATAACTCTAGACAGTGAACACAACAATACTCCTTCTCTTTCTAGTTTCCTCACAACAACCTTGTGAGATGAGTTGGGCTGAGAAAAGAGTGATGGACCGAAAGTCACAAAACTGGCTTTGATGCCTAAGGCAGGACTAGAACTCACAATCTCCTGGTTTCTAGACCAGTACTTAACCACTACAGCAACTGGCTTTCCTTTTCTGCCTCCTTTAGATTTGTTTTCTTTGTTAAAAATAGTATTATATTGCTGCTATGCAAATACATAATTTAGGTATTTTTGTTAGAAATAATATGAAGGAGACCTGGGGAAAACTCCAAAAAATTTTTTCACCCCAAATACTACTTATCATTCCTGATTCCCAAGCGTCCTTTAAGGAAGCAGCAGCAGCAACAAAATGGATTAATTATAGGGTAGGGTGCTGATCTTGTATCTCTTGGGCTGCATATAGCCCCCCAAACTTTGGCTGCAGTTTCTGCTATCAAACTATATTTTTGTTTTCCCACCAAAAGGATGATTATTAATTACACAAGAATATAATGAAAGGGTTGACAGACTGTAGAGTAATAAATCAATATAGTCCATTTAATTAGTTTAATTGTTTAAAAGTTAATTACACTTAACTTTACTAAAATCAAGTTGAAAGTTGCCTTGACTGTGCAGTAGCCAGAATATAATTCAAAGATCAAGTAATTTTAAGCCCCAAAGTGGCTGCCTATCCATTTCAGAAAATAGCAATATGAAGCGGTGATTGAGGTGGTAGTTTTGCTATAGGGCAGTGTTTCTCAACCTTGGCAACTTTAAGACATGTGGACTTCAACTCCCACTGGCTGGGGAATTCTGGGAGTTGAAGTCCACACATCTTAAAGTTGCCAAGGTTGAAAAGCACTGCTATATGAACTACACACGGCTGGGTTACCGACAGTAGCTTAGCCACTAAAGATAACCTATTCTATTTGTCTTCCTCTCTGTACAGTTGTGCACACGAATGAGTCCGCATCTGGAAATCTTCAGGCTGCCGCACATGTGCATCTGGAATTCTCCAGGACATCAGAACTTCATCAGAACCTCAACGTTCTCCGGGCTGAATTGACTCTCTTCAAAGAATGGCTCGATTCTCCTAGCAACGCTCTATCCAATGTAACATGGCCATTACGTGTGAATCTCTACCGACTGTCCAAAAGGGAGAAAGTAACTCCCGAGCTGCTCAGTTCCCAAGAGATTTCAAGGACTTCACCAACCCTCAATCTGAAGGGTGTGGTAGAACAATGGATAGGAAGCTCGGAGCCCAAGCTGAATCTGGGCCTGGAGTTTAGGTCAGATGAGGCTGCGTGGCTGGCTACTAGCATGTCAAAAGAAGAGACAGGGATGCCATCCCTGACGATAGAGGCCGAAACTCGAAAGGCAGTAAGGAAGGCCAGGCAGCTTGATGAGGAAGAATGCAGGAAGGGTGATGGGAAGTGCTGCTTGAGGTCCCTTAAGGTCTCCTTCGAGGCCATTGGGTGGTCGGACTGGGTGGTGGCCCCGCAAAGCTACTCTATGAAGTTCTGTGAGGGTTCCTGCCCGCACAACTACAAACCAGCCAGCATGCATGCCCAGATCAAGGCCAGGTTGCACAGCCTTTCTGGGGAGACGCCGGCACCATGTTGTGTTCCCGCCGCCTATGAGCCAATGGTGCTTATGCATTATGGCAATGATGGGAATGTGGCCGCCCAACTCTTTGATGACATGATTGTTACACGGTGTCACTGTGCGTGAAGTTGGGGAGAGGGCCTCTGGGAGGAGAGGCATCCCGTTTGCTTAAATCAAGGAGTACAAAAGTAATGGACTTTTTTTTTAATGAACTCATATCGAGTTGAGTCCTTTTTCGTGTGAAAGTGGAAGAATAAGTGTCTGAGGACCCAGATTGTTGGGGCAATACGCTGACTCTGTAAACCGCTTAGACAGGGCTATAAAGCACTGTGAAGCTGTATATAAGTCTAAGTGCTGTTGCTATCCTCTCTGCGAACGTCTTTCATTCTTATACAGCAATTACTCAAGGCCCAAATTAGCTGCTCCTTTAGCACCATTTTTATTTTTATTTTTTGAAAACTTGGCCATCTTCCTCCCAGCCAATCATCTCAGTCTATCAGGGATCATCACCCTGCAAGGCCAATCAGAGATCAGAGGATGATATTCCAGTGTCATTTATCATCATTATATAAGTGAATGATAGAAATGAAAAATTGCATCTTCGGGTTCTGAATCTGGAGGAAAGATCTGGAGGATGCTTTTTAACAAAACGACTGTGCGAATACAGGGAGCTGCTGTGAAGAAGTACTGGGCCCAAGCTCAGAATGATGATTTAAAATTCCCACTGGATATATGTTTATGCTCTTTTTTCCCCCTAGTTGCATCTTTTTTTGTTCTGTAATACAGAATTCTTCCACCATATGCCATAACTGAATGCCCAAAAAATGCTTCTTTCTGTTTCTTTTTTTTTTTAATATCACAAGTAGGTCATGTATTTTGTAGGAGGGGATACAGATAATTTCAGGTCTCCTTCTGGATTTTTAAGGAACATGCACTTTACCAACCAAAATATTAAGTAATAATGTTCATAAGGAATAAATCTGTGGGTTTTCTGATGTGCTTTGGGGGAGAGAGGAAGCTGATTGTCACTCTGTCCTCCAAGCACCCCTGAGGAAACTCAACTTGTTCCATGGTTCTGACGTTTTTATCCTGTTGTCTTATTTATTTTAACTTATTCTCGTTTATATCAATATGATTTTGTTGTTAGTTTATATTATTTATAAGAGAAGATTTATTTGGAGCGGGAAGATAATTAAGCAGAAAATAAAATTAGCAGATCAGGAAATAGATTCGAGATCTTGTGTTCTTTCTTCCAAAAGGGGTCAGCTGAATAAAACCATGGCTTTGAAGGTTTCGCCAATAAGAGAAACACTGAATGTTTATAAAATTTAAACTTGCTCTGATAGTCACCCAAAAAAGAAAAATCCATATAAAGCATGGAGGACCCACAGCCTTCTTACTTTTATTTATTAAATGTCTACACTTCCTACCTCACCTAAGTGACTCTGTGCAGTTTACAACACAATAAAAACACATGAATCAAAGCAAAGATTAAAAACAGAATTAAGAACAAGTTAAAACTTAAAGTAAAAATAAAAATCAAAGTTAAAAATTCAGAAGGTCAGCAAGGCAGTGGGAAAGTCCTCAAACCACCAGCCATCTGCAGGCCTGCATCATTCCAGGACCTTCTGGAAAACCAGAAAGGATGGGGGACACTAACCTCACCTTTGAGGGTAAGATGTTCAGAGGAGGGTTTCACATAATTTTACCACCGGTTCGCCAAAAATGTGATGAACTTTGCTCACGCACGTGGCTTGCACACATGCATGCGGCTTAGAAAATGTGGCTAAATAGGACAGCATAGTGCCAGGGTTGGTGAGCAGGCCCATCCGCAGGTCGGCACTACCGGTTCGCACAAACTGGTCTGAACCAGCTGAATAACACCACTGAAGATGTTCCAAAGGGTGGGGGCAGCAGCTGAGAAGGCCCTTCTCCTAGATTCTGTCAGCTGAAATTCTTTGACTGATGGGATACACAGCACACTCTCCCTGCTTGACTGGGTGGGATGGGTTGATGTAATTGGGACAAGATGGTTCTTCGGGTATCTTGGTCCCATGCCATGAAGGGCTTTAAAAGTGGATAGCCAAACCCTAGATTGGATCTGGAAGCAAACTGGCCCCCAGTGCAGCTCATGTAGGAAAGGTGTTACATGCGCCACTCAAGAGGTCCTCAAAACTGCTTGCTCCACTGTATTCTGCACCAGTTGCAGCTTCCAGATACTCTTCAAATGTAGCCCCGTGTAGAGCACATTGCAGTAGTCCATCCAGGAGATGACCAGGGCATGAGTGACTGAAAGGAGAGTTTCTCAATCCAGGAAGGGTATAACTGGTGCACCACCTGAAGTTGAGCAAAGGCTCCCTTAGCCGTGACTACCACCTGCTCCTTGAACATGAGGCATGAGTCCAGGAGGGCCACCACTTTACGTACTAGGTCTGTCTGGGGCAGTGCTATCCCATCCAAGACCAAACATGGTAACCTCCGCAAACTTCCATCTTACCAGGGTTCAGCTGAAGGCTGTTGTCCCCCAACCAGTACACACACACACCCGCCAGCACTGCTTGCTTCATCTGGGATGGAGATGTACATATGGGTATTATCTGCATACTGATGGTACCTCGTCCTGTAGTGACAGATGATTTCACCCAGTGGCTTCATGTAGATGTTAAAAAGGAGAGGAGAAACTACCAAGCCTTGTGAAAGCCCACAAAACAGGGGCCATGGGCTACACCTCTCACTCCCTATCAACATCAGTTGGGATCAGTCCTGGAGGAAGGAAGTGAACCAGCTTAAAACCGTGTCACCCATTCTCACATACTAGAGCCGAGCCAAAAGGATACCATAGCATTGAACATTGCTGAGAGATTAAAAAGAACCAGGATGGATCCTTTTCTCCCCCATACTCCTCCCACCAGAGATGGTCCAAAAGCAAAGCCAATGCTGTTTCCTTCCCATATCCGAGCTTGAAACCTGCCTGGAAGGGGTCCAGATAATCTATGCTGTCTGTTCTGACCTAGGCTCCCTTAAAAAACAGGAAGCAGGAATTCGTCCCGGCAAAACCTCTTTTATTTACATGACTGTGAATTACTTTCATTCACAGTCAGCAAGGTTTGTCCAAACAGTTTTACAAAGGAATATGTCTCAACACACCTTATCTTGCTTGGCAAGCTGCCATGTAACTTGTTTCCAAATGCAGAGTAAGGCAAAACTTGGCACAGAGTCTCTTAGAGTCACGAACAGAACTTTTCACTCTTGAAACTACCGAATGAACAAATTGTTTCCCGCAAAAGCCCCCTCCCCATTCGCTCCTCTTTTGTTTCCTATGGGAGGGGCCAATCATCTCCAAGGTGTGGCTTTACTCCCAAGTCGACCCTGCTTTCTGAGTTGTTCTTGTCTTCTGGCAACTCTGCGCATGCGCATACTGGGAACAGGCTCCAGCAGTTCCTCTGCTTCACTGCTGTCTATCTCCCTCTCTGCCTCCAATGCAGAGCCCTCGTCCGAGCTTTCCCCAGCCCCCAGGACTGGCCCATGTTCCTCCCCAACCTCCTCGCTGTCTGACTCTGCTTCCAGCTCTGCTGGCCGCCAGCGGGCCACAACATTATCCAGGATCCTTGGAACTACAATGTGACCTCCTTTTTCACCACCTTCCCTAAAAAAGGAGTGGTGGGAGACTGGAAGAAAGTTATCCAGAATGGTGGGATCCAGTGCTGGCCTCTTGAGAAGAGAGTGCACTAGCACTTCCTTCATAGGTCCTGGGACACCCTCTTTCTCAATGATGAGTTAACTGTTGCTGAGCAGTCTTGACTAACGAGGAGGGAGACTATCTAATACACAGGTGGCTGTGCTGACAGTCCTGAGTTCCTCAAGCCCAACAGGATCAAGCCATTCACAGATCACTGGGCATCTCAAAAGGATCTGCACCATGCCTGAGAACAGATCTGAGTGATTTTATCTGCCAGGTGCCTTGAAAATGCCTCAGCATGGCCCTGAAGATGGATCTCAGAGTCCCCTTTGTTCAAAGAGACTGGGTAACTCTGAACAGAGCCGCCAGGATGCAACCTGACAATGGTGAGCTGCTGCCAGTTCGGATCAGTTTGGGCGAACTGGTACTTCCAATGATCAATTGGCCCCGCCCAGCCACCCCTGCTCTATCCTGCCCTATATATATTCCCTTCTTTCTGGCTCAGCTGATTTGCACAGTTGATTTCCGCATTTCCGCTGTTCTACTTACTGGGGCTGCCTTAGAAGGTAAGCAGCTGAGCTTCAAATTGCTGTATTTCGAATGTTGCGCGCAACTGTGTTAGGCGCATGAGCGTGCAAAGTGCACACGAGCATGCAAAGCGCACGCACACGCAAAGCCCACACTCACAGAAACGGTTGTTAAACCGGTTGCAGCCCACCACTGGATGCAACACTCTGCAGATGCAATAAGAATGGAGAAACATTGATGTCTCACTGCTCTTATCACCATGAGGTGAGCCTTAATAGCATTCCCTTTTAGAAACACAGACTGTTTCCCTGGGTGGAACCACATACAAGCTAGAGATTTTTTTTTTAATTGGCTGAATCTGTGAAAGCTAGCCGTGAATGGCCATGCATGAATGGATAACAGAATAACAGAATTGGAAGGAATCTTAGAGGTCTTCTAGTCCAGCCCTCTTCCTCTAGCAGGAGATCATATACTATTTCAGACAAATGGCTTTCCAATCTCTTCTTAAAACCTCCAGTGATAAGAGCACCCACAACTTCTGGAGGCAAGTGCTTCATCGGTTAATTGTTCTCACTGTCAGGAAATCTCTCCTTAGTTCTGGATTGGTTCTCTCCTTGATTAGTTTCCATCCTTTGCTTCTTGTTCTACTTTCAGGTGCTTTGGAGGATGAACCTCAGCTAGGACGAATCAAACAAAGCTAATTGTCATAAGGCATCCTTGGATGGGGTGATACCAGAGCTTTGCCTCCTGCCGTCCTTGGAATAATCAGGTCATATCTCCACAGCCTTGATGCTATCACTTCAAAAAAAAACCTTCACCTGCACAAGAAGTGATTGAACCTAGGAGTCAAGGCAAGGCTATAGATATTCTTGGCGCTGGCCACTGTGTTGAAACTCTGGACTCAAAAGCAATGATTTCTGGTGGCATTTAGCCAGACGTCCTCACAATAAAACAATCATCCCTGCCATAAAAGAACTTTTTATTGATTTGTTTATTAAAACAAACCACACGGTCTGAAATGGGAAGGTTTGTGCGGTGTTTTGGGAATGAGGCAAACTAGGCAGGGGCAAATTCATGTGATGGGGGTTCTTGTATCTTGATTCAACAGAGTCTGGGGGTTTCACTTGCTCTATCATCTAACCCAGGGGTCGGCAACCTTAAACCTTAAAGAGCCACAAAGGTCCTAACCGGAAGCCCCCATTCAATTCTGGAGCTGACCAGAAGTCCAGTTCCCCCATCATAGTCTCCTCCTAGTTAAGTTTAAGCTTAAGTTTATTTAATTTGTATACCGCCCTCCTCCCGAAGGACTCGGGGCGGTGAACAGCCATTAATAAAACATATAAATACAACATTTAAAACCCACTAAAATCCAATTAAATAAATTTGGCCATAGAAATATTAAAACCCCAATAATTTAAAACAAATTAAAATTTATAATATTAATTTAAAAGGGGGAATCAGACCAGGCCTGCCTTATGAAATAAAAAGATCTTAAGAGCGCGGCGAAAGGTGCGTAGGTCCGGGATCCTCCGAATCTCTGGGGGGAGCTCATTCCAGATAGTAGGTGCCCCCACAGAGAAGGCTCTCCCCCTGGGGGCTGCCAGTCGACATTGTTTGACGGCACCCGGAGGAGGCCCTTTCTATGAGAGCGTACTGGCCAGTGGGAGGCTACTGGTGGCAGTAGGCGGTCTCGTAAATAACCAGGTCCTAAGCCACAGAGTCCTTTTTCCTCTGCTCACCGGAAGTCCGGTTCCCCCACCATAGAGTTTTCTCCTAGCGCAGCATCCTTTTTCCTCTACCTGTCCTAACCGAAAGCCCTATCAATTGTGGAGCCAACCAGCAACAGGGAGCCGCTGCAGAGGGATGAAAGAGCCACATGTGGCTCCAGAGCCGCCAGTTGCTGACCCCTGATCTAACCTCTGTGATCTCAGGATTCTTGGTATGATTGAACCAGGAAGAGAAGAGGTGTTATGTCCTCGGCAAGAATATGCTGTTATGTCAGGAAATTGATGAATTTTGTTCCTCAAAAAAAAAATAATCAAGACACTATACAGGATTGGATTAGATCCCCCCTTCTACTTTACCGTTAGAATAATCCTGTATGATTGTTTACCTTGTCATGTAATGATTGGCCTAAAGTCGTCTAAGAACAAACATGGCTGACTGAGGATTTGATTTCGGGTCCTTCCAATGTTAGTCTATCCATTCTCACCTTTCCTTCCTTAACCAAAGCATCTCCAGAAGAGTTAGAGGTGCAGTACACGAGCAGCCATGACCTTTATGGGTTAGGGCCTTGTTTAGGCCATCATTCTTTGATCTCCTGTTGTCAGGGATGGTTATATCACCTGTCCCTTCCAGCTCATCTTCTTGGCTGGCTTTCATGCTGACTCAGAGACCAAGGAACATCTCCAAAGTTCCACCTAGGATTCATGGACTCTACTCCACCTCTTTTACCAGCATCTGTCTCATACGCTTTGCCAGAGGTCAGGGAATCAAGAGCAGGAAGTAGAATGCTTTTCATAAAAGGGAACACTAAACATGATCTGTACAGGACTGGGTTAAATTCTTCTCTGAGCAAGATAGGGCAGCATCTCCTGGAACAGCAAAAGTTAGGTTTTCAATAAGCCAATGCACACTAATTTAGGAATAACCTGATGCCCAGTAACTCAGGACTGTTCTCAGTTGTACCTAACCACTTGCAAAAGCATGACTTGGTGTGCATCTCCGTAATGTTACCTTCAGCTTGTCTCCAGACCTTGCATGAAGAACGTTGGGTCATCCTCAGTTCTAGTTAAAATGGCATTTTCCTTCTTATCATATAACAGCAGGATTAAAAGTTTTGTCACTCGTTACACTGGCAGGAATGTAGGACTGGTAGCAATTGGGAAGAAAGACAATCCAGTGGGTGAAGGATCTGCAACTGTAAAATGTTCTGCCTCATACACTTTGCCTCATCAGTCTACCTCAGGGGTCCTCAAACTATGGCCCGCGGGCTGGATATAGCCCACCAAAGCCATTAATCTGGCCCACGTGGGACCACGAGGCTGCCCCGCCCACATCGCTCTGCCCACCCGCTGGCCCCCTACCCTTCAGCAGAACTTACCTTGGCCTCATGGGCAGCGTGTGTAGAAAAGTGGGCACACCTTACCAAGGGTATGCTTGCTGGCAGGCAGGGAGGGGTGAAAGACCAGTCAAACTAGAAGCAGGTTGGCACTCCGTGTCTTCTCAAAAGAGTGATGCTTTCATTGCAGAACCCTTGATGAGAAGCATTGTCGCCCCCACCCTCCAAATTCTCCATTTGAAAAGAGAAATTAAGGAGCCATCAGTTCAGTGGTAGGTTTCAAAATTTTTTACTGTCAGTTCTGTGGGTGTGGCTTGGTGGGCGTGGCATGGCTTGGTGGGCGTAGCAGGGGAAGGATACTGTAAAATCTCCATTCCCTCCTGATCAGCTGGGACTTGGGAGACAGAGAATAGAGGCCTGAGTGGCACAGTAGACTAAGGCACTGATTAACATTCAGCGGCCTGCAATTACTGCAAGTTCTAATCTCACCAGGCTCGAGGTTGACTCAGCCCTCCATCCTTTCTAAGGTAGGTAAAATGAGGACCCAGATTGTGGGGGCAATAAGCTGACTTTGTATAAATATACAAAAGTATGAAGGCTATTGCTTAACACACTGTAAGCCGCCCTGAGTCTCCGGAGAAGGGCGGCACATAAATCAAATTAAAAATAATAATAATAATAATAATAATAATAATAATAATAATAATAATAA
>WNWU01000001.1:87843959-87865261 GCA_012654045.1 Ptyas mucosa
AACAACATAACTTACGTAGGTAAAACCTGGCTAGATAGAAAAGCATATATATATATATATATATATATATATGTATATGTTTCTTTTTCGTAGGCTTCATATGCTTTTCTATCTATCTTCATATGCTTTTCTATCTAGCCAGGTTTCTACCTACGTAAACTATGATGTTCTGCCGCCCTGGTTCTGTGAAATCTCAATTCACAAGTGCTGGGCTTTTTTCCTTGCAACTATCTGCTGCACTCTGGGAGACTCAGATGGACCATTTCTGCCTTTTTAGACTTCGTCAGTGAGCCACACCCTTTTTTAAATCTTCCCTGTTAAAGATACAATATTTCTTTTTCTTTTTCGTAGGCTTCATATGCTTTTCTATCTAGCCAGGTTTCTACCTACATAAACTATGATGTTCTGCCGCCCTGGTAAATTTAATATAAATTTACACTGCCCAACACTCAGTGATTCTGGGCGGTTCATAACACATGGAAGAATAAAATAATGTAATGGTAATAACAAAGAACAAAAGTTGCAGAAAGCTGTCAACAACCAAAACAAACCCACAGGTCTTCAAAGCTCTCCATGATACCAACACACTTATGTGCAAATCATATACAAACCTTCAAACCACAGAGCGAAGATCTCCCGCAGAAACGTTTTGCAGAAAATCAAAATGGGATTTTGATGGGATGGCTATGCTGCTTTCAAATTTTGTTCTGTGTTCTGTTAAAATGCTGGCCCCTCCCCCCACCCTAATTTGATCGTTTGGGGTTTCAGGTCTTCACTTCCTCTCCGTTACCTGTACAAGTTGAATCTCCAAGGTATGCTAGAGGACAATCCGGTGCATTGCATCTGGACACAAAGAAATGTTAAAGGGGGGGCTGGGGGGGTTGCATTGCTGGATTTAATACTCCTTGAAAAGCAAGTCCTGTCTGACCTAATGGCACACTTGTACTCGCACACACACAAAGCTTTTCAATCATGGTGATACATTCACAAACTTTGCAGTGGTGGGGTAGATAGACTTTCATCAGTAGTTGGTTGATGTGCAAACAGGAATCTATGTGATGTACAGATGGATACCTTTCAATGATTTTGACAGCTACCGTGTTTTCCCCGAAAATAAGACCTTGTCTTATAATATTTTTTTGCCACCAAAAAAAGCACCAGGTCTTATATAAGAGCCGAGGTGGTGCAGTGGTTAGACTGCAGTATTGCAGTCAGCTGACTGTTAGTTCAGCAGATCAGCGGATCAAATCTCACCGGCTCAAGGTTGACTCAGCCTTCCATCCTTCCGAGGTGGGTAAAACGAGGACCCAGATTGTTGGGGGCAATATGCTATTTAGTATACTGTCTTTGGTGTAAGCCGCCCAGAGTCCTTGGAGAGTGGGCGGCATAGAAATATGACTAATAAAATAAATGACTAATAAATTTTCAGGGGTGATGTCATCCACTGACTCACCTCACTTGTGTGCGTTGCCTCCGGCTTCCTTTTCACTGTCAGAGGCCTTCAGGAACTTCTTCGACCAGCAAGGTTTTCCTGAAGGCCTCTGCAGCCAATAACAGAGCCATCAAGGCATTGGCTGCAACTGTCCGAAGGTAAGCTCCACCCACCATCCCCAGCCTAGCTTAATTTTTACATGTGCACCCTGTACTAACACCCAGGGTCTTAATTAGAGCTTATTTTGGGGTAGGGCTTATATTGGGCGCGCATGTAAAAATTAAGCTAGGACTTACTTTCGGGGATAGGTCGTATTTTCGGGGAAACACCGTATCTGCACATACCACAGAGATGCTGAAAGTCCATAATCTTATGGGTCTCCTGAAAGCCACTACATCAGGCATAGCCAACCTGCGGCCTATGGGCCACATGTGGCCCTGGACCGCTATTAATGCAGCCCCACAAGATAATAAAGGAAATTAAAGGACGTTTTCTATTTATTGACATTAACTACAGAGTGATACTTTGGTATTCAAATGCTTTCAGATTTAATACTCAATGTATTTTGACGTGAAAATGTTGTCCCGGTACTCATCGTTTGTTTGGTACTCAATGCACAAGCTACAACTTGTCAGTCTCGGCCTTTTTGTGACTCATTATATTATGGGGAAAAAATTGTTTTGTACTCATCATTTTTGGAACTCATCGAGCCTCCCAAAACCAATTAATGAAGAATACTAAACTACCACTGCATTATATATTTGATATGTGGCCCTAGGCAATCTCTCTTCACTCAGTGCAGCTTAGGCAAGCCAAAAGGTTGGACAACAATGCACCCAATGTACCCAAATATAACTACATGGCTTATGGGACATCTATCTGGCCCCAACTGAAGCCATTACCAAGTTGTGATCTTAATAAATGTTGTATATCTATGGAGGTCAGAACGGAAGAAGCTTCTGGAATGAGAAGCGAAATGTTTTCAAGAAAAAAAAACCAAGAAAGTCCAATTGCCTTTTGAAAAGCAACTTTGGGATATAAATGCTGTACTAAAATGGATGATTCTAAAGCTACTCTAATTTTTACCATATTCCAGAATTATGGTGAGAATATTTTTTAGCATTAGAAATGCAAATACAGCAATTATATTCTTATTAAGACTCTGAAACCATGTTTGCTTTTAAGATTTTGTTGGCCTCCTTAGTCTCCACTGTTCACAGACCTGGAAAGTAGCTTCCCCAGGGAATGAGATAAGGCGTACATTCCAAAGATAGCTTCTCTTTAGATAAATATATTCTCAATAAAGTTAGAGGCCTTGGTAAGGAAGGGAGGAAATTCCTTACACGGAATGTAAGGATGAAATGGGAAATGGGTGACTGAGTAAGAGGGTGATATACTAGGAGGAACTGATTGTAATGTACAGGTAATCAGTCCTTGATTTACAACAGTTCATGTAATGACCATTCGGCACTAAAAAAAGTGACTTATGATCCTTTTTCACACTTACGACCATTGCAGTCCTCCCCATGGTTGCGTGATCAAAATTCAGACGCTTGGCAACTGACTCATATTTATGATGGTTGCAGTGTCCTGGGGTCATGTGATCCCCTCTTGCGACCTTCTGACAAGCAAAGCCAATAGGGAAGCCAGATTCATTTACCAACTGCCGTGATTCACTTAACAAATGTGAAAAGAAAAGTCGTAAATGTTAGGATGTTCTTTTGGATCGAGCCCAATAAGGAAATGTACATGAGCACGTGTATAAGTAAAATCCTTTATTTACACATTGTTACTCTCTTACAGGTATGCAGCTGGAGAGCGCTCAGACCGCATGGATGACCCTTAAGTACCCCAGAGGCGGAGCTAAGGTAAGGAGGGGTCAGTGGTGAACTGGTCCCTGGGTAGTTAACCCTTACAACTCTAAATTCAAAGGACAGGCATTTATATTCAACAAATCCCCCTCTAGATGCCTGACCGTGAGAGCACAATTGGATTTTTGGTGAGATGTTGACTTGGGTAATAAGACGCCTAGTTTTGATGTTAAGTAAGTGTGTTGTTTGTTTAACAGAGGTTTGGTTAAGATGTCTGCGGTCTGCTCTTCTGTATCGCAATGTAATACTTTAATGAACCCCATGTTGGAAAATTGCCTGACGTGTTTGTGCTTTATATCGATATGCCTCGACCTTTGACCCACGGCATCAGCTCTAGATATTTCAATAGCTGCCTTGTTATCTTCATGAATACAGATGGGGTATTCGGGTTCAGCCCAGATGTTGGATAACAAGTCATCGAACCATACCAGGTTATTTGTGGCCTTAGATAGGCATATATACTCGGCTTCTGTGGTTGATGTGGCCACTAGGTTTTGCTTACCAGTGTACCAATGTACTGGGCTGTTGTTCAAAAAAAATATGTACCCGGATGTGCTCCTTCTACATTTTACATCCCCAGCCCAATCTGCGTCCGCATAGCATGAAAGAACTGGCTTACTGGATGGTTCGGGCTCTAGGCACAGGCAAGCTTCAGTGCTATACTTGAGGTACCTAAGTATCCTCTTTATGGCTTCCCAATGGTAATTTGAGGGCTTGCCAACATGTCTCGATAGTAGATTGACCGCTAGTGCTATGTCTGGCCTCGTCCAGTTCGCTATGTACAGCAAGGAACCTATTATGGATCTGTACAAGGTATTGTCATTAAACTGTTCTGATTCATCATACATATTTTTTAGGAAGTCAGGCGCCATGGGGGTCTCACATGTTTTGGCATCAAACATGTAACATTTATGTAACAGTTCCACTATCTTTTCCTTTTGTGACAGTCTAAACCCTTTGTTTGTCTTGGTAATCTGCACCCCCAGGTATTTGTCGACTTTCCCTAGCACCTTCAATGTGAAGTGTTTTCCCAACTCTTTGGCGAACGCTTCGCACTTTTGATTTTGGTCACTAACGTATAAGATGTCATCAACATACACGAGGATGTATTCGATAGTGTTACCCAGCCTTTTAACGAAGAAACAGTTGTCGGCAGAGGTGGCTTCAAAACCCATTGACCTTAATGTTTTTGATAAGCACTCATACCATCTCTTCCCAGACTGTTTCAACCCATATAAGCTCTTATTTAATAACCAGGTTTCCCCCTTGCATGTGCTTCTACTATGTGGTGCTCTAACATAAATCTCTTTGTCTAGATCAGCGTGCAGGTACGCGGTTTGCACGTCGAACTGGTGTACCTTTAGGTTTAGAATCGAGGCTATCACCAACGCACATTTTACGCTTTCAGCTCTGACGGTGGGCGAATACGTGTCAGTGTAATCATCTGGGAAACGCTGGGCAAACCCCTGGGCTACCAGTCTAGCCTTGTATAAAGTTTTGCCTCCTTCCATGGACTTTATTTTGTATATCCACCGGGTACATATCGTGGTCTTATCACTGGGGACTACTGTGGGTGTATATACTTTTAGATCACGTAGGCTGTTCATCTCCTTTTCCATCGCCTGCTCCCATTTTTCTTTCTCACTAGCGGGTAATTTGAGCACTTCTTCATAATTATTGGGAGTTACTTGATTGGCGTGGAGTGATAGGACATAGTCCTCTAGTTTCTTGGGGGTTTTGTTTCTGGAAGTTCTCACTGGCCTTTCTGGTGCTGTGTCTGTGTCGTGAAGGTATCTGGCCTCCTTTTCTGTGAGAGTCTCTACTCTAAGATCTGGATGCCCCACCTTCCACTCTTTGATTTCTACCCTATGACCCCTTCGTTTTGTTGCTTCTGAGTTATCATTACCTACTGTGCCCTGCTGTGGTTTGGTCTGGGCGCAGCTGGGGTTTTCCCTCCCTGTGATTATTTCGTTTAGGTGTATTTTGGACCAATTAGAATTTTCATGAAACACTGCGGTGCGTGAAATTATGAAATTATTGTTGTTGTCAATGAATCTAAAACCTTTGGTGCCTGATTCATACCCCATAAACCTTAATCGCCTGGAAACTTTGTCTCCCTTTCTGCGTAACTGTTTGGGGATGTGTACGTCAGCGGTGACACCGAATATATGGAGGTGTGATATTTTTGGTTTCCGGTCATACATGATCTCGTATGGTGTTTTATCTATTACGCTACACCATAACCTGTTTAAAGTGTAATTTGAATAGAGGACGGCCTCTGACCAGTAGTGCTGTCCCAACCCAGCATCCTCCAGCACACACCTCATCATGGTCTGTAGGGTTCCATTTTTTTTTCTACGACCCCATTTTGGAATGGCGAGAAAGGGGCTGACGTAAAACGCATCATCCCTTGCGCCTTGAGCCAATTTGAAAAATCTTTGGACATAAACTCAGAACCTCGGTCTGTCATGATTTGCTTGATTCTGACATTATGTTGTAGCTCTATCCTTTTATGGAACTCCTTAAACTTCTTGAACACCTCATGTTTATGTTTGAGTGTGTATACGAAACCGTAGCGACTGAAGTCATCTACAATGGTTAAGAAAAATCTTTTCTTATATTTGATGGATGGCCTTAGGGGCCCCACTAAGTCCATGTGTACCATTTGAAAAATAGAATCAGTGGTGCGTTCTGATTTCTTGGGTTTGGCTTTGGTCTTCAACTTTGAACATTTGCACACCGAACACTCTAAATAATTTTTACAATTTTTGACCTTTAATCCATCAGCACAATTTACCATTTTCTGTACAACTGGGAAACTGCTATGACCCAATTTTCTATGCAATAAATGCGCACATTCGTCGTGAATTGGCTTGCCCAATGATGGCCTTTCTTTATCTAATGTTTGTTCTAAGTCTGGGTCCCCTGTGTGTGGGTGATGGTCATCCTCCACTATCTCCTCAGTGTTAGGTGCGGTGTTTGTCTCGTTACTGGAGTTGGTATTTACCTCGGGGGAGTTATCACAGTTGGGCTGAAAATATGGTAAACCTCCGCTGATTATGGTTTTACCGATCGTCTTCCCATCCCTGCTCAAGGATACTTCCCCTTCCTCAAATGTTATTTTGGTCCCTGTTTCCTTGCTTAGTTTTAAGGTAGCTATTATGTTATAGGGTATCTCCGGTACGAGCAGTACCCCCTCTATTTCCCCTATCTCTGGGATGTTTATGTTGCCCTTCCCGGTTACTAGCACATTATTTTGATTGGCTACTTTAATGGTAAATTTTTCTTTTGTGAACTTGGTAAATAGTTTTGTGTTGTAAGTGGTATGATTTGTGGCCCCTGAGTCTAATAGCCATGCATTTTCAGTGTTGGTACAGTCTGATACATTGACCCTTTCTCTCAGTCCATATAATGATCCCTTGTGGCTGTCCCTGGAGCTATCCCTATATCTTCTTCCGTCCCTGGGTTTGGGTGAGTCTCTGCGTCTGTATCTGTTTTCAATTGTCTGTCTATCGGTGGTTCTGTGTCTGCTTTCTGTCCTGTCCCTGGGCTGGAAATGTCTCATGTCCCTTATTCTCCTGGGGCAGTCCCTCTTATAGTGTTCCCTGGAGCCACAATTAAAGCACTCCATGTCATTGTAGTCTCTGCTGTGGAATTCTACCCTCTTACTGATCTTTGGTTCTCTGTGGTTCAAGGATCGGTCTCTCCGGCTTCCGCTGTTGCCATCAGCTGTTGTGGACGGTCCTTTGAAGACCGCCAGCCCGATCGCTCGTAAAAGAGTCGTTTCGGCAATTGAAACGGCTCGTAAAACTCCGAGACTCAAAGGGCTTGTGAGGAGAGCCGGCGGCTGCAGGTAGAGTCCCCTGTGAGACCCCCAGAAAGCTTTTCTTGCTTCTGGGGAGTTAACAGGGTGGGACTCCCTATCCACCCCGCTGAAGCTCCGGACGACTGGGAAACTCTGCTTTAAAGCAGAACAAGACAGCGCGGCAGCATTACCAATAACAAAGAAAAATAAGGAAGATTTCAAACTTCTCACTAAACAGCAAGTATTGGAAGCTTTTTGGACTATTTTAAAGAATTTTTAAAGTGAAAGTGAATTGGCTTTGAGGAAAGCGGAGGGAAAAAAAATGGCGCCTGTTCTTAGTTGAGAGAGCTGAAAGTGAAAGTAATTTGATTACTGTATCCGGCTACATTTTAAAGTAACAAACCCGGCTGGAAGCGGCAGAAGTATTCAAAAAAACAAAATAACATAAAATAAAAATACCAACTGACTCTTATAGACCTGATTGAATCTGGAGAACTTTTTGGGAAAAGTTGTTAGAGTTTGTGGAAAAGGAAGATCTTTAAGAGGTAAAATGGCAACAAAGCAACCAGGGGGGGGCTCCCCCACACATAAACAGAAGCAGCCTCAAACAGCGCAGTTGCAATCTCAGACAAAGGAAGAAAGCCAATATGATATTATTATTAAAGAAATTCAAAGATCAGAGAAGGAGCTTAAAGGAATGTTTCAAGAGAAATATGACTCACTCAAACAAGATATTCAAACAGTGGTTAAAGGCCTGTCTGAGGTAGCGCTGCAGATTGATAAAAAAGTGGAGAATCTTGCCTCAGAGATGGAGACTAAATTCAGAGCTTCTGACTCAAAAATTATAGAAATTGAAGAAGTTACACAGAAAATGCAAAATGAGATTACTATGATGCAATTTCGATCAATGGAATATGCTATCAGATTGAGAGGTGTTAAAGAGAACACCAGAGAAGATCTTAGGAAAATTTGTGCAGAGGCTTTGGCAGTTATGTTGAAAGTGGAACCAGATCTGGTTTTGTGCAAGATGGACAAGGTCTACAGAGTTAATTCTCGGGTGGCGGTACAAAGACAACTGCCTAGAGATGTGGTTATATATTTCACAGATAGAAGAATGAGAAATGAAATTCTGCAAAATTCTTTTGTTACAACAGTTCAAGTTGATGGAAGTGAGATTGGAGTTTTTAAAGAACTACCGCCTAAAATGTTAAGAGATAGAAAGGATTTTGGATTTTTGGTGACAGAATTGAAAAGACAGAACATACAATTTAGGTGGGATGCCCCAATAGGTATAATACTCAGGCTGCTAGGAGTGAGATACCGCCTTAATACTATTGAAAAAGCAGAAGAATTTTATTACAATGTTTTGAAAGCGGGTTCTCCTCCTCCACGCACATCTTCACCAATAGATAAAGAAGCTCAACTACAAGCCGAGATTGATCAAGAAACAGAAGCACAAATAAGGCAGTCGCAAAGGGAGGCAAGAGAATTAATGGGAGCAGTAGGTGGTGTTGTGGTTGATCCTTTTGCACCATTCGAAGCTTCTCCTTTGGAAGAAATGTCTAAAACTATCACAGAGGAGGCGATGGCTTTGGAAGTAACAACATCTAAAGTGGAAGAGCAACGCATAACCAGAGCAATGTCTAAACAAATGAAGCAACAGCAGCAAGAATATAGTAAGCCACAGCGTGAGAAAAGAACCAAAGATAAACAGCAAGCTGAAGTCATGGGAGGAGCTAAACCGAAGATTCCTACTGTAGGAGAGAATCTTCAACAATTGCTCTCAAAACTTCAGACAGGGTCAAATGGCACTTAAATTTTTGTCTTGGAATGTAAACGGATTGAATTCTCCGCAAAAAAGAAGGAAGATATTTCACTATTTGAGACAATTTCATAATGATGTTATCTGTTTACAGGAGACTCATGTAAAATTGCAAGATCAGAAATACTTGATAAATTCAAAATTGGGAATGCAATTTGTTGCTTCAAATCAGGAAAAGAAGAATGGAGTGGTGATATATATAAATAAGAAACTTGTAGCAAAAATTATAGAAGCAGATAAAGATGGAAGATATATTGCAGTTGAAGTTATTACAGATGTTGGACCAATTTTGTTGGTCGGAATATATGCCCCAAATCAACAGCAGGAAACTTTTTACAAGCTACTTCATTTAAAAATTTTGGATTGGGACTATTCAAACACTATAATAATGGGCGATTGGAATGGAGTAATCCAACCTAGATTGGATAAAAAAACCACGGCCAAAATAGGGAATAAATTACCACAAGCTTTTTTCGAACTGAAAGAGGATTTGGAATTGAAAGATATTTGGAGAATTCGAAACCCAAATGAACTGGACTTTACTTTTTACTCAGACAGGCACAAATCCTTTTCCAGAATAGACTTTTTTCTCTTAACTTCTAATTTACTCTCTAAAGTAAAGAAAATAAAGATATTTCCTAGGACTTTGACTGACCACAGTCCGGTCTGGATGGAAATCGAGATGGGTAAAAGAGAAAGAAGATCCTGGAGAGTAAATGAGAATCTATTTAGATATGAAAAGAATATAATTGAACTCAAAAAGCATTTAAAGGAGTTTTTTAAATTTAACTTGAACAAAGGCACCCCTATTGAAATAGTTTGGGATGCAGCTAAAGCATATATGCGGGGAGTACTAATTCAAATGAATTCTAAACACAGGCAAAGTCAGCAGAAGAAAAGACTACAATTGGAATTTGAGATAAAAAAGAAAGAACAACAATTGATACAAAAACCAACAGACGGAAAATTGCAAATGGCTATAAAACTTTTGAAGGATCAATTTCAAATGCTTATAGCAGACCAAACGGCAACTAACTTACAATTTGCAAAGCACAATACTTTTTCCAATGCTAACAAACCGGGCAGGTGGTTGGCGTATACTTTGAGGAAGCAAGCATCGACACGAATTATTGATAGTACTGAATATGCTGATAAAGAAGTTTACCAACAAGATCTAATTAAAAAAGCCTTTTTGGAATATTATACTAAGTTATATGCTAAAGATGACATACAGAATATTACTATAGATGAATACTTGGAAAACAAGAGAGTTTCAAAAATTTCAACGAGCCAAAAGAAAAGTTTGGAACAACTGATAACAGTGGAGGAGATCAGTTTTGCTATAAAACAATTAAAAACAGCTAAAGCTCCAGGGACGGATGGCTTAACTGCAATTTATTATAAAACTTTACAAGAAGAAATGATTGAGCATCTTAAAGATTTATTTCGTAATATACAACTAGGAGGTAAGATACCTTCCTCATGGAAAACAGCTTTTGTTTCATTGATTCCGAAAGAAGAATCAGGTCCTAAGAAACCAGAAAATTATAGACCAATATCTTTATTAAACACAGACTATAAAATCTTTGCAAAAGTACTAGCCAACAGATTGATGCCAGTTATTCAAAAGATAATTCATCATGACCAAGCAGGATTTATTGAAGGCAGATATATGAAGGAGAATGTTAGGCAAGTTATAGACTTAATGGACTATCTAGATAAGAATAAACAGATCTCTGCAGTGCTGGTTTTTTTGGATGCGGAAAAAGCCTTTGATCGCGTGAATTGGAACTTTATAATTAAGACTTTGGAAAAAATGGATTTGGGGGAGCGGTTTATACAAGCGATTGGTGCAATTTATCAAGAGCAACATGCACAACTTATTATCAATGGATGCTTAACATCGAATTTTAACATACAAAAAGGCACCAGACAAGGTTGTCCATTATCCCCGTTATTATTTATTTTAACTTTAGAAGTCTTACTCAATGCAATACGGGACTCGAATTCCTTGACTGGAATAGTTATAAGGCAAAAGGACTATAGAACTAAGGCATTTGCAGATGACCTGGTTGTTACCCTATCACAACCTATGAACTCAATAATCCAGATGAAAAATATTATAGAAGAGTATGGCATGGTATCTGGTTTCAGGTTGAATCAGAAGAAAACTAAAATGATTGTCAAAAATCTGACAGAGAGCAAAAAAAAGGAACTGGAAAGAATGGCAGGCTTCGAGACTGTTTCAAAGGTCAAATATTTAGGAGTACAAATCACAGACTCCAATGCTAAACTGTTTCAAAATAACTATGAGGTTCTGTGGCAAAAGATACAAAAAGATATGCAAAACTGGAAGAAACTGCAGTTATCATTGCTTGGAAGAATATCAGCAGTAAAGATGAATGTTTTACCTAGACTGATCTTTTTATTTCAAATGATACCGGTGCTTAAATCAGACAAACCATTGCTAGAATGGCAAAAAGGACTGAACAAATTTATTTGGAATGATAAAAAACCAAGAGTCAAACTGAAAATAATGCAAGATACTCGTGAGAGAGGTGGTCTTAAACTCCCAAACCTTCGATTATATTATGAAGCAACTGCATTGATACAATTAAGTGATTGGTTTGGGAAAACTAAGACTGACTTGTTGAATATAGAAAGCCATGACCTGGTTTGGGGTTGGCATGCATACTTATTTTATGATACCAAAGTGGATAAAGTGTTTAACAGTCATTTACTTAGAAATGCCTTGCTGAGAGTCTGGAGAAGGCACCGAACTAATTGGGATTATAAGATTCCGTTTTGGCTGGATCTCGCTGATACCATGTGGAATACAAATATTAAGTCACTCGGGGGGGTTTTATATAAAGAGTTACTTTACTTTGAAGAGGGCAGGTGGCGATTGAAGACTTTGGATATGCTGTTGGAAGAAGGGAAATCGTTGACTTGGTTGCAGTATAATCAATTACAGATGAGATGGAAAGAAGATCAACAAACTGGTTTAATGGAATATGAAGTAGAATTGGTTGAACAGATAAAGCGGACAGGTCCAATGCACATTAAGAGAGTTTATAATGTTTTGTTAGAAAGAGACTCAGAAAATGAGCTAGTTAAAGATTGTATGATTAAATGGGCACAAAATTTCTCTCAACCAGTTATGTTGGAAACATGGGAAAAAATATGGGTTCAGAACGTTAAATTTACACAGTCACAAAATTTACGAGAAAATTTTTATAAAATGTTTTATAGATGGCACTTAGACCCCAAGAAATTGTCTTGCCTGTACCCTAATGTGCAGCCAAAATGTTGGAGATGTGATTGTTTAGATGCTACATATTATCACATCTGGTGGACCTGCAGGAAAGTGAGGGCTTTTTGGATAAAAATCTGGTGGGTTATGCAAAATGTTTTAAAGAAAAAAATACAATTTTCTCCGCAATTTTTTTTATTGGGTATAGTTAAAGACTTTACACTGGGTGAAACTAAATTGATTTTGTATATGGTGACAGCAGCTAGGTTGTTGATTGCCCAACATTGGAAGAGTGATGTTTTACCGACGGTTGATCAATGGACCCAGAAGATGGCTGGATTTGCAGAAATGGCAAAGGTTTCAGCTTTTTTAAAAGATCAGACGCATGAGAAGTATATACAGGAATGGAAATTATGGATTGAGTATGTACAGAATAAGTATCAGACTAGAAAATATTATATCGCTTTTAGCTGAGATGACTATGTTAGTATGTTAGTAAATATAGAAAAAAGATATGGAAGTTTGAATAACATATATATTGTTTGGGAATATTAATATTGCATATAATGGAAGTCAAGGGGGGGAGGGAAGAGGGAGGAGGGGGAGGGTTAGGGTGGGGATGGGAAGGATTTATATATTCTTTTTACATGTATTTTACAATCTGTGGCTAGGGAGGGGGGGGGAAGGGGGAAAAATTTGTATTGTTAAAACTTTTTCAATAAAAAAAAAAAAGGATCGGTCTCTCCTAAGGTTATCCTCCACTATGAGTTTACTGGTTAACATATCTAAGGTAATGCGTTCTAGGTTGGAGCTATCTAGGTGCATAACGAAATCATTCCAGCTGTGGTCTAAGGAATTTATGATCACGCTCACCATGCTCCCTTCGGTAATGTTTTCCCCCCTTTGAATTAGCTCAGCCCTGGTGGCATTGAGTGACAATATGTGTTCACTCATGGGAGTGCCTGCCTTGAGTTTGGCTGAGTAAAATTCCCTGCTGATTCTAGTGGTGGTCGCTATGCTTCTGCTATGGAACATTTTGTGCAGAACGGTTACGACTTCCGACACAGTCAGATTGTGGCCTATACTGGGGTACATACTTGGGGATATACTTGTTAGTAATAGGTGGTAAGCCTTATGATGCATACAGTCTATTTGGAAAGTCCAGGGTTTACCTGGTGGATTAGTTAACAAAAACAGTAAATGTTCCTTTAAGAGGACAACCTGCAACTGTTGATTCCATTCAACAAAATTAAATCCATCTACCCTCAGTTTGGGAAAATCATTTGGAAGTGTCCCAGTATTGTGAGGAATATTACCTACTGACAGTTGCTGTCCATGGTCTAAGGCGAAAGGAAACTCACAATAAGGCAGAGGAATGCATGGAGTCAGTCTGTAGTGACTTGCTTCTATGGGCTGTTCTTTTTTCATTGCAGGTCTGCTCTGCGCATGCTCCTGGTCCATTCTGTCTCTGCCGCCGCCGGAGAAGGAGCTCGTCTGTGCCGCTCCCGGGTGGAGGCATCCTTCGTTGGAGTGGATTCCTGGCTCGACCCTGGGTAGTCCCTGGAGCCCGAAAGTCGTTCGGTTCGTCGCCCGGAACGCTGAAAACTCCGTCTCGTCGCCTGGGATCGCCGGATAGTTCGCGAAGGCCGATCGGGGGTCTCGGAGGCCTGTGCCGGCTTGGAGGTCGAAGCTGGGCCACGGGCCGAGACCCACGCCCGTCGATGGCCCTGGATGTCTCGGGTGGTGGCCTTGGACCGGTAAGTGTCTTATTTCTTCTTCCGGGTCCCTGTGGTGTTCGGGTAGTCGCGTGGGGGAGGCTCCGGCGTGGCGTGTTTGGTTTTGTACCCACGCCCCGGTATTTTTACACCGTAGTTGGTTCTCGTAGTTGTCCCCATGCGTGTAGGTTGTCACGTTGTGCCCTTTGGGGGAGTCGGGGTGAGCGCTGACTATTTTTATTTTTGACCCAAAAGCCGCGGTGATGGTCCGCATGGCTTTTTCTACCTCAAGCTCGGTAGGCGAGCTTGTGGCTGCCTCGTTTTGCATGTGTTGGGTCCCGTTGTATATTTTGGGGAACATGTAGGGGTAGGCCTCGGTTCCCGCCACGATTTTCAAACCCCGGGATCCCATTGGTCGCTGGTCGGCCATCTTGGGTGACATCATGGGGCAAGATGGCCGCCGTGGGGAGGGCGCGAATTTAAAAACGGCCTCCTCTGGTTGCATGCGGTAGGGGTTGGAGCCGCTTACCGCCTTTTCGTTGTCGTGGTCGGTTTGGTCCTCGTCCTTCTCAGTCGCTGTCCCGCAATCACCGATTAGGTTTCGGAGTTCCGCGACGAGGCTGGACTTGTTTTTTGTGGAGTCGATTAGTGCCTGTAGTCTCAGTTTGAAGTCATCATCTTCATTCGGTGTGACTTCTGTCTCGGTTTCTTCCTCGGTCAGGTTTTCCTCTGATCCGCTTGTGGTGCCCGAGTCAGCGATTGGAAATTTTTCTTCTGGCATCTCTGCGAGTGTGGTTCCATCCGACACCAGCAGTTCCTCCATTTTCTTCTTGTAGGCTCGGGTGTTTATTCTCTTGGAATCTTCCTTTTGTTTGTAGTTCCTTGGCATTCTTCAGTTAGATTTTGGGCTATTCAGAACCATCCTCTGCTACCATATTTGTTAGGATGTTCTTTTGGATCGAGCCCAATAAGGAAATGTACATGAGCACGTGTATAAGTAAAATCCTTTATTTACACATTGTTACTCTCTTACAGGTATGCAGCTGGAGAGCGCTCAGACCGTATGGATGACCCTTAAGTACCCCAGAGGCGGAGCTAAGGTAAGGAGGGGTCAGTGGTGAACTGGTCCCTGGGTAGTTAACCCTTACAACTCTAAATTCAAAGGACAGGCATTTATATTCAACAGTAAAATAGGGCAGCCTAGAACTAAGGAGAAAATTCCTAACAGTGAGAACAATTGACCAATGGAACAGCTTGCCTTCAGAAGTTGTGGGAGCCCCGTCACTGGGGGCTTTTAAGAAGAGACTAGGTAGTCATTTATCAGAAATAGTATAGGTTAGGGGAGTGATGGTGAACCTTTTCAGCACTCACATGCGCACGCATCTAGGCCGCAACTCGGAAGAGGACCTGCCCAGGGTGCATGTGCACGCCCAAGAATGCACTTCCGGTTTCAGCTACTGAACTTCCGGTTTCAGCTACTGAACTTCCGGTTTCAGCCAGCTACTCTTCCGGGTTTCTGGAGCATATGCGCATGCCCCGATTAGCTAGCCAGCGCGCATGCTCATGCAGGAAAACGAAAGACCAGCTCTTCTAGTTTCTGGCACTGCCGCATGCAAGAAGGCCAGCTGATCGTCGTGAACACATGCACACCAGAAACCCGGAAGAGGAACAGGTGACGTCACACATGACAGGTGACATGGGTCCACGTGACACTTCGGGCACATGTACCATAGGTTCACCATCATGGGGTTAGGATGAGAGCAAGGGATTGGATTAGATGACTTCCAAGGTCCCTTCCAACTCTGTTACTATTACTGTTACAGACAAGAGGCATCTCAGCCCATAGGAGAAATGGGGGTATGGAAAGCATCTCAGAAGGGCCCCCACCCCCGTTCTCTGGGAAGTAAAGGCAAGGGAGGAGAGAGGTGCTTTCAGTCCTTGACTTACAACAGTTCATTTGGTGACTGTCTGAAGTTACAACAACACAACACTGAAAAAATTGACATGACAATTTTTCACACTTACAACCAATGCCACATCCTCATGGTCACATGATTAAAATTCAGAGGCTTGGCAACTGAGTCATACTTATGACGGTTGCAGTGTCTAGGGAGGTCACGTGATCACCTTTGGCGACCTGCTGACAAGCAAAGCCAATGGGGAAGCCAGATTCACTTAACAACCGTTTTACTAAATTCACAACTGCAGCGATACACTTAACAACTACGGCAAGAAAGATCGTAAAATGGGGCAAAAACTCACTTAACAACTGTCTCGCTTAGCCACAGAAATTTTGGGTTCAATTATGGTCATAAGTCGAGGACTACCTGTATATAACCTGCAGTGGAGGGAGGAGGTCTTTGTGAAAACAGCTTGTTGTCATTGCTCTTGGGTGAAAAATAATGAATTTAATTCATACGGCTGACAGGTTTTTTTTTTAATCCCAGATTAGAAATGAACTTGGGAAGGACTAAAAATTTCAACAATATGTTTGGTTCAAGTCAAGCTTTCTTCCTTGCCACTTTGTGGAAATGTGCACACACTCTTTTTGTTTTCTTGACAAAAATATGGAAGTGGCTTGCTGTTGTCTTTTTTCTTTGTTTACTTTCCAGACTAAGCTTAGAACTGCAGGATTCCTTTGTGGTCTGATATCTGAAAGCCGGCTCTGCTTTGTTTGTTTTTCCCAAGCAATCAAGGTCAGTTGGGTGTGAAGAAAAGGGGAATAGCATGAACCGCAATTAATCCACTGGGCTGAATTTCAGTTACTTTTTGATGACATGGAAATGAAATAAAATCAATCCGAATTTTCCTCCTCCTTGCATTGACTTTGGGAAAGGTGGCTTCCAGGAAGTCGTTCAAAAGCAGCGGTCGCCAACTGGTGGCCCGCGAGAAAATGTTGGTGGTCCGCGGAAAAATTATTTGCATTTTTTTATATTGCATTAAATCAGGGGTCTTGAAACTATGGCCTCTGGGCTATAGTGCAATGAACGTTTGTGTTGCTGCAGAGAGTCTCCCCCATCGGGGTCTTTTTGTGCGGGTTGGAGGGTGACAGAAATTCCAACTCTTCTGACTGGAAGAGCCTTGGTGGCGCAGCAGACTAAAGTGCTGTTAAGTAGCACCAGCTGCCTGCAATTACTGCAAGTTCGAATCTCACCAGGCTCAAGGTTGACTCAGCCTTCCATCCTTTCGAGGTAGGTAAAATGAGGACCCGGATTGTGGGGGCAATAAGCTGACTTTGTATAAAAAAAGAACACCGCTTAGGGGGCCCCGAAAGCCCTACTAAGCAGATATATACAAAAGTAGGAAGGCTATTGCTTAACGCATTGTAAACCCTCCTGAATCTCCAGAGAAGGGCGGCATATAAATCGAACCAATAAATAAATAAATAAATAAGACTTGGGGTCTGCTTCAGCCTTCTGGTGTGGGGCTTTGGGCGAAGGCTGGAGGGAAGGAGCTGGAGGGCCTCGTTCCAGTGGGACTGCATCATGGCCTGGAACTGGTTGACCATCTCAGCCCGCTGAGCCTCTAGGCGCCGGTACCTGGCCTTGCACTCCCGCAGGTCTTCCCTCTGCTTGGAAAACCTATGCTCCTAGTCCAGAGTGAGGTGCTTCTGCTGAGCCTCCTTCTCGGTCAGATCCAATTTGAACTGAGCCAGCTGTTTTGTCAACTCTTTCTCATGGTGGCTGCTTAGCTCCAACAACTGCTTCCTGTTGAGGCCCTAAGGAGCCTTGGCAGGGAGGCGAGGTGTGGCTGACAGGAGAGGGGTGAGTAGAAGCTACTGAGGTGCCCCCCGATGTGAGTGATATCGAGTTGGCCATTGATTTGGCCATGCCCACCCAGTCACATGACCACCTAGCCACACCCACCCAGACGGTCATTAGGCAGATCATATTAGTGGTCCATGGGATTTAAAATTATGAATTTAGTGGTCCCTGAGGTCCAAAAGGTTGGGGACCCCTGATTCAAAGGACAAGTACACCTCAACCCCTTCACCCCCCCACCCCAAGAAGTTTCTCTTCCTAACCCAGGGACATCTACAGGAGGGCTAAAGGCAAGATAACAGCCATAATGGTCTAATTCAGGGGTGAAATCTAAAATTTCTTACTACCGGTTCTGTGGGCGTGGCTTAGTGTGTGGGGGGGTAATGTGACTGGGTGGGCGTGGCCAATTTTATTTTTTTACTTTTAAAACCATTTTTTACATATAAAACCATGTAAAAAAAATTAATTAATTATTTATTTTATTTATATTTATATGCCGCCCTTCTCCGGAGACTCAGGGCGGCTTACAAGGCGTTAAGCAATAGCCTTCATACTTTTGTATATTTTATACAAAGTCAGCTTATTGCCCCCACAAACCGGGTCCTCATTTTACCCACCTTAGAAAGGATGGAAGGCTGAGTCAACCTTGAGCCTGGTGAGATTAGAACTCGCAGTAATTGCAGGCAGCTGGATGTTAAATGCTGCCTCAGTAGGAGGAATTAGCCTGCTACGCCACTCAGGCTTTTATGCTTTCAAAAGGCTCTGACGATCCCAGCTGAGTTGCCTGATCGTCAGAGGGTTTTTAAAAAAACCCTCTGCTGATCAGGCAACTCAGCTGGGATCGTTAGAGCTTGGATCGTCAGAGCTATTTAAAAGAAAAAAAAGCCTCTGATGATCGCCCGGCTCAGCTGGACATGGGGGGCGGGGGGCAGGGATTTTTGCTACTGGTTTTCCGAACTGCCCGCTGCCATCGCTATCTACTCGCCCGAGCTGGTCCGAACCGGGAGCATTTCACTCCTGGTCTAATTGAAGCCACGGCCCAGGGATTTGATCCTGCAATTATATCCACTATCTTGAGCATTGGACTCCTTCCAAGGACAGATGACTGTTCTTCAACCACAACATGCCCCCACTGTCATGTCTTTCCTTTTGCTGCGGGTTCAGGAATTGAGGGGGAGGGGTCAACCTATGGCCTGTGTGTCACTCGGTAGGCATAATCTTATCAATTTATCAACTCTCTGATAAAAGTTGTAGGTGCTCCATCGCTTGAGATCTTTAAGAAGAGTTTGGACAGCCATTTGTCTGGAATGGTATAGGGCAGTGCTTCTCGATCTTTTGTTCACCACGGGCTCCTTTTAAATACCTTTTCTGGTCACGGATCCCCAAGACTTAACTCGAGATTTAAATCATAACGCTTCTTCAAGCCTTCGCGAATTTCCTGTGAAGACATCGGTCCACCCCCAGCGGTCCACGAACTACAGGTTGAGAATCCCTGGTAAAGGGTCTCCTGGTTGAGCCGGGGTTGGACTAGAAGAGCTCCAAGGTCTCTTCCGACTCTGTTATTCTGCATTCTGTAATTATCTTGCATAGTATCTCTCCTGACTGCTGCTAGCGATGGGATGGGAAAAGTGTTCTTTGAGCTGCAAATTATAGGCTCAGCTGGGCAGAGTTCCCCGAGGGCTGACTCTCTGAAGCCAGACTAAATTTCTAGGAACTGTCGTGCACTCCGATCGGTTTTATTTAGGGCTGGAAATGAATGGAGCAAGACACATTCATCAGACATAATCATTCACCATACTTATAGTTGCGCCAGAATCTATTTAGGGTTTACATTGATGCTGTGAGCAACTGGCAATGTTTGAGACTGGAATCTGTAGTGGAACGGAGATCCAAGAGCCTTGGATAGTACAGTGGTCTAAAGCCCTGTTATTAACATCAGCTGCCTGCAATTATTGCAGGTTCGAATCTCACCAAGGCTCAAGGTTGACTCAGCCCTCCATCCTTTCTAAGGTAGGTAAATTGAGGATCCAGTTTGTGGGGGCAATAAGCTGACTTTGTATAAATATACAAAAGTATGAAGGCTATTGCTTAGCGCATTGTAAGCCGCCCTGAGTCTCCGGAGAAGGGCGGCATATAAATCAAATTAAAAAAAAACGGTCCTTGCGGGTTGGCCAAATATCTTCTGGAAGCAAGATTCAGTTCTCCTGTGATAAAAGGGGTGGACACTCCAAGGGTGTTCTTGAGCTCACAAGTATCTGCTTGATGAACAACTGTCAACTGTGCCCGGGATAGGCCTAGTGTACCAGTTGCATGCTTTCCTTGACCGGGAGCCTTTCATACAGTCGCTCACACACTGAACACTTCACATCTTGACTACTGCCATGTGCTCTACATGGGACTGCCCTTGAAAACTACTTGAATTGAGCGGCATGGACAGTGTTGGGCCTGGGTGAGCACACCCATGGGATCAGAGGTGGGTTTCAGCAGGTTCTGACCAGTTCTGGAGAACCGCTAGTGGAAATTTTGAGTAGTTCGGAGAACCGGTAAATACCACCTCTGACTGGCCCCGCCCCCATCCATTCTCTGCCTCCCGAGTCCCAGCTGATCAGGAGGGAATGGGGATTTTGCAGTATCCTTCCCGTAGAGTGGGGAGGGAATGGAGGAGATCCTTCCCCTGCCACACCCACCAAGCCATGCCATGCCACGCCCACCAAGCCACACCCACAGAACCGGTAGTAAAAAATTTTGAAACCCACCACTGTATGGGATACCTCTGCTTTGCAAGCTGCACTGGTTTTTGAGTCTTCTTCACATTATGCCTCCAACATATTAAAAGTGACCCCAGTCCTTTATGCCTTGAGTGAGAACTATGCACTGATCTATTCAATCTGTTTTTTTCCCCTTGGCTGTCCTTGGGTTTGTCAGGAGAGTTCCTCCACACCAAAGTTCAAAAGCACCAATACTCTTTTTATCCTGTTTTCACATCCATGCAGCGTCACAGGAAAATACACTGCTTGTGCAATTCTGATATTTGTAGCTATAAACAGCCTAGCTAAACTAGTTTCTTATTACCCCTTGGAGAGAGAGAGAGAGAGAGAGAGAGAGAGAGAGAGAGAGAGGGAGAGAGAGAGGGAGGGCGGGAGGGAGGGAGGGAGAGAATGTATATATATGTATATACCGACAGCCTCCCACTGGCCAGTACGCTCCCACAGGGTGGGGCTCCTCAGGGTGCCATCGGTCAGACAATGGCGACCCCCCCAGGGGAGAGCCTTCTCAGTGGGGGCTCCTGGCCTCTGGAACGAGCTGCCCCCGGAGGTACGGAGGATCCTGGACTTGCGCACCTTCCGCCGTGCCCTGAAGACTTTGCTATTCCAGCAAGCCGGGCTAGCCTAATTTTAATGGTTTTAAATTTTAAATTGGATTTTAATGGGATGTTTTTAATTGTGGGCCAAAGTATTTAATCTGGTTTTAAATTGTTTCTAATTGTTTTATATTTATGTATTTGATCTTGGCTGTTCACCGCCCTGAATCCTTCGGGAGAAGGGCGGTATATAAATATAATTTTTAAAAAATAAAAAAATAAAAATATTCTCTCCCTCTCTCTCTCTCTCTCTCTCTCTCTCTCTCTCTCTCTCTCTCTAAG
>WNWU01000001.1:87871769-87943349 GCA_012654045.1 Ptyas mucosa
TCTTCTCTTCTCTTCTCTTCTCTTCTCTTCTCTTCTCTTCTCTTCTCTTCTCTTCTCTTCCAGTCCATTCCATATTTTCTCTTCTCTTCTCTTCTCATTCAGCCGGTTTGGGTGAACTGGTGACGGAAATCGCGGTGTGGGTGGCCACCCATCCACCCGCCCACCTGCCTGCCCTCCCTGGCTCTATGCTGTCCTATTTAGGCATGATTTTGAGGCCGGGCGCATGCCCGGAAGGCATGGATGCAAACAAAGCGCATGCGTGGAAGGCCAGGCGCATGCGTGAAAGGCGCACATGTGAAGTGAGCGTGCACGCGTGGGGCGAACCGGTGGTAACCAAGCATGAAACCCACCGCAGAGTACTACTGTAAGTATGTTCGCTGCCTCGAGTTATTTATAAAAATAATAAAGGCAGGATAGAAATAAATAAATAAATAATATGCTAATACAGTACTGTATTTCCCCTGAAGAAAAGGAAGTCCTCCCACAAACTATTTAACCTCCAAATGGATAATTATCGTAGATTTGCTGAGAACATGGAAATATAGGCAAATTAGATTTTCCCCTTTTTTCTAATCTTATGTTTCAAGTAGAGATCTTAAATTTACCTGACAGAAAAGCACAGTAAATTAAATTTATTTTTTATTCTGGCTGCACCTATCTCAGCTAATTTGGGGGAAATTCCTACCCTGGCCAAAATATTCAGTTATGGACCTTCCCTGGAAAATTATCATTAAGCAATCAGGGGTGCTATTCAGCAGGTTCTGGAGAACTGGTAGCAGAAATTTGAGTAGTTTAGAGAACCAGCAAATACCAACTCTGGCTGGCCCTAGAAGTGGGGAGGGAATGGGGATTTTGCAGTATCCTTCCCCTGCCACGTCCACCAAGCCACACCACACCCACCAAGCCATACCCACATAACTGATAGTAAAAAAATTTGAATTCCACCACTGATTAAGCCGTACTGTAACAAAACACTCAGCTACATTAGTCAGTGATTTAAATTAGTCCTTTGGTCAGAACCATGAGGAGTAGAAACTTATTCTGTTAAGGCAGGAACGGCCATCTTTGCAGAATAGTGCTCTTCTTTCCAAGCAGAGGGCCCACATTCCATCCGTTATGGATTATTCCAGTATTTCTCAATTATGCCAATTTAAGATGTGTGGACTTCATTTCCCAGAATTCCCCTGTCAGCATGTGACCATTATGCTTTCTCCCAGGAAATACCTCAGAGCTACAAACATCAATTCCACATTTTAGCCTCCCATGTTAGATAAACTGACTTGTGTTGTTTGTTGTTTATTTTTAAAAAATCTTTATTCGGTTTTTTTCTTTTAAGATGGTTGCCCATTTTAAGAAAGAGGACTCTTAACATTCACACGCAGCAATAAAAGCCAAAAAACAATAAAAGCAAAAACCTGGTGCCTCAGCTACCCCAGGCTCCAACATCACCTACCCCATCCCTAGGGATGCAGTGCATTATGGTACATTGGTTGACCAAATTCAAAAAATTGGATTCATTAAACCTTGTTAATTTAATCATGTTTAGCTGTGTTACTAGTAATAATTTTGTTTAGTGTGAGCTTATATCTAAGTATCTTCAGTATCTTTGTTAAGTGTGGATCAAACAAGAGGCAGGACTGTTTATTGCAGGCTGGTACAGGAATAAGAGAGAGGCTGAGCCATCCAGCAGCTCCCTTTAAAAGGGAGCTGTTGGACAGCTCAGCCAGTAGGCTCCCTTGAATTTCCCTCCTAAATGCGGGAGCCAATTAATTTAAACCTTCAGTCCTTCCACTTGTCAGGCGGACCAGAGGGAAATCTTTGCTCAAGGTTTCCCTCCTCATTTCCATATTCAACACCCCTCCCCTCTTGGAAGGAGTTTTACCCAATCACCGTTGTTACTGATGTAGTCACACAGGTAGGCAGGGCTACAGTGGCTGCGACCAGACCTGGACAGCTCCATTGATTCAGTGGTGGCGGCCTGGCCAGTCAGGCCTGCAGCCACTCTAGAATCAGCCAATGGAACCTCCTGGAAGTTTCCTTAGGGTGTGGCTGACTCTGCAGGAGCCGGGTCTCCTAGAACGCTTTGCTGGACTCCTGCTTCTTCAAGTGTGTGTCTGCATTGAGAACTCGGGCTTGAGTGCAGGCTAGCTTGGTCGGATGTGTTTTGTTCTGTGTTGATAGGGGTTTTAGTTATTAGGGCTGGTTCTTCTTCAGGTTTTCTTAGTACCGAGTGTCCCAACCGTCCCCGGAGTTGGTCAATGTGCCTTCTCCATATCTTACCATCTTCTAACTCTACTCGGTAGGATTTGGGACCTGTAATTGTGACTATCCGTGCAAGGACTATCCGTGTGGGCATATACCAGGTCCCCTATGCTGAATGACCGGCGCAGGCTGGTCAAGTCAGGGGGTATCTCAGCATTGTAATTTGGGTGTAGCCTATCTAATTGTGGTCTGAGTTTTCGGCCCATTAGCAATTCTGCTGGGCTCCAGTTAGTGGCGGCACTAGGGGTTATATGCTATATTAGGAGAAATTTATCAATTTTAGCTTGAATATCTCCAGGTCCCATTTTTGCTAGAGCCTCTTTGGTTGACCTAACCGTTCGTTCCGCTTCATCATTTGTGGCTGGATTGAGTGGCACTGTCAAAGCATGGCGGATCCCATTTTCAGCCAAAAAGATTTCAAATTGGGAGGCTATGAACTCAGGCCCGTTGTCTGAAACTAGGATGTCCAGCAGGCCCTGTGTGGCGAACAGTCTTCTCAATACCCTGATGACTGCTTCGGCCATCGTGGTGGACATATTAAATACCTCTAACCATTTTGAATATGCATCCACTACTATTAAGAATGTTTGATCCTGTACCGGCCCTGCGAAATCGATATGCACCCTCACCCAAGGTGATTTGGGGGTCTCCCATTCCCGTGCGGGGGTATCGGATGGTGCTGGTCTGGATTCCTGACATGGTGTGCATGTGGGGACCCATTTGGTTATATCTGTGTCCATGTCGGGCCACCACACATAGCTCCTGGCTAATGCCTTTATTCTGACAATGCCAGGATGCCCCTTGTGTAACGTTTCTAGTACTGGTTTCCTTAATGTTTGTGGAACCACAACTCTATTCCCCCACAACAGGCACCCCTTTTGCACTGACAGTTCATATTGATGAGTCTGAAAAGGTTTCCATTTGCCCCCCACAGGTCACTCTGTCCACCCCCTCCACACCCAGTTCAAAACTTGTGACAACGTTTTGTCCTTTGCTGTTTGGTTTGCTATCTCAGTTGCTCTGATAGGGCCAGATGCAATGCCCTCCACGAGGAAAACTGGTTTGGCTAGGGCAAGGTCTTGGACAACTTCAGGCAGTGGGCACCGGCTGAGGCCATTGGCATGGTCAAGGCTTTTGCCCGGCCGATGGATTAGCCGGTATTTGTATGCTACTAGGAATATAGTTCATCTAGTCATTCGTGGTGATATGTTTGGAGTGGGCCAGTCCCCTGCGATGATGCCTAGAAGTGGTTTGTGGTCTGTGACTAACAGACCCTTCCGTATAAGTATTCATGAAAGCGCTTGACCCCCGCCACTGCAACCAGCGCTTCCTTGTCCAGCTGGCTGTAGTTTCTTTCTGCTGCTGCCAGAGTTTTTGAATAAAATGCAATGGGAGCCTTGGTCCCATTTGGCTTCCGGTGGCTTAGAACAGCTCCAGTGCAAGTGGGGAAGCATCACAAGTCAGGACGAGGGGTAAAGTCTCATTATATTGAACCAGGATCTGTTGGAAGACAGGAATCCCTTGACTGCTTCGAAGGTGGAAGCTTCTTTTTGTCCCCATGTCCATTTCACCTTCTTACCCACCAGTCGATGAAGTGGCTCAGCAACTATCACCTTCTGTTTCAGAAAAATGCTATAAAGGTTTAGGAGGCCAAGGAATGCCTGTAATTTTGTTTGGTTCTTTGGTGTGGGGGCTTCCTTAATGGCTCTGACTTTGCTATCAGTGGGGTGTATTCCCAAGTCATTGATGAACCCCAGGAATTTGATCTTTGGTACTGCAAGTTGGCATTTCTCTTTTTTTACCTTAAGGTTGGCTTCTTGAAAATGACCCAAAACTATTTTAGTCTATCGGTTAGTTCTTCTTTGTTCCTTGCGGACATGAGGACATTGTCAAACCACCCCTGGAATGCCCTGTAGGAGGCGTTCCATTATGCTTTGAAAGAGTCCTGGGGCCACGCTCACCCCGAATTGCAGGTGGCGGCATTTAAATGCTCCTCTATGTGTGACAATAATCTGGGCTTCTGTGGTGTCCTTGTGCACTGGCAGTTGCTAGTAAGCCTGGGCCAGTTCAAGTTTAGCAAAAATTTTGCCTTTGCCCATGGAATGCAATAGATGCTGTACCATGGGCACAGGATAGGCACTCTGCTGCAGTGCCTTGCTTATCATGGCCTTATAGTCTGCACAGATGCGGATTGAGCCATCTGGCTTTACCAGTGTGACAATGGGGGTTTACCACTTGGCATGATCCGCTGGCTCCAGAATTCCTTGGGCAATTAATTTGTTTAGTTGGATATCTATTTTGGGCCAGAGAGCAAAAGGGACCCTTCGTGGCTTTATTCTAATGGGGGTGACTTTGGCATCCAGGTTAAATGAAATAGGGTTTCCCTTATACTTGCCTAGAGTCCCATCGAACACGTCGGCAAATTCCTTGAACAGCTCCTCGATGTCATCCTCTTGGATGTCGTTGATTCCGGTCACTCCTAGTCCCAAAGCATCGAACCACGATACTCCCAACAGGCTTGGCAGATCTCTATTCACCATGGTCAGCTGCAAGGGTCCAACAAAATAAGTCTGAAATTCAATGGTGAGAGAAGTAAAGTTTTACACTTAAGCAAAAAAACCCGAATGCACAGGTATACAGTAGGTGGTAACTGGCTAGATGGTAGTTAGTGCAGGAGGGATCTGTGAGTCCTAGTTAAATATGAGTCAGCAAATAAAGCCAATGCACTCCAAGACTGTATTAATAGACGGACAGAATCAAGATCATGTGAATTGTTAGTGCTGCTTTATAATGCCTTGGTTAGACTGCACTTGGAATATTGCATCCAGTTTTGATTGCCACGATATAAAAAAGGTGTTGAGACTCTGGAAAGAGTGCAGAGAAGAGCAACAAAGATGATTAGAGGTCTGGAGGTCAAAACATATGAAGAACCGTTGCAGGAATTGGGTATATGTTATTCAATTAAAAGAAGGACTAGGGATGATATGATAGCAGTGTTCCATATCTAAGGCACTGCCACAAAAAAGAGGGGGTCAATCTATTCTCCAAAGTATCTGAAAGCAGGACAAGAAGTAACAGATGGAAACGAATCAAGGAAATCTAGAAATAAGGAGAAATTTCCTGACAAAAAAATTAATGAGTGGAATGGCTTGCCTTCAGAAGTTGTGGGTGCTCCATCACTGGAGATTTTTAAGAGGAGATTGGGCAACCATTGGTCTGAAATGGGATAGGGCAGGGGTCGGCAACCTTAAACACTCAAAGAGTCACAAAGGTCCTAACCGGAAGCCCCCTGTTCAATTCTGGAGGCAACCGAAAGTCCAGTTCCCCTACCATAGAGTCTCCTTCTAGCGTGTCGTCCTTTTTCATTTGCCAACCAGGAGTCCGGTTCCTCCACCACAGAGTCTCCTCCTAGCATGCATTCTTTTTCCTCTACCTGTCCTAACTGAAAACCCTACCAATTGTGGAGCCAACTGGCAATAGGGAGCCGCAGCAGAGGGATGAAAGAGCCACATGCGGCTCCAGAGCCACGGGTTGCTGACACCTGGTATAGGGTTTAGTGCTTGAGCAGGGGGCTGGACTAGAAGACCTCCAACATCCTTTCCAGCGCTGTTATTTTGTTATTCTGTTAAGTCCACTACAGATAAAAAGTGTCACATGAACACAACATGCAGACTGCTGCAGGACTTGGAAGTGTATTTAACAGACAGAGGCAACATTTCTGTGAACTGCCATCGCCATTTTTAAAAGCACATTCAGGATCTATTCCAGGAGTTCTGCCTAGAGAGCATCTTTTCCCATCAAGCTTCAATTTGTGCCCAGAACTCAGACCTTGATTACGGCCCAAGCAGCAAAACACTAAGGCCACTCAGCAGGATGTCCCCTTAATCATTAAAAATGATAACAGATGCCTTCGAGGAGAGCGTAACTCTGGACAAGTGTGTGAGTACGCCCATGGCATCCTGACCTTCCTTTATTGAATAGCAACTTCCTTCAGACCCATATCCCTGGCCACTGATCGCTCTATAAAGTGACATCCCTGATCACGTTTTGAGAATTTATTTCGGTGCCAGCCAGAAAGCAAGAGAAGAAAAGAAAAAGACAGCCCTGTAAAATGGACAGAGGATTTTTAGAGCAAAGTAGAGTCGACAGTACTGTGATGAAGATAGTGGCCTGCGTAGTAAGACATGCAATTCTCCATCTCCCCAATGCAGGGTGTGTAAGATATCAAGATACGTATAAATGAAATATATAATATAGAACAAGAGAATCATATTCAAATGGATACATACGGATTAAGAGGACCGGTAACCTTCGTTTTCCATGACTAGGTAGTGTCGCCTGCAGTATAGGAATGTTTCTACTGTATATGTGTGTGAAAGGATGAGAAAGAAAGGAGAGAAAAATATGTGAGATAAGGTGGTTGTTTTTTATGTTTCTGCCTCTCCATCCAGCATAACCCAAGTATTTATTAGACAGAGGCAAGAAAAAGAAAGATGCAGCCAATTTTCTTTTAATTCCAGTTTAAAGGAAAGTGAGGATATATTTAGAATCACATGAAAGAGATTTTTTTTTAGATTTATTTCTCTATAATTTAAAGAGAGGAGCAAGAATTCACCCCCTGCCTCTGCTTTTAATGCAGAAGTACGCTAATTGGAGAAAGGATTGCTAGAGGCTCTCTCTCTCCTCTCTGTCTCCCCCCTCCCCCATATTTTCATGCAAGACAAGGGATTTTTTACGTGGTTCACACATTCATTGGTGAAATCTAATTGCTAAGGAGGTATAGTGAATTTCACCTTCATCTCAAAGAGTGTTAACCCATGGTTTTTATATTAGTAACACGAAAGGGCTGCCGTTAAAAAAAATGTTTCAGGTTGATAAAATTGCCAATATTATAATATTCTTGCATATACGGATCTATAAAATAGCCATCCTGGGGAAAAATGCGTGTCGTTTCCTGTACCTGGGTTTGTGTATCTTAAGTGCCAGAAAAGTCCAAAAAACCAAAAAAAATTACAAGAGATGGAGCAATAGCCCAAGAAGGAAAAGTTATGACTTTTACCGGTCCACAATAGAAAGCATCCTCACTTATTGCATCACGGTATGGCATGCTGGTCTGACAGTCACGGATAGAAAAACATTACAGAGAGTGGTGAGTATAGCACAAAACATCATGGCCTGTCCCATGATACCACTAGATGAGATCGCTAGGGCTCGCTGCCTTAGAAGAGTGAGGAAAATCCTCAGGGACGACTCACACCCTGGTCATCACTTCTTTACCCTCCTACCATCGGGAAGGAGATATAGAAGTATAGCCAGCTGCACAAACAGGCTGAAGAACAGTTTTTATCTGTGGGCAGTCAGACTCCTGAATGAGAAATAACATCATAACTATGTAGTATGATGGACTGCAGGGCCAGGACAATGTGTAACGTGTTCACACTGGTGTAATAGGACTGGTGCAATAGGACCAGTCACACTGGTGCAATAGGACTGGTGTTTTGTTAATATGATTTATTGGGTTAGGGATTTTCTGTCTTCACTGTGAATTGTATTGTGTTGGGGGGGGGTGCACTGAGGGAGCTCAACCAATCTCACTGTACATATGTTGTGCAC
The DNA here is from genome assembly GCA_012654045.1 of Ptyas mucosa. Taxonomy (NCBI): domain Eukaryota; kingdom Metazoa; phylum Chordata; class Lepidosauria; order Squamata; family Colubridae; genus Ptyas; species Ptyas mucosa. The sequence goes on from WNWU01000001.1 coordinate 87,879,645, forward strand.
TGACAATAAAGATTTGAAATTTGACTTCTTTCTTAGCTAAAATAAAGATGGAGAAAGGAGGAGGAATAAGAAGTGTATAAAATGTGCAGCATGGAGGAAAAAATAGGAGAGTTTGTCTCCTTAACAATTGCATCATCGGATGAAGCTGAACAGAGAGAGAGGGGGGACGAATAGTTCAGAATCCAGACTTCTAGTGCTGGCAATCATAAAGGAATTCAAATCATAACAGATCACAAAAAAATCCAAGCTAAGGCATCCTCCCCAGGAGTAAATCCAGCTCTGCTTGAAGACATTCAGTAATAGGAAAGATTTGAGAATTGGTTCCACAGTCCAAGCACTCTTAAATTCGGAGATTTCTTCTCCCTCCTTGGAACTTAACTCCATTGTTCTATGTCCTGCTTTTTAGGATGGTAGAGAACAGGTCTTGGCTCCAAACGCCTTTACAGGAAGAGGATTCCACAGAGTAAGAGAGCAGCCTTGATTGGTGCTCAAAGCCCTGAACTTTTTTACATGCATCCCATAATAGCAGTAAGAGGGACGCGGTGGCTCAGTGGCTAAGATGCTGAGCTTAACGATCAAAAGGTCGGCAGTTCAGCAGTTCAAATCCCTAGTGCCCAGTTCGAGTCACTCATGCCCTCGTCACCTCCCGCCTGGACTATTGTAATGCTCTCTACATGGGGCTCCCCTTGAGGAGCACCCGGAGGCTCCAACTGGCGCAGAGTGCGGCCGCGCGGGTGGTAACGGGAGCGACATGGTGCTCCCATGTGACACCCCTCCTGCGCGAGCTGCAGTGGCTCCCAGTGGTCTTCCGGGTGCGCTTCAAGGTTTTGGTTACCACCTTTAAAGCACTCCATGGCTTAGGACCCGGGTACTTGCAGGACTGCCTACTACCACCAATAGCCTCCCACCGGCCGATACGCTCCCATAGAGAGGGGCTCCTCCGGGTGCCGTCGGCCAAACAATGTCAACTGGCGGCCCCCAGGGGGAGAGCCTTCTCTGTGGGGGCACCTACTATCTGGAACGAGTTCCCCCCGGAGATACGGAGGATCCCAGATCTGCATACCTTCCGCCGCGCTCTTAAGACCTTTTTCTTTCACCAGGCAGGCCTGACATAATTTTCTCCCTCTTTTAAAATTTTAATATCTTAATTTTTTAATATTTTAATACAAATTTAAATCTGTTTTAAATTGATTGGGGTTTTAATCTATCTGGGCCAAACTATTTAATTCGGTTTTATTTCGGCTTTTAAATTTTGTATGTTATGTATTTTATTGTTGGCTGTTCACCGCCCTGAGTCCTTCAGGAGTAGGGCGGTATATAAATCAAATAAAAGTAAAAGTAAGGTAAAGTAGTGCCGCATAACGGGATGAGCTCCTGTTACTTGTCTCAGCTTCTGCCAACCTAGCAGTTCAAAAGCACGTAAAAAATGCAAGTAGAAAAAATAGGGACCACCTTTGGTGGGAAAGGAACAGCGTTCCATGCACCTTTGGTGTTGAGTCATGCCGGCCACATGACCACAGAGACGTCTTCGGACAGCGCTGGCTCTTTTGCTTTGAAACGGAGATGAGCACCGCCCCCTAGAGTTGGGAACGACTAGCGCATATGTGCAAGGGGAACCTTTACCTTTACCCAATAGCAGTTAAGACTTCTATACTGCTCCGTTACAGCACTCTCTGAGCTGTATGCAAAGTCAGTGTCCCCAACCATCTGGGTCCTCATTTTACTGACCTCGGAAGGATGGAAGGCTGAGTCAACCTTGAGCCCGTCAGGATCGAATACTGCATTCTAACCACCGCATCACCTCTCCTCCTCTTACAATGCATGTAAAATAAAAATGTCAAATTAATGGTTAGGGCCACCACCTCCACCACCTATAGCCGTGATGGCGAATCTATGGCACATGTTCCAGAGGTGGCACGTGGAGCCCTCTCTGCTGGCATGCGCGCCTTTGCCCCAGGTCAGATCTCCGTGGAGTTTCTTTCGTTTCTCTGCAAACAAGGAAACAGAAGCTCATGAAAGAAAAAGAACTTACCTCTTGTCACACTGCCAGTGTTGGGATGCCCTGCCTCCCGCCAGCCAGCTGGTCTTCAGGTCTCTGCTGCGCATGCATGCATGTCCCACATGCGCATGTCTGCGCATGCTCACACATGTCAGCGCATGCACGCATGTCCACGCATGTGCACTTGTTTGTCGGCGCATTCGCACACATACACACCTTTTAGTTTGAGCATGCAAGCTCAGTTTGGGCACTCGGTGTCTGAAAGGTTCGCCACCACTGACCTATAGATACCTATGCTTGACCTGTTCTGTAACATCCTCTCAAACATTTGAAAACTGCTACAGGTAATCCTCAACTTGCAACAGTTCATTTAGTCACCAAAGATACAACGGCGTTGAAAAAAGTGATTTATGGCCGTTTTTCACACTTACTGTTTACTGCAACGTCCTGATCAAAATTCAAATGCTTGGCAACCGACTCATATTTATGACGGTTGCCGTGTCCCCCAGGGTCACGTGATCCCCTTTTGTGACCTTCTGATAATAAGAAAAGTCAACAGGGAATCCAGATTCACCTAACCACCATGTTGCTAATTTAACAACTGCAGTGATTCACTTAACAACTGTGGCAAGAAAGGTCGTAAAATGGGACAAAGCACACTTAACAACTGTCTCACTTAGCAAACTGAAATGTTGGGCTCAGTTGTGGTCGTAACTCAAGGACTACCTGTTATTTATTTATCATAAATAAATAAGGCGAGGACTGCCTATATTCTATCCCTTCTCGTCTCTCTCTTCTCAAGGCTCAGCCCTCTCTTCCTTAAACCTTTTATCTCGTAGGGTTTAGTTTTTAGACTCCTGGCCCTCCTCATTAGCTTACTCAAGCCTACCCATTTGTCTGAATTATTCAACGAGTGCAGTATCCAGAAGTGGGGGTCAGAACCTGAAATGGAATTTGATAAATCAGAGCAGCCTAAATTGAGATTATTATTGCTGGTGTTCAGTAAACTCCTGTTGATATAATGCAAAATTGCATTTGTCTTTCTGGCAGCCACATCATGCAATCAACAATCATGCCAGGAATTAATGAAGATTACAACAAGCTCTGGGATTGAATACCATGGTACTATCCCACTTGATACTTCTCTCCAATTTAATAAAACCATTGATAAACATGTTTGAGCATAAGTATTTAAGCTAGCTATGAATCCACTTAATTGGCATGTAATCAAGTCCACCTTGGTTTCCTTTTCTGAATGTTGTATCGACAAATGTTTTGCTGAAAGCAAGATATGCTATGTCTAGCATTCCCACAGTCTACTAATAAAACTAGCCAATCAAAAAATGATTAAGGTTGATCAAAATGTCTTCCTGACATATCTATGCTGATTTCTGGAATTACTGCATTCCAGTGCTTCCAAATTGAATTCTTTTAGTCTTTCTACATATTGAAGTCAGACTGAATTCGCTGTAATCCCCTGGATTCTTTTCCTCTCTTTTTGAGCACAAAAACAATGTTTTTAAAATGTTATATACTGTTTTTATGTATATTTTAATATTTTATTGTATACCGCCCAGAGTATCTCTGGGAGGGAGATGGTCAGTTCTGAAATATGATAAAATAAGATAAATTTGCTATCCGCCTGTTGCCTGCCACTTCACCCATTCTTCAGGATTTCTCAAACACAATGCATAGAGGTTCATAGAGCGGCACAGTGGCCTAGAGGTGAGGACTCTCACCTCCCACTTGGAAGGTTGAGAGTTCAATCCTAGGCAGTAACATGTTTCTCTATCAGAGCGCAAAGAGAAAATATCTGCTGCAAACTCTGCATAGGTGTCAGGAAGGGCATCTGGCCAGTCAACATTCAGCTCCATACAGTTACCCTGACCAGTTGTGAGATTCAAATTATTTTACTACTGGCTTGGTGGGCATGGCAAAGGAAGGATCCTGTAAAATCTCCATTCCCACGCCACTCCAGGGGAAGGATACTGCAAAATTCCCATTTCCTCCTGATCAACTGGGACTCAGGAGGCAAAGAATAGATGGGGGTGGGGCCAGTCAGAGGTGGTATTTACCAGTTCTCTGAACTACTCAAAATTTCTGCTACCAGTTCTCCAGAACTGGTCAGAACCTGCTGAATACCACCTCTGACCCTGACCCCACCCAAAGCAAGGGATTACAGGGTCATCAAGAGAGGTTCATCTAAAGATTAGGAAATTCCTTCAGTACCCTAGATTGCAATTCATCGGACCCTGAAGATTTTATTTCATTCAGGGATGTCCATACTGTACAGTCAGAAAAAGTCAAGAGGGCAGGAACAATGATGCAATCAAAGCTCCATCTGTTTCTCATATGAGTCACATCACGATGTTATGGCTGCCATTTTCTTTTTCCTTTTTTCACCATATTCTGCAGACGTCCCTGAATTCATTAAAAGTAATCTGGTATTCCCCGACCACATTTGTATCCGTTTCAAGCTTTATTCTCTTCTTTATAGTTGTCTTCTGCTTGGAAAAAATTGGAATGAAATAAGACCTGATTAGTTCTGTCTTTTCTTTGTTGTCTGCATTTTGTGATCTTCATTTTCTTTCTTTTTAAAACCCTATTTAAAGAACCTCCTTTTCATTGTTCTTAACAACCTTTACCAAATTCAGCTTATTTTAATCATTAGTTCCCCTCACCTGAGTTCTCCCCCCCCCCTTTTTTTTTTTTACTTCTGGTCTGCACCCTGTTCTGTTTTCACATTTTTACTAAGATTTTTTTAGTTACCTCATTGGCCTCTTTTTCTGTCCTCATTATTTTTTCCATTGGAACTGATTGCAAATAGGCTTTTAGTATCTTCTCTTTCAGGAATTCCCACCTTTTCTGAACTTCTTTTCCATTAGCTTTCCCCTCTCAAGGAATTCTACTTATTGTTCTTATTAAAATCTGCTCTTTTGAAAATGTGTGTTCAATTACATGTAGCTTTTCTTCCTTTAAAATCAAGAACTCCAACATTACAGATAGTCCTCGACTTACGACCACAATTGAGCCCAAAATTTCTGTTGCTAAGTGAGACCGTTGTTAAGTGTGTTTTGTCCCATTTCACAACCTTTCCCGCCACAGCTGTTAAGTGAATCACTGCAATTGTTCAGTTAGTAACCTGGTTAAGTAATTCTGGCACCCCCATTGACTTGGCTTGTCAGAAGTTCGCAAAAGCTAATCACATGACCCCAAGACATTGCAACGGTTATAAATATGTCTAAGTTGCCAAATGTCTGAATTTTGACCATGTGACCATGGGGGGGTGCTGCAACAATCATATAACTGTGAAAAATGGTCATGTCACTTTTTACAGTGCTTTGAACGGTCACTAAATGAACTGTTGTAAGTAGAGGACTACCTATATGTGATCACTTCCCTGAACATTCAGCATATTGGCCAGGTCAGGGGTTGGCAACCTGAAATACTCAAAGAACCACAAAGGTCCTAACCGGAAGCCCCCGTTCAATTCTGGAGCCGACCAGAAGTCCGGTTCCTCCACCATAGAGTCTCCTCCTAGCGCGGCATCCTTTTTCCTCTACCAGTCCTAACCGAAAGCCCTATCAATTGTGGAGCCGACCAGCAACAGGGAGCCGCAGCAGAGGGATGAAAGAGCCACATGCGGCTCCAGAGCCGCGAGTTGCTGACCCCTGGGCCAAGTCCTCACATGAACCTGAATGTGATCCAATCATGCCTAGCCCCTCCCTAGTATCCCATATCGTTGCTTTCCTCTTGTTTCCAGCCCATGAATGAGATGGCCTTAAAATATTGTTAGCCAAACCCGAAGAAAATAGTGTTGTAAGTTGCGTTCTTGGTGCTGAGCTTGCTCCTCTAATCTTGCTTCTCTTACTGCAGACATTTTGGGACCAGGCTAGGTAACATTGTCAGTGCATGGTGGAGTGCTGGGTTTTTATTTTTATATCTGCTAGCTTGTCCTACCAGTCTTGATTGGAATATTTGCTTTTTCCTGGATTGCTTTTGAGATAGGGTATATATAGTTCAGTGATGGCTAACCTTTTTGCCGTCGTGCGCCAAAAGTGGGGGGACCGCAGAGGGGGTCGTGCTTGTGCCCAGACCCATAATTCAATGCCCCCCATGCCACTTCCCCACATGCACACATGACCCCCCCCCCCGCGCCTCGTTTTGAACCTAGCAGGCCTCCCTGAAGCCTCCGGAAGCCGGAAATGGCCCATTTCCCGACTTCCAGTGGGCCCAGCAGGCCCAGTTTTCGGCCTCCCCAGGCTCCAGAAGCTTTCCTGGAGCCTAGGGAAGGCGAAAATGACCTCCCCCGCCCTCTTGGAGGCCCTCCGGAGGCCAAAAATGCCCTCCCAGAGCCTCCATGTGAGCCCTATACTTACGTGGCATCCAAAATGGCCTGCATTGAGACTCCTGGGAGGGGAGGGATGGCGTGGGAGGGGCCAGCCGAAAATCAGCTGGGGAGCTGAGCTAGGACAACGGCTCACGTGCCTGCAAATATGGCTCCGGGTGCCACCTGTGGCACGCATGCTATAGGTTCACCATCACGGTGATAGTTCTTTCTTTAATTGTTCTTCACTCAGATGAATATCAGCCGCATGAATTTAACCCAAAAGCTAAAAAGATCACACCTCCTGACTAGTGATCATCAGATAAGCAGAGATTAACATCAAGTAGTAAATGATACCCCAGTCAAGGAACAACCACGTCAATAAACCACAGCCTAATCAAGCAACCACCAAAAATACTCCTACCAACACTTCCAGCACAAGCCACGTGCATATAAACAGACAGCAAAGCCCAGTCCTTTTTAGCATTGGTGATGTTATGCAGTTGGGTAATAAAATGTCTCCAAGAAAACATCTTGGCTCAGAGAGCACCGCAATATAACCCTGAGCTACAAATATTCTCTTCTATTGGAATCAGCCACCCATAATCACAATGTGAGAAGCTTCATCTACTGCTTAATTCTCCTCAAGAAAGAAGGCAATTAAAATGAAAAGGGTAAACAGATCTAAACACACCCTTCCTCATCCCATAATTATTAGCCAGATAAATAGCAACCAGCATCAGACAAATAAGAATGATCAAAGAAGGTACAATACTCATCCAAGGCTGGTAGGATGAACTACCAATGCTCTTCATTCCTCCTGCACTGATGATATTACCTAGTCTGGTAATAAAATGCCTACAAGAAGGAGAGTAAGCTTGGGAATCACCCAGAAGCCAGCAGTTCAACCCTGAGTTACAAATATTCTCCACTGTGGTAAGTAGTACTCCCCCCCCCCTTATTCCAACCTCATCCCAAAGCAGCTTCAAAAAAAAAATCTGCTCATTATTCGTTATCTTGGAGAGAAGGAAGAGGTTTAGCAGCAACTGAAACAGGGATAACTCACTTAGCAAATGACTGCTTAGGAATGGAAATTCTGGTCCCAGTTGTGGTTGTAAGTCAAGGACTACCCCAAGAATAACCAAGTGATATTAAAGGCACTGCAAGTCACTAGAGAAAATCGTACTTAACATTTCCCTCTTGCTTAAGATCAAGCCAAGATGGTCCATCCTTTTGTGTCATCCTCTGCTCTCTATAGCAGTGTTTTTCCAATTCTGGCAACTTTTAAGATCTGTGGACTTCAATTCTCAGAATTGAAGGGAGTTGAAGAGTTGAAGTCCGCAGAGTTTAAAGTCACCACGGTTGAGAAACACTACTCTATAGGAAAAAGACCAAGCATAATTTCTTGGAAAGCCTATTTGGCAAAGATTGTGTCTCAGTAAATGGAGGAGAAATGAAACACCCATCTCATTGCATAGTATGAAGAAGGCTCTTGGATAAAATGTATTTATTTCTTCCTACTCACGTAAATAAACTGTGGAGTTCATTTGCTCAGGATTTCATGATGGATACCATCTTGGGTAACTTAAGAAGCGATCGAATAAATTCATGGAAGCTTCATGCTCTAAATGGCTACTAGATATAATGGCTGTCTGTAACCACCTTCAGAGAGGAAATCTCTGTTCTTATTACTGAGAGCCGGTTGCTTGGGAACATGAACAGAAGTCTCAACTGCATTTGTGGGTTGATAATGGTCTTCCTGAAAGCATCCTGTTGTGCTCAGTAGGTACAGAATGTAATCCTAGGTAGACTTAATAGACCACAAAGACTAAGATCTTACATTTTGGGGTGGAAGGCCTGCATGTTTCTACTTATAAAGCTCAATCACAATTCTGTTTTAGAACAATCATACTGGAATCAGAATCATAGGCCCGTGGTGGCGCAGTGGTTAGAAGTCAGTATTGCAGGCTAATTCTGCTGATTGTCAACAGTTCGATCCTGACCGGCTCAAGGTTGACTCAGCCTTCCATCCTTCTGAGGTCGGTAAATTAAGGAGCCAGATTGTTGCGGGCAATATGCTGACTCTGTAAACCACTTACAGAGGGCTGTAAAGCACTGTGAAGTGGAATGTAAGTCTCTGTACTATTGCTATTGAAAGGAACCTTGGAGATCTTCTAGTCCAACCCCAACCCATGTCAAGCCAAGTAATCCTATTGTATAATTCAAGAAGAATAAATATGATCTAGATAAAAATATTTTTGGTGTTCTTATAATATTAAAAAAAGGAGGGGTTGGAAATATTCACCAAAAAATAGAGCTCTGGTGGCTCAGTAGACTAAGGCAGTCATTAACATCCACTTAACATCTGCTGCCTGCAATTACTGCAAGTTCAAATCCCACCAGGCTCAAGGTTGACTCAGCCTTCCATCCTTTCTAAGGTAGGTAATATGAGGACCAAGATTATGGGGGCAATAAGCTGACTTTGTATAAATATACAAAAGTATGAAGGCTATTGCTTAACACACTGTAAGCCGCCCTGAGTCTCCGGAGAAGGGCGGCATATAAATCAATTTTTTTAAAAAAAACAGCGAGAATCCATACATTAAAATTTAACAGGAAATCTGGTCTAGAAAATCAAGGGAGAATCTGGCAGGAAAGGTTGCAAATCATGATCACATGATGTCTCGCTTAATAACTACAGCAAAAAATCTGGAACAATTAGCTCACTTAATCACCACATTGCTTAACAATGAATTATCCCATTAACGTTATGATTGTATGTATTGAGGAACTGACTACCTGTATCGGATTGAAAATGATGTGGATTGTTTTACAGGCTCACAATCTAAAAAACAAAATATAAAGAAAACAAGATAGGAAACCATGCTGATAATTCTACTCTGGGTCACATGACTTCAAGAGACGGGGTGGGGGGATGGGACGACTTAGAATGGAACAGTCAGTAACATTCTAAGCCTTTGCCCAATTTTTTTTCCATAGGGATGCATGGAGAGTTTTTCAGGATTTTTTTCCTCTGCAGTCCCTGAGTGGGTCCAGCTTTTTCAAACTTAAGACTCATGCCAACAGAAAACCCATTATAGCAGTAAGACTTATATACCTCTTCATAGTGCTTTATAGCTCTCTCTAAGCGATTTAGAGTCAGCATATTTCCCCCAACAACCCGAGTCCTCATTTTACCATCTTCGGAAGGATGGAAGGCTGAGTCAACCTTGAGCTGGTCAGGATCAAACTCCTGGCTGTGAGCAGAGTTTACTTGCAATACTGCATTCTATCCACAGTGCCACCCCCGGCTCTTTCAAGAATGGAAAAGACTTCTCTGCGTATACATCCCCTCACTGACCAGCCAACCCCAATCTAGGAGAATCTGCTGTTGGAATTGCCACTTCTCCAGAGGGCTGGAAATCTTGTCTTTTTTGGATGGGCTTGGTTTATCTACATGGCTAGGACTTTTTTTTTTAAATCACATAATTTCCATTTTTTTTAAAAAAAATTGATTTATATGCCACCCTTCTCCAGAGACTCAGGGCGACTTACAATGCATTAAGCAATAGCCTTCATACTTTTGTATATTTATACAAAGTCAGCTTATTGCCCCCACAATCTGGGTCCTCATTTTACCTACCTTAGAAAGGATGGAAGGCTGAGTCAACCTTGAGCCTGGTGAGATTCGAACTTGCAGTAATTGCAGACAGCTGATGTTAATAACACTGCTTTAGTCTGCTGAGCCACCAGGCCCTTGATTGAAGGGACTCAATGAAGAGTCAGCCCTTGTGCCCTGTGGGGGAGGGGTGCGCCTTGCAGGGCCTTTTATGCATCAGTGGGAATATCAGCCTTCTGGTGATAACCGTGTCTCTTCTTCCAGAAGACTAAGATTGCTGTGCCTGAACAAGGAGGAGGCAGAGGCGGCGGCGGCGGAGGATTGAGATGTCCAGGCTCCTCTCCCATAACTGTTGAAAACTGGGCAGGGAGGTGCGGCACCCCATGGATGAATTAAATGGTGCAACGGGAGTGTTGATTTCACAGCTGGCCTCCAGCTCTGAAGACAATTAATGTGCGGAGGAGAGCACAGGATGGAAAAATCTTGTTACGGGTTGAGCACCTTAGCTTGACTCCAGTCCGCCTTAGTAACCTTGCAGCTTCTCAGATGGAAGCTTCTGATGTGAGGCCATCCTTGGGTCCCTTCTGCTTTTTCAGACTTATCTGCTGAAAGACGGAAGAGGCGAAAGACCTGAGGCCCCCTTCGCATCTTTTTTTTTTCTCAACACTCCGTGGAGCTAGAAACAATAAAATACTCCTTACTGTAAGGACTAAGGAACTTGGGTTCTGATCCCTTTTTTAAGCAATTACATTTATTTATTTATTGAAGCTATTAGATAGATTCTTAGATGGATTCTCCATGTGCAATATTGTAGCAGATTGCATTATCATTTATTACAGTTACATTTCTCTTTTTTTCCCCAATAACATTTTTGCTTTTTTTAATTTTACAACACTCTTGCAAGGCAGGACAACGACCAGCAGAATCCAAGATCCTTAGTTTTCCAGCTCGAAAACGGTCCCCCGACTTTTGCAACTGTTCACAGAGTTTACTCGAATACTGACAATATACTAAGCCATAAATTAACCGACGGGACAGGGTTCACATAGCTTTCCAAGCCACCTCCCTAAACGCCCGAAGTTAGCACTCTCCAAGCCTGGTCGGATTCACAAACGCAGCCGCCAGGTCTCCATCTGACTTGGCTAAGCGTGGAGCGGGAACCCAGCCCGCTCGCATAAATCACATAGCTATAACCCGGGAGACCCAGAAAGAAGCGCGAACCGGCGGTTAAGGGCTTGAGCGGCCTCCCTCCCTCTCCTTCTTCTTCTCGCCTTCCTCCGGAATGGAAACGGCATCGCCCTTTTAAGAGGCCAGGCGATGGAGACAGGGAGGGGGAGGAGGCCCCTTTCTTGGAACAGCCACGAAAAGCCGAGGAGGGGAGGGGAGATCGCGGGGAGGGGAGGGTCCGCCGGAGCCGTCTTCGCTCTTTGGAGGCAGCCCGGAGCCATCGGCGCGGCGCCCAGCCTCCTTCAGTCGGGGTGGCGTCCGCAGGCTCCTCGCTCAGTCTAGCTCGGGGGGCGCTCGACGGCGGCGCGATGGGGCTCCAGCGCTGCTGCGGGCGGCGGCCCCGATCCCCAGACCGCTTCCTCCTCTTCCTCCAGCTCCTCTAACGGCAGGTGCCGCGGCGGGGGCTTCCCCCCCGAGCCATGTACGCCAAGGGCAAGGGCTCCAGCGTGCCCTCCGACGGACAAGCGCGCGAGAAGTAAGTGCTCCGCTTTCCCCGGACGACCCCCCCACCGCCTCTTTCTCCCCGGGGGTGGGGGCGACGGGGACGCCTCGGGACCCCCACCCCACCCCTCCGACCTCCCCCGCTTCCAGGCAAACTCCGCTCTTCCCTGCTTAAACTTTGAAGCCGGAGTTGGCCGCGCGCGCGCGCGCGCCGCTCCAGCCTGCGACCCCTCCCCTGAAAAGCGCGCCCTCTTCCTCTTTCCCTCCCTCGGATTGGGCGCCGGCGGGCTCCCCTTGGCGCGAGGGAGCCTGCCCCGGGGGGGTGGGGGGGTCAGCGCTGCCGGGGAGCCCCGTCGGGGGCTGAGGTGGAGGATGGGTGGGTGGGAAAGTTACGGGAGGGTCTTTCGGAATTTGGTGAGGAGGGGGGGGGTCGCCCGAGAACGGAAGAGTTGCTCCTGGTAGAGGCGGGGAAGGGGGAGATCGGAGGCGTCCTCCTTCCCCCGCACACGCAGCCTTCATCCTGGGGAGAGAGAGGGAGAGAGGTTGGGCAGCCCCGGGCACATTGCGCTCTCGCCCGACGTGCGGCAAGAGGACGCGGGGATTGAAGGCACCCGGCGGGCGGCCTTTGACTGGAGACCAAGCGCAGCCCCCCCCCCCCACTCCCCACCCGGGGTGGGTGGGGAGTGGGGTGCATCTGAGTGCAGCTTCGCCTCCATCGTCCGTCGCCTCCCGCCCCCCCGCCCGCTTCCTCCCTGCATCACTCAGTTGTTTGCTCCAGGCACACGTGGGCGGCTGGTGTGTCTCTTCCTGTCTTCGACAGACCCCCTTCTGTCCCCCCCTCCCTTCCCCAAATCTTCCCGTGATTGGGGGTGGTGGGGGGAGGAGGAGGAGGACGACCGTGACAAGTGGAGTTTATAGTCGTCCCCCCCCCCTCCCCCGAGAAATGGAACCGCCGTGTCTCTGCTTGTATGCGCTGGAATGAGGACGCTGAATACCTCGGGGTGGGGGGTGGGGGGGGTTGACCTCAGTTTTCCTCAGCGCTGATGTTTGCTTGCTGGAGACCGAGGAGGTTATGAAATACGTGGGGGCTACTCCAGGCGCAGAGGGGGGGAGGAGGGATATACGAAGGGGGGGGGCTTCTGAAGCAGACCTCAATGGGGAAGGATTAAAATGTGCATATCAAAGTTATTTACAGAGGAGGGGTCCCTACAGTCCAGAGGCTGGTATTGCAGAGCTCTCCCCCCCAAAAAAAAATCTTACCGAGGGCTTTCCATTCTCTGATTTTTGGACTACGCAGGCATGCATAGATGAAGTCTCTGCAATATCCCCCTTCTGGTTAAGAGGAGATGTGGAACTCAAGGCCACCAGATACAAGCAGGCTGCTTCTAGTCTAGTCACTGGAGCCAAATAGGGCATGTTAAAGGTTTTCCCAAACACAGACAGACCACTTCGGCTTACAGATCTGAGCTGTGCTACCTGTGAATTAGGAACATTGACATCTAAAAACATCTGGAGATACCTGTTGGGAACAAGCTGCCTCAGGATATGGGAGAGCTCACCGTTTTGAACTATGGTATTTATTTTCTTCAGGGGCCATTCACAAATTCTAAGACCTGTGCAACAGAAGATTGTCTTTTTATGATATCTTTGCAGAAGAAGATACCTTGTTTATGGAAGGCAGAGGCCATAGTACTACATAATACTACATAAATATGTTTAATAAAGTCCTTGGATGATTTGTTGGGAGGTCTACAGATCTCTTTTTGCCCCTTTCCTGGCCCTTCCCCTTTGGTTTAACAGCTGTTTGGCCAGAAGACATTTGGTCAGGGAATGCTTTTTTTCCACTGTTTCCTCTCCATGCCTCAGCTAATTAATTCCTTCTTGTTGAGGTGCAGTTTAAAACCACCAAAACAGCAGCAAGAGAGAAAGTTGGCAATTGTGATGGCAGCAGCTGGGCAGGGCTTCTGGAAACATATCACCAATGTGGGGGGTCTAATAAGGTAGACCCATCATATCTGGACTGTAGAAAGTTGGATGACCACTTGATAGCAAAATATAAAGAATTTTCTGTTTCTCATTTCTCATGTCCAATGGACATCTGGATTTTTGCATCCCAGATAATGGTAGAACAGGAGCTTTTAAGGAGAGAGGGAGAGAGAGAGAGAGAGATTGCATAGCAGCTAGTAAAACTGTAATACATCATATACAGTTGTACAAAGGTGCAATGGAACACACAGAGTCAGAAATGAAACCCATCGCTGCTGCTCTTTAAAGCAACCACATCTTTTCCCTGAACCATGGAATAGCTGCAGAGGGTACGATCCTAGGGGGCGGGGGGTGGATCAGATTGCTTTATATAGCTACAGATAGGTGCTATGCTTGTATTCCTGCATACTCTGATCAAACATCTTTTCTGAATTATTTCCACTGCACAGCTCTAGTAGCTACGTTAATCAATAAGGGTATGTGTGAGTTAGAAATACAGTATTTTCAGAAGGTTTTAAAAAATATTTCCCTCTAGAAAATTCCTATAAGGCAGGCCACTCATCTTTGTTCATGTAATGTGGGTAGGAAGGCTGAATTTCAGAGCTTGCTTTGGTGAATTCAAAGATCCTGTGTCCTCAACTTAAAACCACGGTTAGGACCAGAATTTCTGTCGCAAAAGCAAGGCAGTTGTTAGTTGAGTCGTGCCCGGTTTTACAATCTGTTTTGCCATGTCTGATAAACGAATCCCTGCAGACAAGTGAATCACACAGTCATTAAGAAAATCTGGCTTCCCTCGTTGACTTTGCTTGTCAGAAGCTGGCTGGAAAGATTGCAGAGAGCAGTTACCATTGCTATTTGCTGCAACCCTGTAAAATATATGCCAGTTGACAAGCACGTGAAAGTTTGATCACATGACCCTGGGAATTCTGCGGTGGTTGTAAGTGTGAGTACAGGTCGTAAGTCACTTTTTGTTCAGTGCCATTGTAACTTCAAACAGTCGCTAAACAAGTAAATGGTTGTAAGTCAAGGACTACCTGAATTTTGTCTTGGAAGTGAATCTCCAGATACTTGGGTGCCTTTATGAGTTTGCCTTGAAGGGGATGTGAAGCAAGTGGTGCATCTGAACTGTGCCTTTGGTTTTGCAAAACTGCTGTCTTGAGAATTCCCCACTTTTGCTAGATCCCACTTTTTCCTAACCTCGTGCCTTTTAATAAGCAATTTAATTTCTATTTAATAGCAATAGCACTTAGATTTATATACCGCTTTACAGCCCTTTCTAAGCAGTTTACAGAAGCAGCATATTGCTCCCAACAATCTGGGTCCTCATTTTAACTTAAGTTATGTTGAATTTGGATTCCCATGCTGACCGAGGTTATGGCTACTGGAAGTCTAGCACTTCTGGCAAGCATCAGGTTGGGGAACTCAGTGGCCAGTTTTGTGATAATATCCTTCCCTCTGGAATCCAGTAGACACACACATACACACACACACTCTCTCTCTTTTAGCTTCCAGAAAGCCATAAAGGGCCAGGTCTTCTGGGCATTGTGGCTGGGTACAATTGGAACCTGAGGATTGCGTGGATTGGAGATGGTGGGTCAGGTGTATCTGGTTTTCTTGTTTTTGGCTTTTTTTATTATTGTGAGCACCCCAGAGCTTTGTTTTTATAAGATGGATGGCCGTATAAATCTTTTAATTAAATAAATATATGTGTGCCGGCAGGGCTTAATACTTAATATTGTTGAGTTGGTTGCTAGATCATCTTCCTGTATCTAGATTTTATGAATCTCTTTGTACGGCTAAAGTAATTTTCTTGGCAGAGAAGAGTTTTGCTCAGTAGGTAGAGCACTTTTTTTTTTTATCTGCAGGAATTCCAGGTCCAGTCTGTGATATCTCCAGGAACTAATATCTTAGATAGCGGCTACTGGCAAAACATGGTTCTGAAATGCTGTGCCCTCCAACTGTTTCAGGCAGCTAGTATAAATTTCCACAGTTTGGTTTGAGCACGGAAAGCCCCAACTTCAGAACCATCAGTTCCATTTAAATGGTTCTTGAGTTCAATGGCTGGGAAAAAACCCTGTGCTGAAGGAGAGTCCCTGATTATTTAGATAAAATGTAGGCAAGATGGAGCAGTGAGTTGACTACTGTATGTGATACATCTGCGCCATTTATTGTGAATATTGCATTTTTAAAAACAACAACATTGACTTACTATAAAAGCATTATTCTTTGGATTTATGTTCTGCCTTTTTGCTAGGCGCTCAAGACAGTGCATATGGGGATTTTCCTATTACCACAAACGTGGGTAGATTGGGCTGAGAGAGAGAGTGACCTGCCTAAGGTTCCACTGTGAGCTTCCATAGGTGAAAGTGGATTAGAACATGGTATTTCTCAACTTTGGCAGCTTGAAGATGTGTGGACTTCAACTCCCAGAATTCATCAGTCATCATGCTGGCTGGGAAGTTCTTGGAGTTGAAGTCCACACAGCTGCCAAGGTTGAGATACACTGTTCTGGTCGATCATGTCAACATCTGCACTACAGATGCTCTTGCATGGAGGATAGCCATAGCAATAGCACTTACTTATATACCACTTCATAGTGCTTTACAGCCCTCTCTAAGCGGTTTACAATGTCAGCATATTGCCCCCAATAATCTGAGTCCTTATTGTATTGACCTCAGAAGGATGGAAGCCTGAGTCAACCTTGAGCCGGTCAGGATCGAACTGCCGTCAGCAGAAGTAGCCTGCAGTACTGGGCTACCATGGCTCCCAAAGAAAGAAGGAGAGATATACAAAAACCCTGGCAAGCACAGAAAATTAGAAGTCCAGGCAGTTCAAATGGATATATAGATTTATTGTTTTCTAAAGCTCTCTACAATAACCTGACAGTCAAAAGCAAATTGGCGGTAGATAAGAATCAGTGGAATTCAAGATGGGCTGGACTTAGATCTTTTGTGGGCACGAAGGGATGCAAGACTGATGACGTGTTTAACCCCTCCCTTGGGCTTAGCCTGGTCATCTCCTACACACCCTTTCTGTGCACAGAGAGTCAGAACAGTTTAGTAGTCATGTTGTTCAGCTAGGACTAGAGAAATCCATTCACTGAAGGACAAGGCGAAAACTTTTATAGGTAGTCCTTAACTTACAACCATAACTAGAACGAGAACCTCAGTCACTAACTGATGCAGTTGTTAATTATGTAGTGCAGGAGTGAAATCCAGCAGGTTCTGACAGGTTCTGGAGAACCGGTAGAGGAAATTTTCAGCAGTTCGGAGAACCGGCAAATACCACCTCTGGCTGGCCCCAGAGTGAGGTGGGAAAGGAGATTTTGCAATATCCTTCCCCCAGGAGTGGGGAGGGAATGAAGATTTTGCAGTATTCTTCCCCTGCCACGCCCACCAAGCCACGCCCAAGTCACACCACGCCTACCAAGCCACGCCCACAGAATCGGTAGTAAAAAAAAGTTGGATTTCACCACTGGTGTAGTGCAAAAAAAAAATGTCATTTTTGTCATGCTCATTAAATGAATTTGGGCTTCCCCATCGACTTGCTTGTCAGAAGCCTCCTGGGAAGGTCACAAATGGTGATTAAATCACCCCGGGAGGCAGCAAATGTCATAAATACATGCCAGTTGCCAAGCGCCTGGATTTTGATCATGTGACTGCAGGGAGACTGCAATGGTTCTAAGTGCGAGAAACTGGTCATAAATTACTTTTTTCAGTGCTTCAGTAACTTCAGTCGTTAAACAAATGGTCCTAAGTTGAGGACTACCTGTATTTAAAAAAGTGACACAAGAAAACACTGAAAGTACAAAATGCCATAATTAAGAGGAAGAAAGAAATCCCCATTCTAGTTTGAGTAAAAACATTTTTTTAAAATCACTGCCACATTTTATAATATCTATGCGGGACTAGCTATTTAAACAAAAATATTGTCAGGTGCAAGTAACAAAGAGCCGGGACAGAGTTAAAAAAATACTATGAGTTTATATTTCATGCTACCTATAAACAAGAAACTGGCACTAGACAAGTCAAGAGAATTCACGAGGGATGGACTGGATTTAGGTCTCTTGTAGGAACGTAGCAACTCCAAACTGATAACACATTTGATCCCACCCTCGGGATCAACCTGGTCATCTCCTACAGATACAGGTAGTCCTCGATTGGCAACAGTTCATTTAGTGACCGTTCAAAGTTACAATGGCGCTGAAAAAAGTGACTTATGACCGTTTTCACACTTACGACTGTTGCAGCATCCCCATGGTCACATGATCAAAATTCAGATGCTTGGCGATTAGTTCATATTTATGACGGTTGCAGTGTCTTGGGGTCACGTGATCCGCTTTTGAGACTTTTCTGACGAAGTCAATGGGGAATCCAGATTCACTTAACCATGTTACTAACCTAACAAAAGCAATGATTCACTTAACAACTGTAGCAAGAAGAGTCACGAAATGGGGCAAAACTCACTTGAAAAGTGTTTCACTTAGCAACAGAAATTTTGGGCTCAGTGGTGGTCGTAACTCGAGGACTACCCGTGTAATATTTTAAAATATTAAATGCTCTGAGAATGCTGATATGAAAATCAAGGGATGCGGTGGCTCAGTGGGTCAAAAGGTCGGCAGTTCAGCGGTTCGAATCCCTAGTGCCATGTAACGGGGTGAGCTCCCGTTACTTGTCCCAGCTTCTGCCAACCTAGCAGTTCGAAAGCATGTAAAAAAATGCAAGTAGAAAAATAGGGGCCACCTTTGGTGGGAAGGTAACAGCGTTCTGTGCGCCTTTGGCGTTGAGTCATGCCGGCCACATGACCATGGAGACATCTTCAGACAGCGCTGGCCCTCGGCTTTGAAACGGAGATGAGCACTGCCCCCTGGAGTCGGGGACCACTAGCACATATGTGCGAGGGGAACCTTTATCTTTACCTTGATATGAAAATCAAAAAAGACGAGATGCAATCAAAACAGGCTGGGGCTGTGATTGCATTGTCACGACTACCACCTTGATTTTTTGGCACATACACCCTCCTTCCCTTTGCAGACCCCGTTCCTCCTGTGTAAAAAAAGACATTTTTATAAATGGATGTGATCTACTAGGAACTAAAAACATGGCAACCGAATATGAGTCAAACAGTCCTTAACAGAAGGATTCTTCAAGGCTCCTGACTGCAGCGTTAATTCTTCAGCCAGTCTTCTTTCCTTCACACATGTTTAAATATCATTGATTCAGAAGAAGGAGGACTTTGGTGCCCTTCGTAGAATGGGGGGGGGGGGGGGAGAAACATTAGAGAAGCGGCTGCTATCGAATTACTTTTTGCTCTGGAAGGAAAGCTGGGGTATAAATCTAACAAGTCATAGGTTTAGATTTGCAGCTATAGATTTCTGGAAAGAGGCCCATTCCGAGTAGAAATGATGCTGTTGAGAAAAAAAAATAATAAAGGGAGATTGTGCTTCCCTTTTTATGGCATGGGGCCACGTCTGCCCTGGAGGGGCTACTGACTTAAAGGAAGGCGGGGGGGGGGCTCACCTGTTTGAGATGAGGACAGAGCTAAACAGTTTTGGGAACACGGGAGAAACAGTGCCTGTTCTTCCCACAGCAGAAGCATTTGGACAGTGGTGGAGAGATGCAGCTAGCGTTCTGCAGCACACACGAGCCCAAAAGACAGAGAGAAGCTGTCTGCGGCTCTTTGAAACAGCTGCATCTTTGGCTCTGCAGCTGCTGTGCAATCCTGGGATAGGTGTGGCTGTTTTAAGGAATTGCAGGCAGGTACCTGTCCCTGTTCCCGCGTGTTGCTCCAGAGTGTTGTTTGTGGTTGAATCCAAAGGACTCCACCGATTTTCATAGGCAACTGCCAAGCATTTCGAGGCAGTTTAAAGGAATGCAGTGCAGTGCAGTGGAAAATTAATTTACAGAATTCATTAGTTTCAACAGGTATTAATAGCCACTATCCTAATCCTAGTCTGCGGTATAGATTTTACAGGCCAGATGTTCCCCTATCAAGATTTTTAGCTTTACCTTCTTCTTCTTATTCTTATTATTATTAAAATAGGAAGCTAGCCTGATCAAAAATTGCATCAATGTTTTTAGGCCCCATATAGATCCCTAAGACAGAAAATAATAATTGGTGAGTAGCTGCAGTCTGGTAGATGCCCCCCCCCCCCCAAAAAATATGCCTACCTGCTCAGAAAAAGGACAGAACCAGGCAGTTTGTCTTCAGGTAAATGAATATTTCATGCTTTGCTATGCGCATCCTGGCAGCTATTTTCTGCAAGTGCCCAGAATTCCAAATGCATCCGCCGGCCCCAAAAGATTGGGGGGCCTCTGACTTGGAGAGGGTTTAATGTGAGATTTAGATACATTTACGGAGGAAGAAGAAAACTTTTTAGAAGCTTTTGGGATTCTAAAATTCTAGGATTGATGCGTGGAACCTCCATGTTCGGAGGCATTCTATCTCCGAATGCAAGGGATGGGCTGCTCCCGTTGTGCCACATACGTGGGCTTCGTGAAATTATCTGATCTGGTGGTTCACTGTGAGAAGCAGAATATCGACTGCATGATGCAGTACGGATATTTGATATGATGGACAGTGCAGGTATTGACTAGAATTCCTACAAAGCTACAACTAAGCTGGGTTGTCAATCATTTTGCAATAGGTATTTACAATAGATATATTTTGCAACAGATAGATATATTATTACGACTCCTGCCGTAATATTTAAAGCTTTTAGCAATCGGTCGTTTCAAAATGGTTCGCTTTATTCTGTGTCATCAGGAAAGAGAAAGTAATGTCAAAAAATGAAAGGTGAGAAAAGAGAAATGTCAAAAATGTTGACTCCTCTCACTGTTCCCTCTGACTCCACCCTCTGTGGAAGAACCACCCACTCCTGACAAATTACTCTCAAAAGAATACTTTCTATATCCATATTTATCAAACTTGGCAACTTGTAAGATATGCGGTCTTCAACTCCCAGAATTCCCTAGCCAGCATGGCTGACTGGAGCATTCTGGGATTCGAAGTCCAGAGTTGCCAAGTTTGAAAAACACTGTTCTAAATCAACACACACCAGAAGGGCCAGAAGACCTATTTTTTTTTCTTCTTCTGGGAGCTTTAGCAGCTGCAATGGAAACCCATTGGCTGTGTTCTGACTGTTTATTAATCTGAAATCTGGTTTGATTTATATGGCCATCCATTTCACTACAGCAATTTTTTTTAGCAGCATATAAAATCAAAATACAAGCAACATGCATCCATGCAACTCAAGAACTTCATGGGCTGCAACAACCAATCTGTACTCATGCTTAGAAACACTTTCTAGCCTTCAGGGCTTTGCCAAAGGCTGGCTGGGTTGGACCACCTCCAATCTTGATGGGGGGGGAGGGGGGGAGTGTTTAATCCATTTCTTGAGTTCATGTAAGAAATGAACCATAAACCAAATGAGTTTGGTGGGGCAACTGGCGGTGCCTCCAAAAGAGGTAAATTTAGATGAACCAGCTACCCTTAGCATATTATTTGGATACAGCTGACATGTCTTTAACTGATCTGGTTTAGTGTGTTGTGTGAATACTACAAACCAGGAGTGAAATGCTCCCGGTTCGGACTGGATCGCTCGATCCGGTAGTGATAGCGGAGGGTGATTTGGAGAACCGGTAGCAAAAATCCCCCTCCCCTCTCCCACCATGCCCAGCTGAGCTGCACGATCATCAGGCTTTTTTTTTTTTACTTTTAAAAGCATTTTTTCTACCACCTCTTCCGACGAAAAAATGCTTTTTAAAGTAAAAAAAAAAAGCCTCTGATGATCGCGCGGCTCAGCTGGGATCATCAGAGGCTTTTCAAAGCATTTTTTTCTGCAATCTCTTGGCCGAAGAGGCGGTTAAAAAAAATGCTTTGAAAAGTCTCTGACGATCCCAGCTGAGTTGCCTGATCGGCAGAGGCTTTTCAAAGCATTAGAAAAAATGCTTTGAAAAGTGTTTTTTTTTAAAAAAAAAAAAGGTTGGCCATGCCCACCCCAATCACATTATCCCCCCCCACCAAGCCATGCCCACAGAACCGGTAGTAACAAATTTTACATTTCACCCTTGCTACAAAGGGGTGACTAGTACAGGTAGTCCTCGACCACAATTGGGACCAGAATTTCTTTTGCTACCCAAAGTGGTTGTTAAGTGAGTCGTTTCTGATTTTATGACCTTGGTTGCCCTGGTTGAGCCCATCCCTATGGTCATTATGTGAATCGTTCTGTTATTAAGTGAATCTGGCTTCCCCCCCATTGACGTTGCTTGTCAGAAGCTAGCTGGGAAGCTCGCAAATGGCAATCACATGACTCCCGGATGCTGCAACCATGATAAAACATTGCTGGGTACCAAGAACCTGAATTTTGATTTTGTGACCCATGGGGATGCCATAACAGTTGTAAGTGTGAGGACTAGTTGCAGGTCAGGTTTTTTTTTCCAGTGCTGTTATAACTTTGAACAGTTGCTAAACAAATGGTTGTAAGTTAAAGACTACCCGTGGTCCTTAATAGCCTTTATCCAATTCCCTTTTTCATAACACCACCGACTTTGTTGCTTGGAAGCCACTTTGGTGTAGTATTGTATTTAAAAGTGCCAGACCAGAAGCCAGCAGACTGAGTTCTAGTCCTACTTTACGCACAAAACCATTTCAGTCAGGGGTGGGTTCTAATTTTTTTTACTACTGGTTCTGTGGGCGTGGCTTATTTTGTGGGCATGGCTTGATGGTCATGTGACAATTCTTTAGGATTTAGCAGAGGTACTGGTCTACCAGGCTTTTAACTGCTTGCAGAGCTGTACCAGTCTTCTCTTTTGTTTTTGGAGGCACCGGTCTACTCATTTGTTTTTGGAGGCACCAGTCTACCACCACACTGCCTTTTAACACTGATCAGCTGTAGGGCGGCCCTTTGAAGCCCCACCGCAAGAATATAAACAGTTTTTTTCCTTCTAGCCGATCAGCTGTGACTCAGGAGGGCAGAAATAGATTGGGGGTGGGGCCAAATAAAAGGTAAGAATAACGCAGGGGGGGTGGGGGGACAGAACTGGTTCGGTGACGTCATATCATCACCGCTACTGGCTCGGCGGAACTGGGAGGAACCCACCACTGATTTCAGTGACTTGGAAATCAATCATCCTCTCTTAATCCTAGCAGAAAGGCAGCAATGACAAACCACTTCTGAAATATTGGCAAGAAAATTGCATGGATTCCTCCACTATTGCCACTAGTGACTGACTCAAAGGGACATTAAAAAAATAGTCATCATTGCAGTGCTTATACACAGGCTACAGGATCTTAGGGTGGCTCACAGGGGCAACTGTGATGCATGATTGAAGCCAGAGCAATAGCACTTAGACTTATATACTGCTCAGGGGTGAAATCTACTTACCTTCCCTACCGGTTCGGAAGTGCGTGTGCTGAATCTTCAAGTCCGATTTTAAACCCTCTGTGCCTGCGCAAAGCCTGCGCATGCGCAGAGGGTCAAAAACAAGCTACTTCCTGGTTAAAACCAGGAAGTAACAATGTCTGGGCGGGTGGGCGGAGCCTCACACTGCCGCCGCTACTGATTCGCTGAACCACATACCGCCGCCACTACTGGTTTGCCTGAACCGGAGCAAACCGGTAGCATTTCATCCCTGATACCGCTCCATAATGCTTTACAGACGTCTCTAAGCAGTTTACAGAATCAGCATATTGCCCCCAACAATCTGGCTTTTCATTTTACTAACCTCGGAAGGATGGAAGTCTGAGTCAACCTTGAGCCTGACAGGATCAAACCCCTGGTGTGTGGGCAGAGTGAGCCTTCAGTACTGCATTCTAACCACTGTGCTACCATGACTCATATCCCTTTCATATGTGTCAATAAAAGGGGCAGACCTTTGACTACACAGCTGCAGCCATCATAATTTTTGTCCCCACCTTCACAGATACTCCTGGGAAGTCACCTGCTGACCCTTTGCAAAATGAGTAAAGTATCCGAGGGAGATATTGAGAGTGTTAACCTTGGACAGCATCTCAGACTCTTAGGCAGCAGGTTCTTAGTTGAGTTTCCTTTTGGTTAAAGTGTAAAAATAAATGGGGGTGGCTCATTTGAAGCTAGAGCCATGGGGAGGGATCAGGAGGGAGAAAATTTAGTGGCAAGTGCTTCCTACAGTCACAACAGACAGTAAAGGAAATAAAGAGACTAAGACAGTTTCTCCCCCCCCCCCCTTGGGACTCTTCTTGACCACACAGTCACAGTCACAGCCACTATCTTGGCTTCTTTGACTTCACTGGGGACACCTGTAGCACCAGATTCCAATGGCCAATTTCATCCTTTAGCTACTGTATGTATTGTGCAGAAAAAGTTCACCAGGTTTTAGCATTAAGAGTGTGTGGAAGAAAAATATCTGCTCTCACCTTCTCCAGTCTAACCACAGATAGACTGTCTCTGTAATTTCTCTGCTTCTTGAAGCTTTTGTATTGCAAGTTTCTCTCACTGTGTAATTTCTCCTAGATCAGGGTTTCCCAACCTAGGCAAATTTAAGATGTATGGACTTCAACTCCCAGAATTCCCAGCATGGCTGACTGAGGAATTCTGAGACCATGGGTTTTAAAGTTGCCAGGGTTGGGAAACCTTGTCCTAGATCAGGGGAGCTGGATGCATCATGCGCAGGCCACACCCGTCCCAGCTCCGTGAAGGTGAAAAAATCACAAAATGTCATGTGACGGCATTTGCCGTGAGTTTGACACCCATGTCCTAGAACAGTGATGGCTAACCTTTTTGCTGTCGCGTGCCAAAAGGGGGGGGGCAGGGTCGAGCACGCACGTGCCCACACCCATAATGTGATGCGCCCCGCCCGCATGCATGCATGCGCAACCACCCCTACATGACCCCTGCTTTTGGCACATGATGGCACTGTGGGCCCAGTAGGCCCGTTTTTTGTCCTCCCCAGGCTCCAGAGGCTTTCTAGGAGCCTGGGGAGGGCAAAAACGGCCTTCCCCCTCCCCCAGAGGCCCTCTGGAGGCCAGAAATGGCCCGTTTCCCAACTTCCAGTGGGCCCAAAAGGCCCAAAAATCAGCTGGCCAGCAAATGCATGCAGGCTGGAGCTGAGCTAGGACAATGCTTGCGTGCCCACATATATGGCTCCACGTGCCACCTGTGGCACACGTGCCATAGGTTCGCCATCACGGTCCTAGAATCATCTTGATGTCAGGTTGAGGGTACAAAAGAAAGATTATTAAGTTAAAAAGGACCATTAACAAACATTAAGCCAGTACAAAGAAAAAAGAAAAGTTGGTAGCACATATAAATACATAGGTAATCGTATAGAAAAATACATAAATATATATATAGTTTTCCTGGCCAAAACTATTGTTATTCAAATGAAGGTAATCTACTTTGGACTATAAATGATGACCAGATGATGGTCAATTGGATGAATTAGTTCTTAGAATATTTCAAAGCTCTTTATTTTTCACCTAAAAGAATTTTCCATAACTTTATATAATACTCATCCAAGGAAATGTTACTTTTCTGGTATTTTACACTATTAACTTGGCAGCTAGCACAGGAACTGAATCAGTTCCTTATACTGCATTAATTTATACGTGCTAGAAAAAAAAATAAACGAACAGCAGGAATCATTACGAACGATTGGTGATTTTTCCAATTTCTTCAAAAACTTTCAACGACAAGGACTAACTAATTAGACATTGCTACCAAAAATAGTAATATGTGCCAATTTGTTTACAACCCAACCAGTACAATCTGGAAATATTACAATTAATGTTAAAATGCTACGCAAAGTGTAATACCACCTATGGATTATCTTTCCATCAATTCTTAATTGCTGAAATAGATTTAAAATAAATTAATGCCCCAAAGTGTTCCAATGAGTTTCTGGAAGTTCAAAACCCAGCATTTTCCTCAAAATATTTTTACATGTTCAAGAGAAGCTGTTGTGTTTATTATAAGTATTTGATACAACATTAATGAGATACAAGTGAAGTAAATATATACCATGCTTCAAGCTATTCTTGGTTTTAATTGAAGACACCTGGATACTTTACAAAAGATTGATTGGGTTTGATTCATTTGAAACCAGGTTGGTACTTGTGGCAATTTTTTTTTTTTTTTGCAAAATATATTTAGAATTTGCAGGGTCTCCATCTATAATTAAATCTCTAATTCTATATAATCCTCCTTATTCCTATTGCTTATGCTGTGCAAATTTATCCTCGTGCTTAAAAAAAGAATATTGGAAAACGGGAGGAAAGGTGTTAGTAGCAGACCAGCATTTTGCCCCAGTGCAGATTATTCAGATGCTTAAATGTAAATGCAGATGTCAGAATGCAAATACAATACAGGAAGTGGGTCAGATAGGAAGCCATCAAGTGCTATGTGCACATAATGCATAGAGCCACAGATTTGTCAAAGGTACTTCAGTACAATGTGTGAACTCGGAAGATTGCTATAATTGAGCCCAAGATGATGAGAGAAAGATTGAAAGAAATACACAGCTACTGTATGTACCTTTGAGTTCAACGGTGGGCAATGTAGATGAGCCCAATTGCTTTATATCTCTCCTGAAAATTTCCTAAAAGCCCTAGTTTGTAGCTGCAAGATTAATGGAGCTTGATCTGATCTTGCAAAATAATCCAAAACTGATCATGGCCTGGACGATGCTGTTAATTCTTTGCTACCAATGCCTCTTTCAAGGACTTTTCTAATCTCCAGCAGTGCTGAGGGGAGGCCTTTTAATTTTTTTTAAATTTATATGTTTATTTAAAACGTGTCTATAGCTGCTTCATTTATATATTAAATCTATTAAAATCACAAACATTTAAAAACTGGCGCCAAAATTAAACTCCCAATTCCTCATTAAATCTCTCACCCACCTTTTCCCTATGCAGCGTTTGGGGAGAAACCCAATTTTTCAATGCTTTTCGGGAGGCTAGGAAAACAGAGGCCTGGGAAGAATAATCCACAAGGCAGGGTGCTTTCATGGAAAAGGCAAATTTCCTGGCTCCCACCCTATGGAAATATTAATGGGAAGTGTGCTCATTCTACCTTATTTTATTTATTTATTTAGAAAATGTATATTGCCGCCTACACATTCAAGGCAGCTTACAAGGATCTTACCTGGTAGGACAGGTAGATGACCTTAGGGGAGACCACACAAGAAAAGATTACCTGACCCTGTGCCATATACGGCTTTAGAGCAGAGGTGGGTTTCAACAGGTTCTGACCAGTTCTGGGGAACCAGTAGCGGAAATTTTGACTAGTTCGGAGAACCGGTAGTAAAAATTCTGACTGGCCCTGCCCCCATCTATTCTCTGCCTCCTGAGTCCCAGCTGATCAGGAGGAAATGGGGATTTTGCAGTAATCTTCCCCTGGATTAGGGAGGAAATGGAGATTTTACAGTAACCTTCCCCTGCCACGCCCACCAAGCCACGCCCACAGAACCGGTAGTAAAAAAATTTGAAACCCACCACTGCTTTAGAGGTAAGAGCACCTTTAACTGCACCCAGAAAAAAAACTGGGAGCCGGTGAACCTCGCCCAACAGAGGTGTTATATGGGTAAACCTGGGCATATGTCACTGGACTGAGGTAGAGTACCTAAATATTTATAGTCAGTTCATTGTTTTGACTGGCAGTCATAACGAATAAGAAAACCTGCATAGAAGTGGCCAAACACATATAAAATACATTAAAATCAAGAGGTGGGATTCTGCCAGTTTCGACAAACCGGTAGGTAGCTCCAACGATTAGCTGGGAGCAAACCGGTTCACTCCAACAATCTGGTTGGCCTGTCCGCCTGCCCCTGCGCTTTACTTACCTTTATCTTCTCAGCTGATTGACACGGCAGAGCGGATTGCCGTGCCTCAGCAGTGTTACTCTGAAGTGGTAACACAGAAGGTTAGTATTTGTAAAACTGCACCCGCACGAAGCACGCAATCACCGATGGTTGTTAAACCGGCAGCATCCCACCACTGATTAAAATGTACAAAAATCAGTAAGAACATTAAGCCAATGTTATTGCAGCAAATACGTTCTTAAGTAAAATATTGTTCTTTTCCCCCCAGGTTGGCACTGTATGTGTACGAATATCTCCTCCATGTTGGGGCTCAGAAATCTGCACAGACCTTCCTCTCAGAGGTAAGAATAGGAACCAAAGCTTGGGGGAGGTGAGCAGACGGAGGAATATCCATTGTTATGCAGCTCAATTTAGATTTGATCATTGTAGATTGGATATATTTTCTTTAAAATTGGAGGTTCTGCAGAGAGGATTCTAATAAACGACAAAGCAATACAAAGTTTGGAGGTGCTTCTTTCCAGGCAAAGTTTGTAATCTCTTTTTTAAAATATTTTTCAACACAGACTGAGGGTCCTCATACTGTAATGTGATTTGTAAGAATTAAAATTTAAATTTCCCTTGAGTAGTTTTCTTAGCAGCATTAATGAAATGATTTGACACTGCCTTCTTTGGGAATGTTGTTTTGACATTCCAATTTAGCTCTCAGTGTTATATCGCCTGGTGGTCTCCCATCCATTACTAAGTAAGCCAAAGCATTAATTGCCAAGTGTTAAGCCAGGTGTGGCCAATTAGTGGGCCAATTTAAACATATGCTTCTGTTTTCTTATTTTCTCCTAGTTACATATTTTTTTTCAAGGAATTCCTTTGTGTCTTCAAAGCATCCCCTGGGGATGGCGGAAAGACAAATCTGAATAAAATGTTAAAACAGAAATGTATAATTGAAAGATACCAGATGACAGAGCTGGGTAAAATGAATTGTTCTTCTATTTGCTCCATTTTTTTTTCTTTTTGATTCAAGTCTCTCAGAAGCACAGTTCGCACACTATTACTACTGAAAATCTTAATAACACTGAATTTGCAATCCAAAGCGCAATCCCCTTGAGCAAAGAGTAAATTCACGAATAAGTTGGGAGAAAAAAAAATTCCTTGGGAATCTTAATGCAGTGATAGCTTAATAATAATGTCGTTAGTGACTCAAAGGAAAGAATTCTCCAAGGACAGAAATCTGGTCTGGTGCCTCCACACCCACTCTCTTGTGAACCAGATGCCAGAGTTTATCATTTCAAAGAACAGAAGAATAGCTTTCTTGGATCAAGTCAATGTGCATTTTAGTCCTGCAGTGTATTTCCCGTAGAGGCCAACTGGAGGCATCTTTGGTGCTTCTACGCAGAAGAGGGAGACATATTTCTCACGCTGTTGTTGTTTTCACAGAAGGAGTTTAAGAGACATATTTGCTTCCAACCTGGAGAGAACATTGAGTGATTAAAGAGCCTGTCCTCCATTAATTTATTCAATCCAAATTATTCATAGATTAATGGAGTTGGAAGGGACCTTGTAGCTCATCTAGTCCAACCCCCTGCCCAAGCAGGAGACCCTACACCATTTCTGACAAATGGCAGTCCAGTCTCTTCTTGAAAGCCTCCAAGGATGAAGCTCCCACAACTTCCGAAGGCAACTTCTGTTCCATTGGTTGATTGTTCTCACTGTCAGAAAAATTCTCCTTATTCCCAGGTTGAATCTCTCCTTGTTCAGTTTCCATCCATTGTTCCTTGTCTGGCCTTCAGATGTCTTGGAAAATAGATCAAACCCCTCCTCTCTGTGGCAGCCCCTCAAATATTGGAAGACTGCTGTCATGTCTCCCCTGGTCCTTCTCTTCACTAGACTAGCCATGCCCAGTTCCTGCAACCATTCATCATATGTTTTAGCCTCCAGTCCCCTAATCATCTTTGTTGCTCTTCTCTGCACTCTTTCTAGAGTCTCGACATCTTCAGTCTTTTTAATTAATCTTCAGTCTTTTAAGCTACTGTCCATCACTCTGTCTTAGAATACAGGACTTACAACCATTCATCTGATGACCTTTCAAAGTCACAGTGACATGTAAAAAAAGTGATTTATGACCACTCCTCACACTTACAACTGTCGCACCATTCCCACAGTCACATAATCAGAATGTGGGGGCTTGGCAAGCAGCATGTATTTAGAACAGTTACAGCATCCCAGGGTTATGGTGATCACCATTTGGTACCTTCCCAGCCAGCTTCCAAACAGCAGAGTCAGGAAGGGGAAGCTGGATTCACTTAACAACTGCATGATTTATTTAACGGCAGTGATTCACTTAGCCACCATGGCAAAGGAAAAAAAAAAGCTTGTGCAATTTATTGATTGATTGATTGATTGATTGGTTCGATTTATATGCCGCCCTTCTCCGGAAACTCAGGGCGGTTTACAATGCGTTAAGCAATAACCTTCATACTTTTGTATATATCTGCTTAGTAGGGCTTTCGCCACCCCCCCCCCCAAAAGCGGTGTTCTTTTTTATACAAAGTCATCTTATTGCCCCTACAATCCGGGTCCTCATTTTACCTACCTCGGAAGGATGGAAGGCTGAGTCAACCTTGAGCCTGGTGAGATTTGAACTCGCACTAATTGCAGGCAGCTGGCAGCTAAGTGCTACTTAACAGCACTTTAGTCCGCTGCACCACCAAGGCTCCTAATTGAGTGTGACTCACTTAACCACTGCCTTGCTTAGCTACAGAAATTCTGGTCCCAATTGTGGTTGTAAGTGGAGGACTACCTGTAATAAATTTCATTCCTTCCTACTGCCAGGTAGGTCACAATATCCTGGATTATTTGGATAGAAGACTTCTAGGAAATCCCGGGCTGAAAACTACATCTGGGTGTGGTTTTTTTAAAGCCAGAAGATGGCAATTGAGGGCAAATTACTTCCATGTTGATGCCAAAATATCTACATGAATATGTGTATGAGGCTGCTTCGAGTCGGGCTGTATTTGAAAGAGGCTTACTTAATTTTTGTTGCTACTATTCTAAACCTTATTGAGACTTCCCGAGGAGCCTTCGTCTCTAAGGCTTTAGCCATGCTTCTGCAGTTAAGGGTTTTGAACGGGGCCAAAAGTGTTTTGCTGCTGATTTTCATTTATACTGTGTCCGATACATCTCGCTCCAATGCCCAACAGTAGTCAGACAGAATTGATGGATTCTGGTTACCCTGAAATTGTTTTTCCGTGGTGAAACCCTTCACCATGTTTATCAGTGACTGAGCCTAGACTTTTGGGAAAAAAGTTCAAGTGTGAATGTAGGAAATGAATTTTCAGTGACCTGTGGCACTGCATACTGTAAGAAGTTTGTCAACTCTGTTGCTAAGAAAATTCTCAACTATATCCTTGAATGCTTTCTAGG
Source organism: Ptyas mucosa (assembly GCA_012654045.1). Taxonomy (NCBI): domain Eukaryota; kingdom Metazoa; phylum Chordata; class Lepidosauria; order Squamata; family Colubridae; genus Ptyas; species Ptyas mucosa. The sequence goes on from WNWU01000001.1 coordinate 87,910,457, forward strand.
TGACTTTCTCTGGTCCTACTAACAGATCATTGAACTGCTTGTCATTGATGGTGTATCTCAACTGTGGTCCAACAAAAATGCCTTCCTTACTCTTGGCATCAGTTATTCTTGGAAACATCTGTCTCAAATAACAGAAAGCTTCACCTTACTTGTTCATTGCTTTCACAAAATTTGTATGTGAGCTTTATGGGAAGAGAGGCCAAAAATATCTTTCTTGTGTCAATAAATGGTTCATGTGCCACTTTTTCCTGCCCCAGAACCAAATTCAACCAAATAGCAAGGAGTTCTCTGCCCGGTTGCTGGGTGGGCGTGGCCATGGTGGGTGTGGCCTAGTCAGCATCCTGCACCACGGCGGAGGGGGGCATTTTTGCCACCCCAGGGCTCTGGAGGCTTTCCTTGAGCCTCCGGGAGGGTGAAAATGGCCTCCCCAGGCTCCGGAGGCCCTCTGGAGTCCTGTTTCCGGCCTTCCTGAACTTCTGATAAGGCTGCTTTTTGCCCTCTCCAAGCCTCCGCACGTGCTCTGCTCATACCTGCATCCAAAACAGGCCGCGTGGGGACTCCTGGGAGGGGTGGGGTGGGGTGGGGTGGGGTGGGCAGGGCCAGCCAGGAGTGGAATTTGTGGGTTCTCCGAACTGCACAGAATCTTAACTAGAGGTTCTCCCGAACACCTGCGAACCCGCAGCAGCCCACCCTTCTGTCTGTCTGTCTGTCTGTCTATCTAAATTTATTAGCTATTTTTCTTACCATTCTGGGCAGCTTATATTCATAAAAATAAATCTATCTCCTTCTTTTTCTCCCTTGTTGTGTATATATATGTATATGTATGTAGGTCTTTGGTTATTCGGGTTTTCTCCCGCGTAAAATTGGAAGTGTCTTGGCAACGTTTCGACATACAAATACCCACGAAAACCTCAGAAAACATGTATACGTATGCATATACACACATACACACACATAAATAAGTTAGTGCCAACCACTAAAATCCAACTACTGATGGAGAAGGTGGGGGCAGGATGGGAGGGCGGTGGAATCTGTTGTTACTCGATCAGCCACCTCCACTCTGATGTTCCCCCATTGGGGGCCCAAACTAATTGGCAGAGCCAGGTCCTTACACCCTTGTGAAAAGTAAAGAAAGATGGGGCCAAACTCACATTAGGGGGGAAGTGGGGGACAAGATGTTCCAGAGGGCAGCTGCTGTCAAGCCAAAAAAGGGGCTCGCCATCATTCCCGGGAGAGACGGAGATTCAGAGAGCCAGAAGGCAGCCAACGCTGTCAAGTTACAGCGACACTTCGCAATGGAGGCGGTCCCTACCAAGTCAACAGCGATGGGGGCTATGGCAGCAAGACTTAGCGATCAATGATCCCGGGTGACGCGCTTCTGTGATGCGAACAGAGGCGCAGAACCGCCAAATAGCTGTGGAGGGGAGGGGAGCTTCCAGGTGTACTTTTATTTGCCGGATGTTGGGTTTCGCTAGAACGAGTCCCTATATATAAAGCGCTACGGAGCTAAAGCCCGTAGCGCTAACTTTATTCATGTTCCGGTGTGTTCCTCTTGCCGCCTCGTTGCTTGTGTGTTTCAGTAAAGAGTTTGGATTGCCTCTCGCAAAGTGTGGATTCATGTCTTTTGTACAAGCAAGCTCGGGCAGGGTGACAGGCCGAGAGCTGCAATGGCAGAGATGACTCTTCTCCGGAATCCCGCCAGATAGAACAGTCAAGCTGAAGGGGCCTGTAGAATGCCTCTTTTGCTGGCACAGGTGGGATGGGCCAATCCCAATGGGACAAGACAAGCCTGGGAGCTCGTCCGTGTATTTGGTATATCCGAGCTGCATTCCAAGAAGCAGAACCACTACTTTTAGGTCTCCACAGATATATATGCCCTTGGTGTACTGGATGTGCTTTAACAGCAGTTCCATGTTTTCGTATGTTTCTTTCATGCGTGCAGCATAGTCAACTGGCACTAAAGGGTGTACAAGGCCATTGTGTAAAAACAGAAAATTTCCATAAAGTGGCACCTGATAGTTTAATTTACAGATTACTTTTGTGATTAGCTACCTAAAATCTATGAGGTACACCCAAAAGTGTTCAGGAAGCCATTTTTTTTATGGTCCAGTGGAACTCTGGGTGCTGTAGTTCTGCCACTTTTGGAAGTGGTAAATTGGGGGAAGTTGGTCTCTTATATATTTAACTGGTACTTTATTGCTTCTCCGCAGATCCGGTGGGAAAAGAACATTACCTTGGGAGAACCACCTGGCTTCCTTCACTCCTGGTGGTGGTGAGTAGCATTCCACAGTGTTCTCAATTGGATGGTTGGTGGAATGCATTGTCTAAATCCATGTTTTCCTACCTTGCAACTTTAGGACGCGTGGACTTCAATTCCGGGACACAAAGTCCACACATCTTAGAGTTTCCAAAGGTTTTTTTTTTTAATTTGATTTATATGCCGCCCTTCTCCGGAGACTCAGGGCGGCTTACAATGTGTTAAGCAATAGCCTTCATACTTTTGTATATTTATACAAAGTCAGCTTATTGCCCCCATAATCTGGGTCCTCATTTTACCTACCTTAGAAAGGATGGAATGCTGAGTCAACCTTGAGCCTGGTGGGATTTGAACTTGCAGTAATTGCAGGCAGCAGATGTAAGTGGATGTTAATAACTGCCTTAGTCTACTGAGCCACCAGAGCCCAAGTTAAGAATGGTTAGTCTAGATCAGTGTGTGTTGTCACGTTGTCGTCACATGATGTATCATGCAGGGGTAGGATTCACTAACCTTCTCTAAGGGTTCGCAAATGTGAGTGTGTGCATGCACAGAACATCAAAAACGGGATGGGATGACATCCAGGCGGATGGGCGGAACCTCCCGCAGCCGCCGCTACCAGTTTGCCCGAACCAGATAGAACCAGATGGATACCACCACTGGTATTGTGACTTTTCTCCTCTTAGCTAAAATGGGAGTGGGCGTGGCCAGTGCGTGACGCATCTGGACCGTGGGCCAATAAGTTTGACACCCCTGATCTAGATGGATATTCCCTTGATTATTCAGTGTCAGTCTTTCCAAAGACGATACTTTACAGGTGTTTGTACATCACCTATCACAATTCCTAGCCAAAACTGTTTGGAGAGCACAGATTCAGGAAGGCAGGTCTGTGAACATAGACCTGCTATTTCCTATCAGTTCAGCTCATCAAATTTGTTATTGGCTCTTCTGAATGATGGAAGATTTTCCAGGATCTTGGAGCGGAGGGGATTTTTCCATTACACCCTGGTTGAGATCTTTTTAAGGGGATATATGTTGTCAGATATTGAACTCAGAAATTTTCTCAAATAAGGAATCTGTGCACTTACTGAACAAGTTTCCTTTCCTTTTTTGGTAACACCATTATTTGAGAACAATGATTTCCAATTGAAGATAAAGCAGGGGTGAAATGCTCCCGGGTCTGACTGGATTGCCCGATCCGGAAGCGAAGGAGCCAGGTGGTTCTGAGAACTAGTAGCAAAAATCCCTCCCCCCCATGACCAGCTGAGCCGCGTGATCATCAGAGGCTTTTTTTCTTTTAAATGCCTCTGACGATCCAAGCTCTAATGATCCCAGCTGAGTTGCCTGATCGGCAGAGGGTTTTTAAAAAACCCTCTGACGATCAGGCAACTCAGCTGGGTCGTCAGAGCCTTTTGAAAGCATTTTTTTACAACCTCTTCGCCGAAGAGTTGCAGAAAAAATGGTTTTAAAAGTTAAAAAAAAAAATAGGCCATGCCCATCCAGTCACATTACCGCCCCACCAAGCCACGCCCACAGAACCAGTAATAACAAATTTTAGATTTCACCATTGAGATAAAGCCATGAACAAATCAAGGCCCACAGACATTCACCCTATCCTGCTTCTCAGAATGTACTGGTAGTGCTCAATTAGTAACCTCAGTTGGGACCAGTGACTCACACTGCTAAGTGACACAGTTAAGTGAAACATCACGTGACTGAGTCAGATTTACAACATCATTTCTGCTGCAATCATTAAGCAAATAATGGTGAATCCTTAAGCACAGGATCATGTGACTTGTGACTTACTGCCAGCTTCCCCATTGATTTTGTTCGTTGGAAGCCAGCAGTGAAGCTCACCATTGGCAATCACGTAATTGAGGGGCACTACAGCTGGGACACGGTAGTTCAGTGGCTAAGACGCTGAGCTTGTCGATCAAAAGGTCGGCAGTTCAGCGGTTCGAATCCCCAGTGCCGCGTAACGGGGTGAGCTCCCGTTACTTGTCTCAGCTTCTGCCAGCCTAGTAGTTCGAAAGCACATAAAAAATGCAAGTAGAAAAATAGGGACCACCTTTGGTGGGATGGTAACAGTGTTCCATGCGCCTTTGGTGTTTAGTCATGCTAGTCACATGACCATGGAGACGTCTTCGGACAGCGCTGGCTTCTTCGGCTTTGAAACGGGGATGAGCACCGCCCCCTAGAGTCAGGAACAACTAGCACATAGGTGCAAGGGGAACCTTTACCTTTACCTTACAGCTGGTGTAAAATGCACACTGGTTGTGACTGCAGACATTGTGACTCCTCTTAATTTTGAGGACCGGTCGCAAGTCCTACTTTTTCAGCACGGTCATAATTTCTAACAGTTGCTAAACAAGGCAATGGGTAAGAGAGGACTATCTGTATTCTCAGCTGGGCTCAAGAGCCCATTTGCTATACTTTGAAGGTGCAAGGCTACAAACCAGGACACTGAATTTTAGTTCTTAGGCAGGAAAGCCAGCTGGATAACTTTGGACCAACTGTTCCCCATCAACAACTCACGGGAGGAGGTAGAAATGTTAAGTATGGATGCTGCCATGAGCTGACCCAATTAAAAATAAATAATAATAAAGGAAAGGGAGGGAGGGAAGGAATGAAACGGAGGGAGGGAGGGAGGGAGGGAGGAAGGAAGGATGGATCAGCATCCTGAGAGTATCTGCATTCCTTCAAAAAGCAAACATGGAACAGGTTTTAACTTACTAGTCCTTCATGCAGTTTGAAATAGAACATGTGGAAAAACCTGAAAAGTTGGGGATGATGGCAGAAGAGATGGCATCAAGGCGGCCAAATTTCATATAACATAGGTAGCTCATGGAATCTCTCGGTACATATACACAGATACACACATATGCAGGCCTACCACACCCATCTTTATTTTTCCTGCCTTCTGCAGGAGTTTGCTGGCAGAGAAAATAGGGTGGAGAAAGTTCCCGGAAGGTAGGGAATTTTGGATACCCTTGGAAGAGGCGTTGACTGGGGAAGGGTGAGCGTGTGCACGTCTGTCTGCGTGTCTGCTGGATTTTTTGCTCTTTCAATCCCAACCTTAAAAAGTCGCCCCCTCCTCCCAATTCTTGTTGTTGGCTTCAGGCACAACTGGAACACATTCAAGAGCTTTCCCCCCTCAATGCACACTCCTTCCCGGAAACCCCCCTGTTTGCTGCGGCGTCTGGCTCCAGCTTCTACACATGGATGTGATTTGGAGGAATCCAGAGGCAGAATATTCCAGGGATCTAACTGGGGGTGGCGGCAATGGAGATCTGGCTTGATAAGTGTCCGTCCCCCGTCCCCCCCCCCCCCACCCTTTGGCTCTTATCACAGGGAAAGGGCCTAGAAAGAGGGAGGGTTCCCTGTGTGGTGGGAAGAGAGTCTGGAGGGCATGATGGATGAAGTGCTGTACATCCCCCTCTCCCACTATGCTGACTCCCCCTGCCCCAGTCTCAAAACTTGGCTGGCTCTTCAGTTTTAGACGGATGGGCCTGTTTAGAGCATCTGCCTTCTTCCAACTGCCTTCCCTCCCTCCCTCCCTCCCTCCCTTCCACCACATCCCTTTCTTTTTTCAAGGGGCTGATTTTGTTTTATTATGTACGTGATTGTGCTGCAGCTACATTTTCTACACTTTTTTTCCTCTTTGCATCTTTCCCGTTTTTTTAAAAAAAAAACGCATATGCACAAATTCCTTTCCTTTTGTTTTCCCTCTCCTCTCCTTTCCCCCGTGCCCTTCCTTTTTTTTTTTACATAGTTGCTTTCTTTCTTTTTAGCCTTCCTCTCTGTTTCTCTCTGAATCTTTCTTTTTGGTGGCCTGTTTCTCTATTTCCCTTCATGAGAATCAGAGTTTGGGATCAAGGGACAATAGAGCAATAAGATTTGGCAGCATCCTGGTGTAATAAGAGACGGTTCATTAAAAGTGTCAAAAATGCACAGATATACTGTTGAAATGACTAGCTTTTCCTTTATCTGCCTGATGTCGTATGCATTGCAAGGTATTTATCTTCTTCCTGACATCTAATTTATTGTTTGTGGCAAAGTATATACGTATTTGGTTTGAGGGATTAAGCATTGTAAACTCAATAACCTATACACAAAGAAACATGCATGTATACATAGAGGTATGTATGTCTGTGTATATAATATACAGTGGCTAACAAAATATAGTTTTATTATATGCTAAGTCTTGATTGGCAATTCCTCAATTATTGATTCTCTGTCCAAGAATATCTACAGTATTCTCTCTCTCTCTTTTTCTTTCTCCTTCTCTCCCCCCACCCCCAATTGATTCCAGTTGGGATTCAAAGGGAACCCAACTACAGAAGTGAAATTCAGGTAGTCCTCTTCTAGTGAGTGCCTTGTTTAGTGACTAATTGCAATGGTGGTGAAAAGATCTTTGCAGGTCTGTAAAGCAAACGATAACTGAAGTAAGATCGTAAGCAAAGTCATGGTTTCATTTAGCAACCACTTTGCTTAACAGCTGAGTTGCTGGTTCCAATTGTGGTCGCTAAACAAGAATTACCTTTATTTTCTCATACCATTTAGGAAGGATGAGATCCCATCTATCAATTACTCTTGATAGATGAGATCTATCAAGAGTGAAATGCTTCTTCTGGTAGTGTATTCAGAGCACTTCATGCTGCTCTGTAGTGCAAAGTGGCATCACATATATATTTAGACACATTTTGTATTATGCTTTGTGGAGCAACATCAGGATATTTGGGCAACAACTTGTTCAAATTGAAACCGCCTCTCCCGTGTGATCCTCCAGAGAGGACCTGTTGCAGGAATGCTTTCCTTAGAAAGTACGGGCCTTATCGACCATGTGACAGGCCTTCTCAGTGGTGGCCCCCATATTAGAAATACTTTCTCTCAGAGATACAGAGGTTTCTGAACTTCCTGGCATTTTGTAAACAAGTCAAAGTAATTTAGTTTCAGTTCATGTTCAGCAGTTAGATTTAATTTGATTTGATTAGATTAGATTAGATTAGATTAGATTAGATTAAAGATTTGCATACGTTTTTGGATTATAGTCTTTAAATTGTTATATTAAATTTCCATTTTTGCTTTGTCTTTATTGTATCCTGCCCAGAGAATCAGGACTGGCCCAAGTGATAAATATTGTAAAATGAATCACAATTTTTTTTTCCCAAATGCACACGGGGAATAAAAGCAGGCACCGAAATCCCTTTTTCCTGCTTGCAATTTGATCAGTCTTCATTGGCAGCGTTAGCCTTCTGGGTGATAAATCCAAAATTCCTCTCCTCCCACTGCCCCAGGTCATTTTAAGTGAGGGCTGAGCTTTCAAGATATCCTATCGTTTAGGTTACTGTGATCCTTGTTACTGCAATAAGAAATGGAAAGTAAGAGGGTCTCTTCCTTCTAGCAATCTCATTTGGTATATGAAATTACAAGTTACTGCATACACTACTTTGTCATTTTGGTCATGAACAAATTTATTTCAAGGCAGGTATGTATTTGTTTCAGCAGAATCCCAGCAAAACGGCTGATCGTTTCTAGGAAATGAGCCCTGCAAAATTCAGTGAAGGCCAGCTCAGAGTAACATGCAAAAGGCTGCAATAATCTTGGGCTTGTATACCAGGAAGTAAGCCTGGGTGAATTTAATGGGGCTTCCCAGGCATCGTATGTGCCAATCCCCTCCCCTAACTTATTTGGATAATAGAGCTATTTTTCAAGATTGGAAATGGGACTGATTTTGTTTGCAACTGAGAAGCAGGATGTTAATATCTATGGAGATTCTCAGTCATCCAGGTCATGGTTGTCCCAAAGGTGCTTTTTCAAGAGGCAACTGAACGTTCTTGTTTTTCTTTGAAGACCGTTCACTTCTCATCCAAGAAGCTTTTTCAGCTCTGACTGGATGGTGGGGAATGGAAGGATTTATACTCCTTGGAGACAGCTGGTCATTTGCATTCTTTTTTGACCTGCTGTCTGCAAGGAGTATAAATCCCTCCACTCCCTGCCATCCAGGCAGAGCTGAAGAAGCTTCTTGGATGAGAAGTGAAATGTCTTCAAAGCAAAACAAGAAAGTCCAGTTGCCTCTTGAAAAAAACACCTTTGGGACAGGATGTTAATAGTTGTCTAGCACGTCGTTTTGATCTTGGACATCAGGCCCTGTTTTCCTTTCTTTCTTTTTCAGAAATAGTTCAGAATAGTTCAAAGTCTACCTTTAGGAGAGCTGCATGGCATATAAATTTAATAAATTTTAAAAAATTAAAATTAAGCCTCATTCTGGAGTCCCCCCCCCCCAAAATTACCTGCCCATGGTGACAGAATGGCTTGCTCATACAACACCTTAAAGCTAAGCGCAGGTTATCAAAACACGTTTTGGGTAACATGCAATTCCCAAACAGGAAAACAAAACGATGGCTCAACGTGACAGCATGGATCATACCACCTAACTAAGGCAGTTGCTGGGCTTTGCTACAATATGGTGCAATTACAATTGGCCCAGCCCCATTTTACTGTCATTTGGTGTAAGTTCAGGGGTCTGCAACCTTAAATTCTCAAAGAGCCATTTGGACCCGTTTCCCACAGAAAAGAAAACACCGGGAGCCACAAAACCTGGGTGGGCGTGGCCAACTCGATGTGACTCACTTCCACCAGTCACATGACACCCCCCAGCCACGCCTACCCAGCAGGTCATTAGGGCAGAGAACCAGTTGTTAAAAAACACCGGGAACCACAAAATCCTTTTGACATCTCTCTCTCTCCTCCCCCTCCCTCTCCCCTCCCTCCCTCTCTCTCTGTATCTCTCTCTCTCTCTCTCTCTCTCCCCGTCTCTCTCTCTGGCCGCTTCTCCATCCCCCGCCATTGCCCTTACCTTCTCTGGCCAGGTGAGAAGTGATGGGAAGGGGAGGAGAGGGCGAGGGGCAGGGCCAGCCAGTGTTGGGATCACTTGACAGGGAGCCACAGCAGAGGGCCCAAAGAGCCACATGTGGCTCCGGAGCCATAGGTTGCTGACCCCTGGTATAGTTTATGAACCAGCAAGAGTAAGTCTTCCTGGGCCTTTTAAATTTACAGCAAGAATCATGGCCAAAGTGAAGTCTGCGTGTATAAATCTACAGATACATATGCTTGATGGCGAAATAGAAATTCCAGGTCCATAGCTAATTTTCCTTGTCCCTCTAAACATTCTTGGCAACTGTGCATTCTTGGCAGACACTATGGGGATAGTTATACTCCTCTCCCCCCCCTCCTCCGTCAAGACTTTGCAGAAAGACCACAAGGGGAGAGGCCCCACGCAGCAGCGGAGATCACGTGACTCCTCTCCCATGGGGCCAGGGGACTGCTTCCCAGAAACCCAACAAGCAGCCTGATTTATTGGAGGCTGAAACAAGCAAGGAGAGGATCCAGGCTGCCGGTCTTAACCCTTCAGAAGCTAGAGGGAGAAGGTCAAAGGCATGTTAAGCGGGCATTTGGCCACTGGGTGGCTTGGGCATCTGCACAGCTACAAAAAGATAGATCCTCCTCACCCAAAGACAGAGCTTTGCTTTGTTAGCGTTTGGGTGGGAGCCTGTGGTGCCCGCATCCATAGCTCATTGACCCTGGCCAGGAAGTTTGATATCTAATCAGCCCAAGAGTTTGGTTGATTGTGGTGTCCTTTGTAAACCCGTCTGACCTGTTGGATTGCAAGATGAAGTTGGGAGAAATAAGAGGAGCGTATGTATCATCAAAGGGAGGGATGAAATTTCATTTCGTTCTGAAAATTACATTTCATTCTCTTTTTAACAGTAGCTGACTGCCCAGCTTCTGCATCTGGTAGCTAAGGGGCAGCTGCCAGTGTCTTCTGGCAGTTTCTGCACAGAGATTGTTTTCCTGGCATTCTGATTGTAAGATGGAGAGTGGTTGTTTTTTTCTGACCCAAACAAAGGCTGTAGGTCCCCTTTGGGTAGCACAAGACAGTCCTTTGCTCTGAAAAAAAAATACCATAATTCAGCTTTATTTAAAACTATTCCAGCCATTTATTTAACCATTCTGTCCTCCTGTTGCATTAAAAATTAGTTTGATAATCATTCTGGAGGTGCTGAGGATCACAACTCCCTTCTTTCCTTCCTTCCTTCCTTCCTTTCTCCCTCCCTCCCTCCCTCCCTCCTTCTTTCTCTCTCTCTCTCTCTCCTTTGATGTATTAATGATATTTAGAGACCCTCATCTCCCTCATAGAGTGTTTTCAGTGACATCATAGCTCCAGTGACTTACTTCTTACTTAAATTCTGTTACAGAATCACCCAGCTGGGGGTTTTTTTACCTCAAAACTACTGTCCACCCTGGGTGCAAGCATCAGTTCATGGGTGGACTATCAGAAAGCACTGTGTTTGCTTTGACAACAGAGGTTGTCAAAAAAGTCAAAGTGGTGACTCTGCCCTCATAATTGAGACCCTGTTCTTTTTTTTATGTACATCATAGTTGCCATCTTGACTGTTTTACCTTGCCCCTGACTTTTAATTCTCAGTTTAATTGGCTACATTCTAAAAAAATAAAAAAATCTTAAATTCAGTTAAAGCATTTAGCGTTCAGATCCCGTATTGAGCTGGGTTAGGTTTAATATTTGGAGTAACAGACCATGATGTGTGTCATTCCATTTGCTTAGGTTTGTTCAGTATTTTTCTGAATCCAGAAAACAGGAATATAGGATGATATATATATATATATATATATATATATATATATATATATATATATATATATATATATATATATATATATATGCTTTTCTATCTAGCCAGGTTTTACCTACATAAGTTATGTTGTTCTGCAGCTTACCTACGTAACTTACCTACCTAACTTACCTACGTAAGTTATGTTGTTCCTCACTGAGGAAGCCTAAAAAGGCAGAAATGGTCCATCTGAGTCTCCCAGAAAGCAACAGAGAATTGCAGTTGGCTAGAGAAGAGAGAGGCCCAGAACCTGTGAATGTGATTTCACAAACCAGGGCTGCAGAACAACATAACTTACGTAGGTAAAACCTGGCTAGATAGAAAAGCATACGAAGCCTACGAAAAAAGAAAATATATATATATATATATATATTATATTATATACTTCCTATAAAATCTATTTTCTGGATTCAGAAAAATACTGAACCAACGTAAGCAAATGGAATGACTCATGTATGTATGTACCGGTATGTTGTATTGCCCATTGTGGGAACAGAGCTGTTAGTCTGGGATCGCCAAAAATTAGGAGACTGATAGCACCCTTTTAGAGGAACAGCTTTTGTTTTAACAAAATACATTGGCCTGAAAAGGTGCTACCGACTCCTTCAGATTTTAGGAAGTTGTGTAAACTTTCAATTTGCAAAAAAATGAGCCTGGAGAAAGATAATCTCTGTTGGGTTACATTGCCTGTAATTACAAACATTTGCTTCTGTGCCTTGGTTAGCTGATAATCTTGGTTGGGTTCCAGTACTTTATGTGGAGGCATTTCAGTTAAAGCTGCTGGGAGAAGCTGCTCTTCCTGGAACCTGAATCAACATTCTCGGTCAGAGCTGGGCAAATCAGTGATCTAAGCTTTGAAAGCAAATAATCTCCATGCCAACAGTCCAGATTTCTTCTAGGATTTCCCAGTTAAGTTATGGATGTCTAGCACATGCTTTTCTAGAACTTCTACTTTCAACAGCTCCGCCATAGCCAGGGAACCCGAAAGATCTAATATGGCAACATCTGAAGGACCACAAGTGACTCTAAATAAATTTGAATGCAAATAAATAATGGGGAGCTTTAAATTCCTTTTATCCTGGCATCTTCTTCCTAAAGGTCCCAAATCCATATTAACGTTACCTCTCTTTCTCCTTGTTCCCTTGCTATCCCATAGTGTGTTTTGGGACCTGTACTGTGCAGCACCTGATCGGCGAGAGACCTGCGAACACTCAAGTGAGGCCAAAGCTTTCCACGATTATGTGAGTACAATGTGCAAGGCTGATGCCGATCGTGTGTACGGTTGTTCAGATGCTGTGTGATTTAGACTTCTAGGCCTCCTGGATAAAACCAGAGTGAATGTAGTGAAAGAGAGGTAAAAGCAATTTGAAGAGAATTGAAAGCAATTCACTTGGGATATTCAAGGTGACCAGCTGAAACAACCCATAAAGGAATTCTATTTCAGCCATATTTTGAACGCAAGGGGCTTTGCTCCAACCTGATTGTCGTGATACTAAACTGCAGACATCCTGTCAATCCCAACATGGATGATGTAGGAGAAGTATCAGGGGAGACATGATAGCAGTGTTCCAATATTTGAGGGGCTGCCACAGAGAAGGGGGGTTTCAACCTATTTTCCAAAGCACCTGAAGGCCAGACAAGGAACAATGGATGGAAACTGAATAAGGAGAGATTTGACCTGGAAATAAGGTGAAATTTTCTGACAGTGAGAGCAATCAACCAATGGAACAGCTAGCCTTCAGAAGTTGTGGGAGCGTCATCACTGGAAGCTTTCGAGAAGAGACTGGACTGCCATCTGCCAGAAATGGTGTAGGGTCTCCTGCTTGGGCAGAGGGTTGGACTAGATGACCTACAAAGCCCCTTCCAACTCTGTTAATCTCTTAAAACAGTACCATCAAACACCAGTCAATCCTTGATGACCACTAAACATTTCAAGATGGTTTGCATGCATATTCTTTTGTTCTACATTCACTTGGAGTAAATAATAGTGAGTCACACCTGAGGGTAGAAATGCCCATCATGATGGTGACTGATCAGGATAGGGCAATGAATGAGAGCTACCCAAATGCTTCTCTACCATTTAAACAAAACCTGCCCTGTTTCTAGAAGAAGTAGTATTCCAGCACTTTTTCTCATAGCATCTGATTAGATGCCAGTATTTCATAAGCAATACAAATGAAAACCTCCAGACGCTTTTATATAATCACTAGCAATTTGTATTTAGAGAACTAGAATGCCTCTGAGCATACAGAATCCATAATTGTGTGAATAGCAGCCAAAGAATCTCTGTTTCCCTCAAATGGAGGTATCATAGAGGTAGAAAATGCATGGCAGCTGTTCTCAAATCTACCTATAAATCTTTTCTAGAGATTCCTGGATTAATCACCCCACGGTTTTTCAGCCACTTGTAGCAGGTCTTAGCAAAAGAAATTTTTGAAACTCTTTAAGTCAGGGTTTCCCAACCTTGGCATCTTTAAGACACGTGGATTTCAATTCCCAGAATTCCCAACTCAGATATGATTGCCTGGGGAATTCTGAGAGTTGAAATCCACGTATCTTAAAGTTGCCAAAATTGGGAAACGTAAATAGAAGTAATTCTACTTTGGCAAGTTGATTAGCAGTTATTCAATGTAGTCAATATTAGAATTAATAAAAAAAATCATATTTAGAGGTAGTCTACTATGTGTGTGTGTGTGTGTGAGTGCATGCATGTACGAGCACACATGCCCTCAAGTCAATCTTGACTTCTGGCAACTTCCTGGACAAATCTTTGCAGTTTTCTTGGCAAGATTTTAAAAATGATTTGCCATTGCCGCCTTCTTAAGACTGAGAAAGTCTACATCTAAATACTAGTTATTAAGAAATAACTGATAGAGGTAGGCTGTCCAATTATGCCCTGTTCATGGGCCAGCTGTTATTCATTATATCAAATTGAACCTCCATGTTCCTAAATAGTATATAGTTAAATACGACTTGTCTGTGAGGTTTTTGAATGTTTCTGCCTCCTTTCTTGTTTGGAAAGCTTTTAAATCATGAGTGTCCAGCCTTTTGGCTTGTCTGAGCCACACTGAGTGAAAAGGAGTTGTTTTGAGTCTCATGTAAAATATATAATATAGTTAATGTACACAAATAACAAACTTCCGTCAGTTTTTATCATTTGGGGCTGCATTACTAGCTGTCCACTGCATGTGGCCCATGGGCTGTGGGTTGAACACACCTGTTTTAAATTGTAGTCTAAAAAGTACTTAGATTTTTATAGATAAGATTTAAGTCAAGGGAAGGACTGACTGCTGTAGTGCCAGTATGAGAGTCGTTTCCTTTCTATCGACAGTGAAATGCAGTTATTTCATTGTCGATGTTCAGCTCTTCTACAATAGTCTGTATCTGAGGAAGAAAAAAGAACCGAAGAGCTTCTAATTAGAAGCTAAGCTAAGCTAAGCAGGCATTATTAAATACGTTATTAAACACAGGTTTAGCCCCCAAGACTTAGAAGATAAACAGACACTAGTAAAACCAAATAATTGAACAAGATTCAATTATTTATTTATTTTAATCCATAATTGGATTCAGTAAGGTATAACCTTTTGATTCAGTTAAGAGGAAATGAGAAACGAAAATGCTTTTGTTTAAATAAAAATGCACCAAAATATGCTTGGATTCAAATTCGGTCTAATTGTCTATAAAATTTGGGGGGGGAGAGAAAGAGAGAGAGAGAGAGAGAGGAAGGAAGAGAGAGGGAGGGAGGGAGGAAGGGTAAAAGAAAAATTACATTTTAATTTTCTAGACTCAAACCCTTCTTCTGTTATTCCTTATTCTCTCTCTCTCTCTCTGTGCCCCCCTCCCATTGCTCCCCTGGAGAATATGCTTTGGATCCTTTGTGAGCGAGAAATTGCCTAAGAGGAGTCATGCGGCGTTTGCTTCTGCTGTTTTCCTTGCTAGGTGGCCACGCGGTGCTGTACCACACATCCAGCTCTCCTCCCTGCCTGTTTCCATGGGAACCGCATTCTTTTTGGACCACCTTTCTTCTGACACATGCTGAGGCCAGCAGCCCTTGGCCTTGCCCACCTCTCCCTCTGCCCACAGGCCAGCACGGGTTAACCGTCCTAGATGTTGCCCACAAACTGGCCCTGTGCCACTTACATCAATATTTCAGGGAGTGCTGCAGGAGCTCTCTGCATAGCAAATGATTAATGTTCAGTGATGGAAATCCCTCCCCACCCCATCCTCAACAACCTGCATGGCCATAGAGTACAATGGGTGGCTGAGTTCCCCGGCTCGTCCGTCCAGCCTAGCCATATACAGGTAGTCCTTGACTTACAATAATTTGTTTAGTGACTGTTCAAACTCACAGTCGCATTGAAAAAAGTAACTTATGACCATTTTTCACGCTTAACGACCATTGCAGCATCTCATGGTCACGTGATCAAAATTCAAATGCTTGGCAGCTGACTCGTATTTATGACGGTTGCAGTCTCCCGGAGGTCATGGGATCACCATTTGCAACTTTCTGACAAACAAAGTCAATGGGGAAGCCAGATTCACTTAACAACTCTGTTACCAACTGAACAACTGCAGTGATTCGCTTAACAATTGTGGCAAGAAAGGTTGTAAAATGGGGTAAAACTCACTTAACAACTATCTCAGCATCAGAAATTTTAGGCTCAGTTGTGGTCATAAATCAAGGACTACTTGTATTAATCTGGGGGAAAGGTAGCAGTATACATTAAGTATGATATAAAGGATATGATGCTGGATGACAAATAGGAAAAGCCCTCTGCCCTCTGTCCTAGAAGTTAATAGGAAGGCTTTGAATAGGCACACACAGCCCCATCTACATTGGTTTTTGGGGATCACAAGGAAGGCAGATCCATAGGTGCCTTGCCTTCAACTCCTGGACAAAGTGGGGTATAAATCTAATGAATGATTGTTCTTGCTGATAGCCAAGCCAAATCCGATCTCCTTCCTGCACAATCAGTATGATTTTCAAGTAGTTCCAAAAATTCCTTGGAATGTGAAATAATCCTCAGTTTTTATATTCCTAGAGATTGATTTTGAAAGGACCACGAAAACCTTTTTATGTAATCTTACAAGATTTGGAGCAAGCCTCACAATATTCTGGCCATTTTATGTTTTAAGCACACATGCTTAAAACACATTCAAGCACTTACAGTATCACCTAAATACCAGAAAACATCCATTTCTGAATTACCTTGTCTCCCCAAAAATAAGACATCCCCTGATAATAATCCCAATCGGGCTTTTGAGCATATGCACTAAAATAAGCTTCCCCCAAAAAATAAGCCCTCCCCGAAAATATTTAAATGCAGAGTAAATGCCGTCAGGTAAGACAGCAAGAGGAGCCCCATCTTGCTCTACGCGCCCCAGAATAATAAGACCTCTCTGAAAATAAAGCCAAGCGCTTATTTCAGGGTTCAAAAAAATATAAGACAGGGTCTTATTTTTGGGAAAACACGGTAGTAGACGTACACCAATTATTGTGGTTGATACCTCTCTGTGGCATAACATGATTTATGAACTGAAATCATTTGATATATTCAGCAACTGCGTTTAAGTAAATCATGGCTTCATGTAAAACCATTTAGGGCCAGCAAAGTAAGCTCATCATGTTTGTGTAGCCAAATAGCCTATATATCCACCTGCCTCTGAATAACCTCGGTTGAGCTGAACTAAAATCTTGATGAGAGAAAGAAAGAGAGAGATTTATGTTGCATTTTTTCTGCTGGACTTCCAGATTGATTATTTATCGGATTACAGCCAGCATGCATGTCTGTGGAGGAGAGAGGTCAAAAAAGTCAAGATGGCGGCCACAACCATGCAGTCAAAGCCCTGCTCTTTATACATGCAGGTAAAAAACTGGCGGGGTTTTGTTTGCACAGTTGTGGCCGCCATCTTGACTTTTCGACACCTCTTTTCCAGTGGACGCACTGGCTGACAGCTTATCCTTTCAGAAATGGATCCGGAAGCTTGTTTTGATGGGGACAAATATGCGATACGATATTTTTCTCTCATCGTCTGCTTCGATTTTAATGTGTGGCCTGAATTCCTCGCCTTTGAGCCTCAGTCGATGTTGGGGAAAGTGGGGTGTTTTCTGACTGAGTTTATCCCCCAGAGCATGCAATTTGGGGATTTAGTAATACCAGCTTTCAAGGCAGTCATTTTGTGAGGCTGCCTACGAGGCCTTTCCAGACTCAGAAAGATGATGGACTCCTGAAATTCCAGGAGGTCATTCTGTCCACGAAGGGGAGATTATAAAAGGATTAAACCTTTGGAAGGGGAAGAACTCTTTAAGTCAATGGCACGGAGCTCCACGTACAAAATTCCTCCAGGGAGAATTGTTCTCTGCCTGCCTGCTTTCTCCAGTTTGGCCTATTTGGGGCTTTTCCAGCTAACAAGGCCATGTTGGCTGGCATCGGGTGGAGGAGGGACTTTGTAGTCCCAACGTGTCTGAAGGGCACCAGGTTGCAGACATCAGTTTTCTGTTGCCCAAGTCCATATTCCCTGCCAAAGATTGTGCCTGTCCTTTCCTTTTTTTTTCCCTTTCCTCATATAAGGGATAGGTTGTACAGCTGTGGGGCAGGGAAGGCAGCCAAGCGCTATTTTGAACTCTGACTTGGTTTTTCCTTGTTCTCTAAGCCAATCCCAACCTCCCCAGCTTGGAGGAAGCACTAAATTATTTGGAAATGGCAGCGGGGAGCAAAAAATCCCAGGGCCGTCTTCTCTGCCTGCCTTTCGAAGCAACAGCAGCAGTGTTGAATATTGTGTTCTAGCTGGCCTCCTGTGGAGGTTGGGGTGGAGTGGGGGGGGGGTTTGCAGTCCTTCACCACCCCCCTCTAAATTAAAACCACTTGGAGTGGAGACAATGCGTGAGGGGCCAGGCTGGAAAAAAAAAAGGCAGAAAATTCCTGCCGTCTTAACAGCTCCCCCTGGAGCCAAGTTGGCTCCCAATGAATGCCTGCCTTGAATCAGAAAATGCAGCTCGGTCGTTCGTTTGCTTGCTCGCTCCACAGCGCACAAATCTCAGCTCTGGCTGCTGTGGCTGAGAAAGTCCTGCAAAACAACTTTTTTCTACTCATTTCTAAAAATCTAAAGTGCCAGAGAGCCCACTGTAACAACATTGCCAAAAAGGCATTAAGGGTTGTTAGCCTAATCTTGCGTAGCTTCTTCTCCGGTAATATTGTGCTACTAACTAGAGCATACAAAACCTTTGCTAGACCAGTTCTCGAATACAGCTCATCTGTCTGGAACCCGTACTGCATAGCGGACATTAATACCACTGAGCGAGTCCAGAGATATTTCACGAGAAGAGTCCTCCATTCCTCTACCCACAGTAAAATACCTTATGCCATCAGACTTGAAATCTTGGGCTTAGACAACTTAGAACTATGCCGACTTCGGTATGACCTAAGCGTAGTACATAAAATTATCTGCCACAACATCCTACCTGTCAATGACTACTTAAGCTTCAACCACAACAATACATGAGCAAATAATAGATACAAACTCAAGGTAAACCGCTCCAAACTCGATGCAGAAAATAGGACTTCAGTAACAGAGTGATCAATGCCTGGAATGCACTACCTGACTCTCTGGTTTCTTCCCCAAACCCCCAAAACTTTAATCTTAAACTGTCTACTGTTGACCTCACCCTATTCCTAAGAGGTCTGTAAGGGGCGTGCATAAGTGCACCAGCGTGCCTACCGTCCATGTCCTAATATTCCTTTTTACTTACTCTTTTCATGTATTCAAATTATGTTTATATTTCTATCTGTTATCTTATGTATGCTTGACAAATAAATAAATAAATAAACTTCAAGCTCCACTATTTGCAGATCTTTTCTCTGCCGCCCAAGACTCAGCCCTGCTTGAGTGGCTGGTTGTGCTGGCCCACAATGCGCTGGGCAGGTAAAATATGGGAGTCCGTCAGTTTGACCTCTTCCCCTCTCTCCACAGAGCTCCGCAGCTACGACCAGTCCTGTGATGGCCAACCTGCCACCCAATGATGCCATCCCCAGCGGGCCTATGTTGTCGGGCTTTTTTCAGGTGGGAATAGACTGAGGTTGGGAATGGGGCGCTGCTGAATCTTAAGCATCCTGCAGAACTTATCTTCATCTTGGTAGAGCCTCCATGTTTGAAGGCAGTCTACCTTTGAAACTGTCAGAAACTTGGCAGGGAACGTCTGCCTTATAAGTAATCCTTGACTTAACCACCATTTATTCAATGACCATTCATAGTTACAATTGCACTGAAAAAAGTGACTTGCAACCAGTCTGTCACAGCACAGCCCCCATGGTCATGTGATCAGAATTTGGACACTTGACAACTGGCATGTATTTATAGCATTTGAAGCATCCCAGGGTCATGTGATCACCCTTTGCTTCTGACAAAGGAACTTAGTGGGGGAAGCTGAATGCGTTTTACAACAGATGTGCTTAATGATTCACTTAATAACAGCAGTAATTCATTTAACAACTTTGCAAAAAAGGCCATAAAATCAGGCATGCATCTCTTAACAACTGCCTTGCTTGGCGTTAGAACAGGCCTGTCAAATTGACGACCTCCAGGCCGGATGCGTCACGCACAGGCCACGCCCACCCCAGCTCCGCAAAGGCAAAAAATGTCATGATACATCACAATACGTCATGTGACGTGATTGACTTTGACACCCGTGCATTAGAAATTCTGGTCCCACTTGTGGTCGTAAATCGAGGACTACCTACACTAAAAATGACATACTGCATGAGATGAACTCTGTGTAATTAGGGCCTTCTTGTCCCTCTAAATAGAGGCAGATATAAGTACCAATGGAAAAGAATATTTGTAGTTCAGGTTTGAACTGTGATGACCTGTGGTGATCTGGTAGGTCTCAGTTGAGAGACAGGAAGACCTGTGTTTCAACATACAGTTCCTCTTGCATCTTGTAACAGGAGCTCATTTGCTAATGGATCCCCATACCATTAGGGCTGTGTTTCTCAACTTCAGTGATTTTAAGATATGTGGACTTCAACTCCCAGAATTACCCAGCCAGCTATGCTAGCTGGTGAATTCTGGGAGTTGAAGTCCACACATCTTTAAGAAGCTGAGGTTGAGAAAAACTGCATTAGGGAATAATCCCTAATGCTTTTTCCTTTCTTGTGGCCACAGGCTTCAGCATGCATCCCTGTTGCTTGAATTTATGCAAAATTACTGTGGAACAGAAGAAGTCTTGAACAATAAGCCACAGCCATCTCCCCATAACAAAGAGCCTTGGTGGTGCAGCGGACTAAGTGCTGTTATGTAGCACTTAGCTGCCAGCTGTCTGCAATTAATGCGAGTTCAAATCTCACCAGGCTCAAGGTTGACTCAGCCTTCCATCCTTCCGAGGTAGGTAAATTGAGGACCCGGATTGCGGGGGCAATAAGCTGACTTTGTAGAAACACCGCTTATGGGGGGGCCAAAAGCTCTAATAAACAGGTATATACAAAAGAATGAAGGCTATTGCTATAAGTGCATTGTAAGCTGCCCTGAGTCTTTGGAGAAGGGCGGCATATAAACTGAACTAATAAATAAATAATAATAAATAAATAAATAATAAATAAATAATTGCATTTCTGCTTCTTCCTTAAGGGACCACCTGGCTCCCAGCCATCCCTACATGCTCAAGCTCCCATGCACAATCCCAATGCAGCAATGATGGGACCCCATAATCAGGTAAGACCAGAGAAAGAGGCAGCGTTTTGTAATTGGCATTGGCCCAGCTGTGCTCTGCTATCTGATCTCATTCTTTCCCCAAAACTTGAACCGATTGTATCTTTTGTTTTATACATTTTGGTACCAACACATCAAGTATTTTGGAAGGTGTACCACAAACTATTGTACTCCATTACTCCATATCAAGAAATTAAATTGTGGTCTATTCACAAGGAAGTCTTACTGAATTGTTGGGGATTTCCTTCAAGAAAATACATTGTTGTTTTATATTAGCATCAGGAGTGAAATCCAGCAGGTTCTGACAGGTTCTGGAGAACCGGTAGCGGAAATTTTGAGCAGTTCGGAGAACTGGCAAATACCACCTCTGGCTGGCCCCAGAGTGGGATGGGAATGGAGATTTTGCAATATCCTTCCCCCAGGAGTGGGGTGGGAATGGAGATTTTCCAGTATCCTTCCCCTGCCACACCCACCAAGCCTCGCCCACAGAACCGGTAGTAAAAAAAAAAAAATGGATTTCACCACTGATTAGCATGCTCTGTGAACCCAGGCATTGTATTTTATATGGTTTAACTGTTTGTAGAAATTCATCCAGTAGTTTAGTCTTATGTGCCGATCCAGCCACAGAGCTGTTGCCTGGATTTCAATTATCTATGAATAGAAAATTAGAATTATATGAGAATCATCTTGCATTGGAATATCGTTTCCAGGTTCCTTTCCCCCGGGTAATCCATTCCATCTCCATCTTCCCCAAGTTCTGAATTACGACGGTACTGAATGAACGATGGTTACAACTGGTTCTTGGAGTTCTGGTTGTCCCAGCACACACCCCATGGTCATGTGATCATGATCTGGGTGCTTAGCAACCTGTTCGCACTGATTGCCAAGCACCCCACAATCATGGCATCAACATTTGCAACCATTCCTGCTGGCTTCACCAGAAAGTCAGTGGGGAAGCTGGCAAGGAATGTCAGAAGTCTCCAGGTTGAGTCTTCTCCAATTCCTCTCCGCTTATGTTTCACTAGCCACTTGCACACCCCCACATGCCCCCCCAACTTGGATAGCACCTTTTCTACAGCCCCTTGCAACCTCATACACTCTCCCTGATCCATGCAATGCCTCTCGTGCATCTGCTCATATCTTCCCTGTGCACTCTACCTGTGCAGCACCTCTTGGTTACCCTTGCCAACTCATGAGGCACTCCCTCCCCAACCTGTGTAGTGCTTCTTGTGCATCTTCCCCACATCCACTGTGCCTCTTGTGCATCCCCTCAGTCCTTTCCACATCTGCCAGCAGCCATTTTTTAAAAAAAATTGATTTATATGCTGCCCTTCTCCGGAGACTCAGGGCGGCTTACAATGCGTTAAGCAATAGCCTTCATACTTTTGTATATTTTATACAAAGTCAGCTTATTGCCCCCACAATCTGGATCCTCATTTTACCTACCTTAGAAAGGATGGAAGGCTGAGTCGACATTGAGCCTGGTGGGATTTGAACTTGCAGTAATTGCAGGCAGCTGATCTTAATAACAGTTAATGACACTGCTTTAGTCTGCTGAGCCACCAAAGCTCCTAACTGCTGGCCTGGAATTTGCAAGTTCCTGCTGACTTTCCCACTGATTTCGATAGTGGGAAGCCAGCATGAAGCTGCCTTGCCTAACAACCACGGAAATTCAGTTGACAACAATAATGGGACTGCAGGGATTGCCATTGCTAAGTGGTCATCATACGTTAAGGATTGTACTTTTGAAATTGTAATAATCTTGCATAATTGCCATGATTCCTTGCTTGAAACCTCATGAGTTTTTTTTGGGGGGGGGGGGCAGAGATTGCCCCAAATATCACAAATTTCACGTGATACAAAATCTTGCAAGATCGGTAAAAAATTTCCTATTTTGGCCATTTGGGATTTGAAGTGATTTGAGCCTTTGAGTTATTGTTGACTCCTGGTGACTGCCTGGACTAGTTCCTACTGGTATTATTTTCTTGGCAAGATGTTAGAATTGATTTGCTATTGCCTTCTTCCTGGGGCTGAACAGAATGACTGGCCCAAGGTCACCCAGGTGGCTTTGTGCCTAAGGTGGAACTGGAACTTCCGGTCTCCCAGTTTTTAGTGCAGTGCCTTAACCCTTAATCAAACTAGCTCTTCTAGAGATTCTTTGTTGTAGTTCCTACATCAAATTCATTTTTACTTAATTTTGGACGCTTCTGCTACCATTTGGATGGGTTACAGGTGGATATTACACATGTGTGGTGTTTGCAATTGTTGCATTCCCAATTCTGACCCGCAAAGTGGTTCTCAAAAGCTGTTCAGAGTCACCTTGTAGAGAAGGTGGGAAGTGATAATTAAAACAGAAATTAAAAAGCTATTGATGACAACAAAGTGGTGTATATAAGGGAAAGGTTGAAAAACTGCTGCCCAACAGCAACTTGCGTAAGATGAGACAACATCACTCTCCTAAGGATAAGGATCACTATATGGTGAAGACCAACCACTGGGGAATTCCCAGGAGGTTTGGGGGGAAAGTGTGTGTCTCTCTGTGTGTTTGTATACATACATACATACATACATACATACACACACACACACACACACACACACACACACACACAAATATATATATAGCAATGAAGTAGGAGGGGAGAATTTCTTCTCAAAAGATGCAAAAAAGGGAGATGCCAATGTTGGAGGGTGAGGTAAAAAAGCAGGAGGGGAAGGTGCGAACAGATGTTACAGGTGGGAGAGATGGAAACGGGGGTTTACCTGGATGACAAGGCGGGGGGGGGGGGAGTTTGGAGAAAAGAGGCTTGGATGGTGAGGACCAGACTGAGGGAAAAATGGAGTGTGTGGAGGTTGTGCCACGGGATACTGACGGGAGGCTCCACGGGGAGGGCATCAGAAGATGATGGCGGTTGCGGGGGTTGCCAAGGATGAAGGCCGGGGAAGGGGCGTCGAGACTGGGGGGTCACAAATGAGGGTGTCCGACGGCCTCGCAGCCAGTGGGACCACCCCAGCTGAAAGAGACAGCTTCAGGGTATCTCTGAAGTTGTCATGTTGAACTTAGCAAGGCAGGAATTGGGATGGCGGGGAACCCAGCAGAACTATAGAGGCAATGGTGGGTTCCTCCTGGTTCGGCCAAGCTGGTAGCGGTGACGATATGACATCACTGAACCGGTTCTCTTTGTTCGGGAGCTGGGCCCTCCCGCCCCCGCCCCCGCCCCCCACGTTATTCTTACCTTTTATTTGGCCCCACCCCCAATTTATTGCTGCCTCCCGAGTCCCAGCTGATCAGCTAGAAGGAAAAAAACTGTTTATATTTTTGCCGCGGGGCTTCAAAGGGCTGCCCTACAGCTGATCAGTGTTAAAAGGCAGTGTGGTGGTAGACCGGTGCCTCCAAAAACAAATCGGTAGACCAGTGCCTCAAAAACAAATGAGTAGACTGGAGCCTCCAAAAACAAATGAGTAGACCAGTACAGCTCTGCAAGCAGTTAAAAGCCTGGTAGACCAGTATCTCTGCTAAATCCTAAAGAATTGTCACATGACCATCAAGCCACGCCCACAAAATAAGCCACGCCCACAGAACCAGTACTAAAAAAATGTAGAACCCACCCATGTATGGAGGGACTTGTAATAGATAAACCAGAGAAAAAGGTGGCTGGCTGCCAGTCTTCCCAGGTTGCCATTTGTCTCATTTAGATCACTGTGACTGCAATAAATTAGTATATTCAAGCCAAGTTCTAGATAGCCCATGAGTGCACAGAAAGGCATTGCAGGCATCTGAAGGCAAGTTTAACCTGTGTTCATGATATTAGAAAACTAAAATGGGTATCAGCCATTAATAGTTCCATCGCTTAGTGCACATCTTTTCAGGAAACAGTGGTCAATGCGTGACCTTCCCAGTGTTACTGAACTACAGCTCCCAGCATCCCTCATGGTACAAGTTCAGATTCCTGGAAATTGTTCAGCTTATATCAGGAGGACCAGAAAATTTTTTCCACCAAAAATCCAGTTGAAATTGAGAGGAACTTAATTATTTACTGAAAATGTCCAGAATTGGAGAAAAGCCATAGAGCCGTGATGGTGAACCTATGGCACGGGTGCCACAGGTGGCACGCGGAGCCATATCTGTGGGCACGCAAGCGTTGCCCTAGCTCAGTTCTAGCGTGCATGCGCGTGCCGGCCAGCTGATTTTCGGGCCTTCCGGGCCCACTGGAAGTTGGGAAATGGGCCGTTTCCAGCCTCTGGAGGGCCTCCGGGGGAGTGGGGAAGGCCGTTTTCACCCTCCCCAGGCTCCTAGAAAGCCTCTGGAGCCTGGGGAGGGCAAAAAACAGGCCTACCTGGCCCACCGTGCCATTGCGTACCAAAAGCGGGGAAAGCGCAGGGGAGTCGTGCACACATGCGCAGGGGGAGGGGCACATAGAATTATGGGTGTGGGCACACATGCGCGTGACCCCCCCGTGCTCCCCCCGCTTTTGGCACTTGATGGCAAAAAGGTTAGCCATCACTGCCATAGAGTATAGGCTTTGTATGCAAGATGACCTGCCTTTAATTCTGGCATTCCCAGATTATCTGGGAAAGCATTTGGAAGCCTGCAGACAGGTTACCAGTCATTAGATTTACTAATAAGCTTAGATATGTTGTATCTCATTAACTTGCTTGGTGCCATTTTACTGATTCTCATGAAGATACCGAATCCAGTTTGCATTGTTTGGGGTTGACCTTTCCCAAAGCATGGATATGTGTGAGTCCTTCTGCAATTTACTACATTTTGGAGCTGCTCACCCGTCTTTTATTTGTCTGCAGCCATTCATGTCTTCGCGCTTCCCTGGTGGGCTCCGTCCTTCCGTTCGAATGCCAAGCCAGGTAAGTTCTTCCATGGACTATTTTTGGTAATTCAGCTCTCCCTTTTCACCAACAAAAATCCAGATCTGGTATCCTGTCATACTCTCTAGCATTTGTATAGCTTTTCCATTACTTGCTGATAGCAGTTAGGAAATGGCCAAGTTGATCATTTTCATTAGAAGATTATCTTCATTTCCTCTTTCCTCCAAAAATGATTTAATTTCCAGGATCTCGTAACATCTAGCATTCAATTACCTCTACTTTCCACCTCATACTTCCTCTGACTGCCCATCTGGCCATCTCTGGTGATACGGCATAGCAATGCCCCCATCTTATGAATGAACCCTATGCTAAGAAGCCTTAATAAATGGAATTTTGTTTTCTGCAAACTCTTTTCTGGATAATCCTACTTATTCATTGGTATAACTGATGAAAAATTAGACCACATTTTAAAGATTTGACAGGGGATGTTAGAAAAGTGGGTTTAGACACTAGATAATTCTTCATTTGTTGGAGAGAACAGGAACATCAGAAATGGTGTGTTTTCTTATATGGGCAAAATAATATTCTCTTCAGTGAGGCTGACTTCCATGCACTTCAATTAGTGGTGGGATTCAGCCAGTTTGGGCGAACCGGTAGTTAAATTGATGACTGGCCCCGCCCCCTGTGGCCCGTTTTCGTTCCAAAGAGGCTTCAGGGAGGCCTAGGCCCAGAACGGGGTGCGGGGAGTGCGGCATGCCCTCCTACAGCCTGTTTTCACTCCCAGGAGGTTGCAGGGAGGCCTACTAGGCCCAAAGTGGTGTGCGGGGGGTGGCGCATCCCCCATCCCATGGGCCATTTTTGCTACCAGGGGGGTGCAGGAGGCCGAATGCTGCCTGTCACGCTCCCTGGCCATGCCCACCATGGCCATGCCCACTCAGCCAGTCATTAGGGCAGAGAACCGGTTGTAAAATTACTTGAATCCCACCACTGACTTCAATATTCTGAGGATAGTGCTAAGAAAGAAAAGGAGGAGCAGTGAGGGCCTGCCTTTCTTCACCCGAGGAATATTCTAGGCATCTGGTGGATAAAGTTCTTTGGATTCTTTTGGAGTTTGACAATTCTTCCTGAGGCGACGGAAGCATGGTGTTATATGTTTATCTGGGGGTGAACTTCAACCTGTAACTCTTGAAGCAGTAGATAGGGTCCTTGGGACTGTAATCCTAAACAGCTGTTGAAAGATATCCAGAAGGTGATGTGTCCATAAAGTATATTTGCTTTGCTGAGAGAGTTGGTACCACCTGCCTGAAAGAAGATGGTAGTGGTCTTCTTCCTTGGGAAGCCTTCACTGGATTTGACAATCCTAGATAATTTTCATTCAATCTCCAACTTTCCCTTTTTAGGTAAGGTTACTGAGAAGGTGGTTGAACTGCAACTTTGGAGAGTCCTGGAGAAAATGGATTATCTAGATCAGGGGTCTCCAACCTTGGCAACGTTAAGACTTTTTTTTTTTTTTATTAATTTGATTTATATGCCGCCCTTCTCCGGAGACTCAGGGCGGCTTACAATGCGCTAAGCAATAGCCTTCATACTTTTGTATATTTATACAAAGTCAGCTTATTGCCCCCACAAACTGGGTCCTCAATTTACCTACCTTAGAAAGGATGGAAGGCTGAGTCAACCTTGAGCCTTGGTGAGATTCGAACCTGCAATAATTGCAGGCAGCTGATGTTAATAACAGGGCTTTAGACCACTGTACTATCCAAGGCTCAAAGCTTTGCTGGCTGAGGAATTCTGGGAGTTGAAGTCCACAAGTCTTAACGTTGCCAAGGTTGGAGACCCTTGTTCTAGATCCTTACCTTTCTTGTTTGAAACGATGACATAATACTAAGGCAGCATTAGTTGTGCCTGTTGATGACTTCTAGCAGAGCTTGGAGGGAGGAATTTGATCCTCCTGGTTCTCGTTGACCTCTCAGCAGCTTTCGATATCAATCCTTCTGGTTTGCCTAGGAGTATAGGAGTGTTGCATGGTTCTCCTTTCTTTGTCATTGAGTTCAATCAGTGTTGGGGGGGGGAGGAGAAAGGAGGTCAAAGTAGAAGACATCAAGACTGGATTCTCCTGCTCCTCCTGTTTAATATTTACATGGAAGAACTACATCAAATCAACCCTCTGTTTGGAGTCGGATATCATCACTATACAGATAGTTCCCATTTTACATTTAGGACCTGGACCAATCAGATGATGTTCTGAAGGTCTTGATCCAGTGTCTGGAGTCTGTGTGGATCTAGATCAGGAGTATCAAACTCAAGGCCCAGGGGCTTTATACAGTCCATGGAGTGCTTAGTTCTGGCCCGCAGGGCCGCTCTGGAAATAGCGAAGGACCAGCCCACGGTGCATCTGCCAGTAAAAATGGCGCTTACGAGGGCTGTGAGCGGCCCTCCCGAGCTTCGTTTTCACTGGCAGAGGATTGCAGGAGGCCGTTGCAGGTGAAAATGGAACTCAGGAGCCCATTTTCGCCGGCAGAGCGTTTGGACCACCACAGGCACCCCCTACAAGAATGATGTTGAGCTGGCCATGCCCACCTCGGCCCCCCAAGGTCAAACACAACCCTGATGCAACCCTCAATGTAATCAAGTTTGACACCCCTGATCTAGATGGGAAGAATCAAGTTCAGCTCTGACTACAGTAGACCCAGTAAGCTATAAGTATTTGACTGGTCAAGGCTGGATATGTTCCACCTTTAGTCTTGAATGGGGTTGTACTTCCCCCTTTGGGATCTTCTTAGACTTGCAACTCCTGCCTGAGGAGTAGACGGCTGTGGCCTGACAACCGTCACACAAAGGTCTATCAATCAACTTACCTACATAATTCTCTGTCTTCCATTCTCCCTTCTCTCGTCTCATATCTAGATTCCAAGATCTATGCTAGTTTCCTTCTATAATGATCTTCCCAAACTAACATCTTTCCACGTGCGTTGATAGGTAGAGGATGAGTCTGCTTATTGTTCTGAAAAGTCAAAGAAAAATCCAAAACAAACTTTCTATGACCAACAAATGGCCTTAACAATAGGTGCAGGAAAGGTATTATTTGTTATCATAGTAGGATATTTTAGTGAAAAAGGTTCTACAAATGACAACTTTTGAAGTTCTTTAGTGCTTTAAAGATCTCTAGATGATAAGTGAATGGAATGGTAGCCAATATATGAGAGATGAATCAATGCATAAACCAACAAATGAATCAATGGATCAGTGAAAAGTAATGTCTCTACGTCTGTAACTTTGCAATGTTTTAATACATGAAACGGGAAAATAATAATTGAAATTAGCTCTGCCAATATGGGCACACTTCTTAAAACCATCACAAAAGGACTCCATGCTTTGTTTTTTCAACCAGATCCTGGCAGTCCTTTTTACCTTTTTATTGGAGTTAAACATACACCCATGAAGCTATCCCTTCAATTTTGGAAAAATGTGAAAGCCTTATAATGCCAAGTCCAGATTGTACAGTAGATAAGTAAGATAGGTCTAACTTTGCAATTGCCTCTTGGGTGGCTTTTAAGGTTTGAGGTTTAGTATTTCCTTCTTGTTTTTCTGAAATTTGCTTTATCTTTGCTTCAATATTTTGAGTGCTGCAGTTAGCACTGAGTTGTTGGTGATGCACACTCAAATCCATGTGAATAACACCAGTTGCATCACAAGAATTATAACCCTGAGGTTTCTTGCTGAAGCATAAATTTTGAATTTTTTTCCCCTACAGGTAAAAGTTCCTGTGAAATGCCAAATTTGGTAGCAATGTCTCTTTGAGCGATCGGCCAATTGTCCTGTTAATTCATCAGTCTTTCTCATGTAAACTGTCACTTCATTTTTGATCACACAAATCACTCTTCTCAATTTGTAGCCTGAATTTTTTTTCCACAGTACTCATATCAACACTGTATCTCCATAAACAACAAGCATTTAGCAGTGAATATCAATTGGAGGGACTTTGAGCGACATGGTAGCCTAACGGTGATGACATTCACCTCTTATTTGGAAGGTTGAGAGTTCAATCCTAGGTAGCGGCAGATGTTTGTCTCTTAGGGCACAAAGAGAAAATATCTGCTGAGAATTCCACGTGGCATCAGGAAGGACATCCGGCCAATAAATGCTCAGCCTTGGTTCCACCTCTAATTAAGGGATTACATGGTCATAAAAAGGGAGTTTTATCAGTTGGAGGGATTTCTTCATCAATCAAAAATTTAATCATGGTGTGCATTGATGAGTACTCCTTGAAAGCCATTTTGCAAACAATTGCATCACAACTTTTTTCCAGCAATCTCGTGACAACTGCAGTGAAAGAACAATATAAGGAACATGTTAGAGCTTTTGACAAGTCACTATTACCATACATTGGCAATATATAACGTTAGAGGCATTGCTTTTCATTCAACCTGTATAGGCTGCTATTTATTTATTTATTTATTTATTTATTTATTTATTTATTATTTATTTATTTATTTATCCATCCATCCATCCATCCATCCACCTATTCACCCATGGCGACTCAAGGCAGCTTACAGAGTATAAAGCCACATTTAAAACAATAAAAACTAACAAAAAGAATCAAATAAATTAATATAGTACAATATAACAAAATCAGCCCCCACCTCCCGCCCCGGCGACAGCAAATCACATGAGCCATTTAATGGACTCCATCCCGCTCTGGGTTCCTCAGGCCCGCTGGCAGAACCAGGTTTTCAGCGCCTTCTGGAAGAGTATTAGAGTGGGAGCCATTCTAATCTCTGGGGGAACGATGTTCCGAAGAGAGGGAGCCACCACGGAGAAGGCCCTTCTTCTGGGTCCCACCAGGAATATCTCCCTTGGGAATGGGACCCACAACATTTCCTTCCTCTCCGTTCTGATGCGTCAGGTAGATGTGACCGGCAAGAGACAGTCCCTCAGATAAAATTGTTCAAGATTTGGTCTCCAAACTGTACTTGGGGACCAGTTTTGTTCCCAATTGCCAAATTTTACAACCGCTGGAGCTTATGGACAGAGTCTCCTGCGTTATCTTATGCCAATTGAGCCCGCAATACTTGCTGATGTCACCCAGCCATCTTGTTTTAGGTCTCTTTCATGGATGCTTTTTATCAAGTGGCTGTCAAGGTTCCAAGTAATACATCCATCCCCAAAAGAAGAACTCCGAGGCAGGCATATTCCTCAAAGAACATTTTATTGGGAGATATCATATTGGCACACTCAGTGGAAAACTGGCTCTGGGTTCCCGCCAGTTTTCCACCCAATTAAAAGTAAAACTTTACCACTTTCCCCCCAAAGTCACCAATCATATGGCCCAATCAGCATACAGTCCAGTTGCTGGCCTCTTCTGCCTACTGTGCTCAAACACTTGCAGAAACGTCCTTGACTCCCAGGGAAAAGAATTTTATTTTGGCTACAACAGCCCCAACTATCTCTACACCACCTTCTGTTGCCCCTTAGCTCCAGGCTGTGTCATCCCTGAAACCAGGCAGGGACAAAACCTTAGAAGAAAGCTATGAAAAAGAAAATGGCCACAGTTAGGCTCACTTCAGGGTTGACAGTGGTATCCATTCCATTCTCCACCTGCCAGCCAGTTCTTGCTGTGCTGACCAGCCCATTTCTATTTCGGTTCTTTTACTCTCTTGATGATATAATTTACTTTTGTTTGTTCTCTAATCCATATGCAGGTCTTTCTATCTTGTCTTGTGATGCCGAGCGTGTATCTTTCCCATGGCTCTTTGCGTCACTCATAGCTTTTGTATCGATTGTGAGTTAGTGTTCATGTTTCGCTGGCATATGTTAGAACAAGTAGCACACACAGATCAAAAACTTTTCTCTTCAGGCATAGGGGGAGGTTGTTCTTGAAAATTACGCTTAGCTTGCCAAATGCCTGCCAGCCACATTTAACACTCCATTCAATTTCCTTTATTGTATCACCCTCCACTGAGATGCATTGGCCAAGGTATATGTCTGTGATGGCGAACCTATGGCACATGTTCCACAGGTGGCACGTGGAGCCATATCGGTGGGCACGTGAACTTAGCTGATTTTCGGGCCTTCTCGGCCCATTAGAAGTAGGGAAACAGGCTGTTTCCTGCCTCCGGAGGGCCTGGGGTGGGTGGGGAAGGCCCGTTTTTTGCTCTCCCCAGGCTCCAGAGCCTCTCTAGGAGCCTGGGGAGGGCAAAAACGCTCTTCCCCACCCCCCAGGAGGCCCTCCAGAAGCCGGAAATGGCCCGTTTGCCGACTTCTGGTCCCTTCTGGAGCCTGGGGAGAGTAAAAAATGGGCCTACTGGGCCCATTGTGCCATCGCATGCCAAACGCGTGGGGAGCGTGAGCGTGAGTTCACACATGTGCAGTGGGCGGGACACATAGAATTATGGTTGTAGGCATGTGCACACCTCCCCCCCCCCGTGCTCCCCCCACTTTTGCCTCGCGATGGCAAAAAGATTAGCCATCACTGGTATATGTAGTAGTTTACTGTGTCTAGTTCTTCTCTAGATATATTTTCTTTCTTTCTTTGGTGAATAAGCATCATAATCTACCTGATTAAAAAGACATGGATTTTTTTCCCCCCCTACAGCCATCTATGGGTGTGTCTGGCCAACCTCTGATGCCCAGTGCAATGGATCCAGCAATCCGATCACAAGGTGAGCGGTGAGTTAAAATGGGATAAGTGGATAGTCAGAGTGACATGAGACTATGGTGCAAGCAGGGGAATGAGACTAATGGTGGATCTCTTTAGAATCTATATCCTTCCATTTCATAAATAAATGAGATAAATATGCATCTCATAAATAAATCAATAAATGTCCAAGTAACTTACTTGGAAATTATTTGCATTAAAAAAAAAAACCCGCAAAGCACTTCTGAAATATTTCTGAATTTTTCACATCCTTGCCCATATTTTTTTCAGCGCAGTATGTAGTCATGTTTGGTAAAGCTAATACAAACGCCGTAAACTTCTGAACTTGTTCCTTTTGCTTCGTTTAACTCCTTGAATGTGCAGATTTTTTTGGCTGTTGCTTCTTCTTTGAGGCTTCAGACACGTTAAGAGACTTTGATTCTACAGTTGCATCTTAAATATGTTTGATCTCCCCAATTCTCCCCTCTTTTCCCATTCCTTTTGCCCCCAGTAGGGCATCCTAACATGGGACCGATGCAGCGCATGACCCCACCACGGGGTATGACAGGAATGGCTCCACAGGTGAGCTCCCGAAAATGGATAGATTTTGAAACAAGTTAGTCTGGAAATATTATTTGATACGAGATTGTGATGGGGGGGGGTTGTGTGTGTATGCACATGCATGCCAATCTGAATGCAAAAGATGGTCTAGACCAGTGTTTCTCAACCTTGATAGCTTGAAGATGGGTGGACTTCAACTCCCAGAATCCCCCAGCCAGC
>WNWU01000001.1:87945304-87990765 GCA_012654045.1 Ptyas mucosa
TGGCTTGGTGGGGGTGGCTTGGTGGGGGTGACATGGCTTGGTGGGGGTGGCTTGGTGGGCGTGGCAGGGGAAGGATACTGAAAAAACCCATTCCAACTCCACTCCAGGGGAAGGTTCCTGCAAAACCCCCATTTCCTCCCAATCAGCTGGGACTTGGGAGGCACAGAATAGATGGGGCGGGGCCAATTTTTACTACCAGTTCTCCGAACTACTCAAAATTTCCACTATTGGTTCTCCAGAACTGGTCAGAACCTGCTGAAACCCACCTCTGGTATCAAGCTAAAGCCCTCCTCCGGTGCATAATATAGTTTAGCCTACTGTAGATTGAAGAGGCATCTCTGGCTACATTTTGGACTGGAGCTCTGGACTAGACAGACTTTTGACCTCATTCAGCCAGATTTTAAACCCTAAGGATGAAGCCTCGATTTACATGAGGCAGCATATCTCTGAATACCACCCAACTTCATGTCCTGCTGATGGACTTCCTTGAGATTTCCAGATGTTCACTGTATGAAAAGAAGACCACCTTGGTAACTTTTTCTTGCAATGTCCTGTCCTTGTTTCAGACTCCACCAACTCTAGTGAAAATATGTACATGATGAACTCTGTTGGCCCTCCACCAAGCCGGCCTGGGGTAAGTGCCTTCTTCCTGCTCACTCCCTGTTGCTGGGTGATATTCTATGACTTTTTATTTCACCATGAGTGAGTTGGGCAGCCATATGCATTTTCTATATAAATAAATACATATATACAGGGGTGGGATTCAAAAATTTTAGCAACCAGTTCTCTTCCTGGTTTTTTAGTGGGCATGGCCATGGTGGGCCTGACTTACTCGGCCTCCTGCACTGTGCGGGGGGGGGGGGGGGGGGCGTTTTCACCCTCCCCCAGTTCTGGAGATTTTTCTTGAGCTCCGGGAGGGCAAAAATGGGCTCCCCCGGCTCCGGAGGCCCTCCAGAAGCTGGAAACAGGCCCGTTTCCGAACTTCTGGGAGGCCCATTTTTCGCTCTCTCCAGGCTCCAGAGGCTTTTCTTGAGCCTCCAGGAGGGCAAAAATGGCCTCCCTCAGGCTCTGAAGGCCTTCCAGAGGCTGGAAACAGGCCCATTTCCAGACTTCTGGAACTTACGTGAGGCCCGTTTTTTGCCTTCCCAGAGCCTCCGCACAGGCGCTGCATTTACCTAGCATCCAAAACAATCCACGTGGAGACTCCTGGGAGGGGCGGGGCGGGCGGGGCCAGCCAGTCCTTACAACTACCGGTTCGGCAAACAAGATGTAAAATTAGCATCCGGTTCGCCTGAACCGGTCCAAACCGGCTGAATCCCACCCGTTACATACATACATACAAACATGAAGGAGAAAACTGTCATGCTTCTCCGCCTGGAATCTGCCCTTCCTCATTATTTCTGTATTTCTCTTCTTTTCACGTTCTCTGTGCATAATGTTTAGTTCTCCATGGGGCCAAGTCCAGAAGGTCCAATGGCTGGAATGAGTGCCATGGAGCCTCATCATATGAATGGATCCTTAGGTAAGTATGGACCTTCCTGCAGGGCTGGCCATGGACAATAAAAATCCATAAATAAATACAATCCAATACATTCTCAGTATCTCCTTGCGTGCTAAAAGATGTCAAGTCCAATTGGGTGTGATGTTAGGACACATCCATAAAATTCTTGTATTACTTATGTCTATTTAGAAATGTGTTGTCATTGGTTTCCTCCAAGATGTTTTTTTAACTTCCCAGCCTAACCTCTAGATGTGAAATCTTCTGATGGTCTATCCAAGTCCTGACCAGCTCCAAGCTTGCTTAGCTTTTTGAATTCTGCCAAGATCAGCTAAGTTCTGACTGGAGCAGGAGTGCAGACCATTGGACGCCAGAATGCTAACTCTGAGTATCCTCTAGCTTTAATTTTGGCAGACAAAGATGAGGAACAACTTCCATGCTTCAGTATTGGGGAATTGGTGTTCCTACATACAGATGGCCATTTATCTGTTGGTTACCTTGCAGGGATGTTATACAATTGAGATTCCTGAGCTTGAAATCAGATACAGATGTCCTTGACTTACTACCATTCATTCAACAACCATTCAAAGCTAACAATGCCGCTAAATGAATGGTTGCACAGCTTGGTTTCTAGGTGAAATTTATATAAGAATGTAACTACTCTAGATAGGACCAGAAATATGTTGGGCTAGCCATCTGAATTCAGGAATAATAGCTTCCTTCATTCAAAGTCGTCCTGAGGCAGGCTGACTTTTTACAGAGTTTAGTTGTTTTGGTGAAAGCTCTGTGAAATGGCATGATTGCAGTTATTCTTGAAGGTTTGTGGAAGTAAAACATGGATTGTGTGAAAGGGACCACATAGCCAGGATCAAGAACTGAACATTAATATCCTATTCAGAGGAGTCCTTGAGGAAAGAAATAGGTTTTATAAGACTTTTTAAAAAATTGATCATGATGGCAGCTGATATTCTATACTTCTATAAAGTCCATTGGCAGGAAGTTTTTATTGGTAAGAATTTCTGTGGATTAAGTGGAGGTTCCTAAGACTTTGGCTGCCACCAAATCTTTGCTTTACACAAAAATCTTTCAACCTGGTAGAGACCACCAGGTTGAAAGAGGCTGGGGTTTAACTGCCTTCATTCTCATTGCAGGTCCAGGTGAAATAGATGGGATGCCCAAGGTAAGGATTTGCATCATGGTGTCCTCTTCCAGAGGGTGAGCTGGAGTTCCACAGGCCCTGGGGACCAAGGGATTAGAAGGGGATCAGGAAAGATTATATGGCTTTAAAGGAGAGCATGATATCTAGTCGGTGGGGTCCTCTCAATGTAGAATATCTTTAGGAATAAAGAGAGTCAATTGATCTCCCCAGTAATTAGTTGGCCTAACATTGTAGAAATGGTATTTGGGAGGGAACCAGGGTATTTCTGGGGCTAACTCTTATCACGTAGTCCTTGACTTACAACCAGTCACTTAACAACTGTTCAAAGTTATGACTGAGCCAAAAAAGAGGACTTATGATCCAAATTCAAAGTTTATTTATTTATTTATTACATTTAGAGACAACCCTTTATTCTCTGGGTGGCTCTGGAAGTTCCAGTGGTTAGGTCTTCCTGAACGTAATTGAACTTTGGGCGCTTAGCAATACTGCAAATGGCTGCATTTATGGCCTTCATAAGGTTGAGAAACTGGCTTTTTTTAAAAAAAAAACAGCCAACCTTTTCCAAATGATGCCTTTTTAACAATGCTATCTATAGCTCTGAGAATGTGTTCTAATCATGGTTCATATTAGGATGTGGTCTAATCATGGTTCAGATGTGAATTGCCTGGTTTTTTTTCTCTCTCTCTTTTATTTCTGATTCCCAAGAATTCCCCGGGTAGCATGGCCAGCATAGCTAACCCACCGGGCACCCCACGTGATGACAGCAGCAGTGAGATGGGCAGCAGCTTCATAAACCCCTTCCAAAGCGAGAGCGTAAGGGCCTGCGTGGAGCGGCGGCCGCGGAGGGGGCGGGGATCTCGGGGGGCACGCGGTGGGCGGGGCACCCTGTGGCAGGGTCGGACTGGGCTGTCAGTACCAACAGCTAACAGTGCCATCTCATGCTGGAAGCAGCAGCTGTCAGAGGTGTGAAGAGGGGGCCGGTGCCCCCCCTCCATGATGGACCCTTCCTCTAATGCTGTGGTGTCTCCCATCTGTCTCCCCAGTATTCGCCCAGCATGACTATGAGCGTGTGACCCGGCCCGGATGCCCAGTCCCAGAGGAGCCAGACTGATGCCCCCCCAGGGGTCTTAATCCCCCTGTATTTAATAACAGCTTCCCTTGATTGCTAGTCTCAGCCCCCCTGCCCCCAGTCTGGACTTTTGATCCCCGCCCTGGTCACCAACTGCCCTCTAACTGGTACTCAATAAACTGTAGTGACGTGAGAATTGTCACTAATCAAGTGGGACAGCCGAAGGTTTGATATGCTGCACGAGCGGACAGTTATGAAAGGCAGGGAGATGCACCCTCTCCTGCTGGACTGCAGCATCCTTTACCCCGAGGGGTTTATGATGATCCATTGGACATTGGGACTATCGTCTACTGTGCGTCTTTGGACTTTTAAATTCTGCATTGTAGCAGGAACAGTTGAGCTGTTTGGAAAGCTTCATTTTGATCTCTGTTCTTTAAACCCGGTGGTACAGTTGGGGAAAAACGCATGTGCATCAGGAAACATGGTTAAGACTCTTCTGGAGTTTTGAAGTTCAGCAGGAGGGCTGGAGGAGGAGACAAAGCCCCTTTTGGTGAGCTTGGGAGGTGAATGGGAAAGACGTGGTGGTGGATGAAAATTGGCTGCCATAAGCTGATTGAATTAATTTTGGAGGGGTGTGGACTTGACTGGCAATGCAAAAGTTTTTGAGGAATGGGCAGACTCGCTTCTCTCATGTCTGCAGCCAGCTTTGGTTTCCTACCTAGGTTCATTGGGCTAGAAAAAAATATACAGCAAAATTGTTTCCTAATTGCACAGACTTCCATGGAAGTATTCTTGATTCTGCCCATATCGGTTGGCAGAGACTGTGTGATACCAGATGCTATGGGGGTGGGGAGAAAGATACCCTAATATTGAACTCAAGGTGAATTTGAGCTTGGTTCCTGATGAACTTCACAGAAATTTCCATGTTTTCTTGGCAATAGCATGGAGGTATTTTGCCATTGCATTCTTCTGGGATGTATTTTCAGCTTTCTACAGCCTTGGGATTTCCTAGTGGTCTCCCATTCTGGTATTAACCAGACTAAAATCTGCACAGCTTCCAAGCCTAGACAAGTTCAGCCAGATGCTGCCACCAGCTGATCTACTAGTTGCTATGCAAAGACACAAATTACGATAGCAGTTAGTGTTTTTCCCTGCATCATGTTTTTAGCCTTTTTCATTTTTCTCTCTCAAATAGGGTGTTTTGAACACCTATGGCACACCTTTTCTGCTACCTCTGTCAGCAGTAACTGAAAAAGAAATTTAGCTGTAAGAGAACTTTATGGCAGAGGTACACATTAGAGATTTCCCCTGTTCTGTCTTCC
The DNA here is from genome assembly GCA_012654045.1 of Ptyas mucosa. Lineage (NCBI taxonomy): Eukaryota > Metazoa > Chordata > Lepidosauria > Squamata > Colubridae > Ptyas > Ptyas mucosa. The sequence goes on from WNWU01000001.1 coordinate 87,950,353, forward strand.
ATCCCTTTCAGCTAAGAAGGTAAAGGGGAAACACTGAATGACTTGTAAAAAAAAGGCTACACCTCCATCTCTTCCCAACACTAACAAGAATATAAAAATACACCTTTGACTGTCTCTTCAAAAGTCAGAAGACAGTCCTCCTTCTGTCAGCTTTCAGATACTTCCTATTACAATTCCTGCCATCCATAGCCAGCAACTTTGGGTGTTGGGAGTTGAAAGCTAAGACCTCTGAAGAAGGGCATCAACTCAAGGAACCCTGTTGTTATTTGTGTGTCAGTGAATACAGTACTTTGGAAGAGATCTAATCGTTTGGCCTATTCTCACACCTGTTATCAAAGGAACAAAACCTTTGTGTGTCCTCTGAGATGGATGGAGATGGTTTGGCCCTTGAGTGGGACTGAACAGGGCTATCCTTTGAGGTTTATATTGTGAAAGTGCAAACAATGTGTAAGTGATTGGCCTTTGCCATCTGGGAGGGTTGACTTCCCAGTCTAGTCTATAATTCTGGAATGTCCTGAAGGTCTCACAGCCACGTGAGACTTACCTAACCTACTTACCTTTTTTTCTAAGAACCAGCTGTACAAATCACAACTCAAGCATGGGTGATTTTCTTGTTTGGTGTAGGTAACCACCATAGCTGGACAGTTTCTGAGTTCAAGCCAAGGGGAGCCTACCTTGTCCTTCATTATCAGAGGACTCTTCCAGCAGAAAGTTTACTCAAATACGTAACCAGTTTGTCTTCTTGGGTCTTCAATTCATTCAAGCTACAGAGGTCTTTCAGTGGTACTTCAAGAGTGCCATCATATTTTCCCTTTCCCTCTTTGTTCGTTTTCACTCAAGGCTTAACACACCCAACTCCTTCAGTCTCTTCTCATAGGACTAAAATTCCTACCAGGCCTATGAGCAGGCAAGATCAAGAAACAGGAAGACTAAAACTATACTTTATTGAACAGGCTACAGTCACAAAATCTTACAAGTCTGCCCATGTTTTCCCTTCCATCCTTCTTATACCAGGAGAAGCCAGTCTGAATCTTTTTCTAATGCTTTCCCACCTACCTGGGCTTAATGCATGCTTCAGCATTTGTAGTTGTTCTGTGGGCTACTCGGTGTCTTCACCAAGATCATCTCTGTTGTCCCTACGGTTCCTGACCCAATGGTCCTTTCCCTTACTTTCTTTGAACTCATTCCAGTTGGTTTCTTAAACTCTGGCATCCAGAACCAGACTGAACAATGACATTATCTTTATTATTGTCATCCCTATCATCTCTGCAAGCTGAGATGCCTGAGGGCCTAACTTTTCCAGAAAATACTGGGATTTTACATCTCGGCTTTGAGATCAGCCAAAAAAGAACTGAGTCATTCTGTTTTGCTTGGTTAGATATGAGTGATCATTACAATTCATAGGCATTCAAAGGGAGAAAGAACGTAGTTGTACAGTACTCTCGTGACACAAATTTTGCCCCTTAGTATTTTATGTTCCTATATATTTTGGCATTGTGATTAGGCATGGATGCCTGTATTATTATCCACTAAAATAATCAGCATAATCTTGGGTTAGATTTGAAGTCTGAGAAACATGCTGGAAGAGGTCACATACAAAAGTGGGAACAAAAGCTATTTCACCTTAATTTACCTTTGATTCAAACGAACTGAAGACGATACATTGGCTTTCCATGTCCCTGATAAAATACCCGCTCCAGGCATACTAAAAATTAAAATTAAGAGACAGCTTTTACAGGGGCGTTGAAAGAAGTTGCAGATTATGCATTCCCTGCTTTAGATCTGCTAGTTCTAGATTTGCTGAAAAGAAAATGCTAGTTCTGGATTTTTTCCCCCCATCAGCTCTTTCAAATGCCATTCTTCACCATCTGCTTTTTTATAGTCCATCAGCCCTTGTTCCTCTTACATGGGCTAATGCTATACACTATAATAATAATAAAACAAAACAGGCACTAAACTCACTTCATTTATGTGAGAACAGGGCTGGCTACAGAGATGCAAGTATGAGGGAGCCAGATTTAGAATGGGTTTTACCTCTCTGAGGCCATTACTATTTCAGGAAGATCCCTTCTTCCCACATCCCTACGGTTTCAGCAGCTGAATTTAGGTAGGCACAAAAGAAACAATCTATAAACGTAAGAATAATTTCTAGCTGATCACATCCTCTCTTCCCAGCTCTCCTTGGATGCAGCTTGCAGCCCTATCTTTACAGCGTAACTGGAATATGATACTGACTCACTCTCCCACCCACCACCATCATTTCAGAAACTTAAGAACTCATGTCAGTGCTGTTTCTGTTGCCACCCTGAGGAGAAACAGGTACATTCCATAATAGCAATGCAAAAAGGCAGAATCTATTCCCCATCCCCAACAATTTATATAAAAATGGGCTCTCGTTATCCTATTCTTTCCTCCCTAGGAATTTTAACAAGAAGGTGGGGAGGGCTCTTCTGATCATGTTCTTATTTCTGCCTGGTCGCTCTGTAACTTCCAAAACCATGTTTACACCTAGCACTTCCATACCTCTGGGATGTGTGTGATCTTTTAATAGCAAATGATTTATATGTAAAGATTTGAAGAGTTGGATTGTATATTCCCATTTGGTACAAAACTTCCTCCTCAACTTAACTTGGATCTGTGGCTGGGGAATAAATGTCCTCAATCGGTATCTTATCAAATTCACGTCTCACAAGTCAAAATTATTTGGGGGGATATTTCTGCATCTCAGAATTTTGTAATATAGCTTCCCCCCCGCCCCCCAAACTGCAAGGAAAAGCAACTACAAAAATGTATGTAAGGAAAAATGATACACAAAAAGCTAGGGCAAAATTTTATATCCAAAATGTCTTAGTTTTAAAGTTACGAGTGATGTAGAAACAGAAGCAAATTAATTTGTGGCTGGAAAAAATGGAGGAATCAAATTCATATTCATAACATCTTAACACTTTTGAAGTGTTGGGGTTTCACAGCTTTTGTGCGATTGTAAAAAGTATATTGGGGAGAAGAGAAATGTTTGACTCCGCTCCTTTTTTCTGGGTTTGGGGTCAGCTTCTGCACAAATTCAAAGAATGGGAAAGAAGGCAAATTTGCTGCCTCGGTCCAGATCCAAAGGAATTACAGCATCAGCTTGGGCTTTTTTTTCCATTGTTATTCTGTGTAAATAAAATACCATTTTTGGAGGAAGTCATTGAATTTTTAAGGTTTCCAATGAGAAAACTTGCATCAATAAATGTAATTTGGATTTTTTTAAGGAAAAAAAATGTCTGCAAGTGGTTTGTTTCTTCCCATTCAGCAAGCAGAACAATCTATTATCTTCCCTCAGGGGACAAACCCTTATACTGCTAAGATAAAATCCAAGATTCAACTAAGCCAACATCTGGTGGCCAGATGCCAGCAGCAAGCCTCCTACAGGAAGATCACATGTTTTTCTTGTTTGAATCCTAGCAACTCGTTTTCAGTTGGAGTACAGAGGCACTGGTAGGGCAGAGCAAGAATAAATTGAATGCAATCTCTTTCTGCTACAGCAAACATCCAGCCAGATCCCCATGGATAGTCAAGAAACCCTTCCTTCCTGTTCTAATCATCAAAGGCACACTATTTCTTAATACTGACGCTGTATTTAGCCATCCTAAGATCAGCTTGGTTCAATCAAGTTTTCTTAAAAAAAAAAAAAAGTGCCAGCAAGTTGCTGTCAAGTCCTGGCAACAACATCAACCTTCACCAGATTTGGTTTTTCTAGTTGTCATTTACAGGATGCATTACTTGGGTTTTGTATAGATTGTACAAACCACAGAGGTGTGTATGCCAGGTGGTGTTGAGGTAGCCTTCTTAGCCGACAATGGAAGGTTGGAGGTTGACATCACAAAGTAAGCAGGCCCTCTCATCTTTCAATTTTATTCCAATGTCACCATTTAAAAAAGGATAGCCAAAAAAATCTAAATTTCTGAGCTAGATGAAAGATACAACTATAGTTACATCTTATTTCAAACATTCAAGCGTTCAAGTTACATTTCATTCGTAACAGGTAAGGACACAGTAAAAGAAGGTATGTTGCCTGTCCCGAATATACAGCTTTGTCACTACTACATACAAATATAAGTAACCAAATACAAAAAAGAGAGATTTGGGGGAGGGGGGGGTGTCAAGGAGGCAGACAGTCCAAGTTGTAAATCTGGCCTGGTTACATACAGTGTTGACTAGTAGTGGAGCATGCTGTGGGCTTCTAATTTTGCAGGCCAGTTACGTGGCTGTGGGCACTGCGGACTGGGAGGCCATTGCTTTCAGTGGGATCCACAAAACCATTCATGTGGACCTTTTTAGGAGTGGCTACCCAAGCTGGGGGCACAGGGGAATGGCCATGCTTTGCACAGCTCCACAATCTCTGGGTCTTGTATTCCAGCTGCATGTGGTTTTGAGGTGGGAGCCCCACGCAGGCCCTATGGAAGAAAGGAAAAAAGCCAGGTTAACATACTTTCCTTGCAAGCAATCATCCACCCACCCCCTCCCCTAAACACACACACACACACACACACATTTTAAATCTTCAGTCACAAGGAGACAGGCTGATATCATGCAGGAAAGAAAGTGGGGGGGGGTTTCTCCTGATAAAACTCCGGGAGGACCATGAATTAAAACTGTTGGCTGGGAAATCTGTTGTTGAGGAGTAACAGAGACTTTAAGGAACTCTGCCATAAAACGGCTTTCTGGCTTTACAGAAACTGGATACGTTCACAAAAATAGGTGTAACAGCAACTAGTAACCATGACAACTAAACAAATATGTGTGGAGGGAGCTACCTCCAAGTATCAGGTCCTTGGGGAAAATAGGAGGGCTGTTGTCTGTCTAATACAAACACATGGGAACCAGAGTGCTACATTTTAAGTTAAAGTTAATGGGTTTGGGGGCTAATGGAGGGCCTGAAAAGAGAGAAACCAGAGACCTACAAAGAAGAAATGTGCAGGGTTACCATGGTGACTCGAACACAGTTCTCAGCAGGCCCAGTCAAACAAATTCAGGAGTTGCTATGGTTACCTTCACAACTCTTTGCGGGAAATAGGGGGTTCGGAATTGTGAATAAAAAATAAAAAGAAAATGCTCCTTTTGGTAACAGGGCAGTTGGGACTGAACCTATGTAACGGAGTCCTGATGCATCTTTCCACACTCTTGAGAGTTTAATTAAGCCTCAACTAGCTTAAAATTAGTTGGGTTTTTTTTAGCTGTATACCACCCAGAGTCACTCTGAGAGCGAGATGGGTGGTACCTGAATTTGGTAAATAAAGTGGAGTAGTATGCAGAGCAAGTTCAGATTTCCACTATGACACGCAATCCATATACAGCTGGTTGCTTGCTCAGGTCCATGATGTAATCCAAGAAGGTTGGCGTTACCTGAATAGGTTCTCAATGGCAGCCCGTTGACGGAAGAGTGCGTTGACCACTGGAGCTCCTTTAGGAACAAGGGGAGCCTTGCAGAGGAAGCTCAAGAGGGACAAGACGCTGTGAAGGGGCTCCGGCTTGGCATCTCCTATGCCCACCTGGATCCTTTGGCAGAGTTCAGCCAGAACGATCAAGTCCAAAATTATGGGAGCAGCTAGTAAGGAATCCTGCAGAACATATCAGAAACGCAAAACACTGAAAGTTGTTCCAACGTAATAATTCCTTCACCCCCGGGTGTAGGAATATGCACAAATTTCCTATATTCGGAATTGGCAGTTAAACCCTGCCTGTGAGCTAAGCAAGAAATGGAATACCTCCTTCCACATGCTCCTCCCTTCCAATCTCTTGAACAGGGTTGCCGGAAAAATAATCCGTAATCCCCTCTCCAATATAGGACATGTTTGCCTCACGTGGAACCCTAGAGCTTTGTACCCACCTCGCACATATTGTGAATGACGATGGTGTTGGTCCCCCCCAAAGCGATCTCCGAAGTATATTCATCTAGTGCCCGCTTGCTGTCACCGACGTAGGGCACATACTTGATCACCACCTGTCCGGGGAGTGTGCAGTGGTGTCTATGAGCAAGCAACAATAATCCCTTGCAGCCAAAAGAGATGAACACTCCCGATAATGCACGCCACATATCACAACTAGGTTGGCCCACAATTGTACCCCAAACCATGCCACTGGCTCCCACTCACGCAGTGATCCAGATGTTCCCCTGGTCCATATAGGATGGGGTTCGACTTCACCATGTCATCCACCACGTTGCTCTTGGAAATTTCCTTGGCGCGGAACTGAGCTGGTGCGGACAGGTTCTTTCCATCGTTGTTGCCCAGGTGGTTGTAGCTAACAATGGAGACTGGCTGAAAGGAAGGAAAGAGCGGTTGTTGAAAATGCAAGGTTTCTAGTTCTTAGTATGAGCTTTGGGGGAGTGGGGGGGATGAGAGGAAAGAGTGTTATTCCAACCATACGCATATTGTAAAGCAATGACTGCTTATTTTCATGCTTACTCAGCTCAGTTTGGGAGATTAGACCCTTCTGTTCATCTTTGGAGGAATAGCATTTGCATTCCCTTTGAGATCAAGTTACAGAGCCCTCCTTACCTTTGCACACAGATTTTAATGAAAGGGATACCTGAGGTCATTTGTAGACTTTTGTTAATCTTTCTCCAACTTTTCTACTATTCCTGAATTTCACTTACTAAAAGGGAAGGTTTTCATCTCAGATGGGAGGTCATCTGCCTTGAAACAATCCCTTCCAGATGTATTGGCCTATCACATCCATCACCCCAAATTGAGCCAAAGGGCACTATAACTGCAGAGGATGGGAATGATAATCCAATACCTCAGGAGGATAGCAATAGCAATAGCACTTATATACCGCTTTATAGTGCTTTACAGCCCTCTTTTAAGCGGTTTACAGAATCAGCCTATTGCCCCCAACAATCTGGGTCCTCATTTTACCCACCTCGGAAGGATGGAAGGCTGAGTCAACCTTGGGCGAGTAAGAACTGAACTGCTGGCAGTTGGCAGAATTAGCCTGCAATTCTTCATTCTTACCACTGCGCCACCACAGATGGAAAAAACCTGTCCATGGTCAACCAGAGATTCATAAGCCACCACACTCTGGATTTGTTCTATTTGAAATTGGCATAAATTTAAGGACTTTCTGGAGGTCCTGAAGTTCACACACCTTTCAAACTACAATTATAAAATATTACAGGAGCAGTGATTAGCATTATGAAGAATATATTTATCTTAACGTTCATGGAGTTTCCTATTTTTTTACCCAGAGCCGGTGAATTGTTTGGTTTGCAATATGAAAATGTGTAAAGTGGTTCCGGTAGAGATCATACAGGTAAGGTAGTCTTCGATTTATGGCTGCAAGTGAGATCGGAAATCTAATAAGTCACAAGCTGAGGCACCCACGTGACTGGCAGTGTTTTTCCAACATTTTTCCACAAGTTCTTAAGAAAACGCAGTAATTGTTAAACGAACGTGACAGTCATCGAGCAAATCCATTCATTCAAATGGCAGCTTTTGCTGGAAACCATCAAAAAACATTGCAGCCACATGACTGCAGAATGCCACCACCAGTCAAAAGTGTCCAGTTGCCAAGCACCTGACATGTAGTCATAACTAGGGGGGATTAGGGGTGAAATGCTACCGGTTTGGGCCGGTTCGCTCAAACCGGTAATTAAAAATGCTACCGGTTCGCCAAACTGGTAGTTAAAAATGCTTTAAAAAGTTTTTTTTTAAGTTCTGAGGATCGTGCGTCAATCAACTGATCTTTTTTTTTCTTTTACTTTTTAATCATTTTTTACTACCGGTTTTCCAGAACCGGTAGTTAAAAATGCTTTAAAAAGTTTAAAAAAAAAAAGCAGGAAATCCAAAAGCACACGTTTGGTGTGGACTGAGCATGCGTGCGCAGCATGTGTCTGGTATGCACTGTGCATGCGCGCACGTAGCTCGCATCTGGCACGCACCGCACATGGACGGGCAGCGAACCGGGTGGGACCGGCAGAGGATTTCACCACTGGGGGGGGGAATGCATCTATTTATGACAGCTGGAGGGGTATTATAAAGGCCATAAAACTACCTGTCCCATAGCTGCCTTGAATGTAGGCCGAGAATTACCTGTATTAAAGTTACAGCAAAGGTGGAAAAATGTATGCTGCCCCCTAAGTTTGTAAACTACTGTTCCCAGCATCCCTCACCATAAGCTAGGACAGTGATGGCTAACCTTTTTGCCATCGTGTGCCAAAAGCGTGGGGAGCATGGTGGGGGTCACGCGTGCATGTGCCCACACCCATAATTCAATGCCCCGTGCCCCCACACACACATACACATGCGCGCCCCACACTCCCCTCGCTTTTGGCACGCGACGGCAAAAAGGTTACCGGTGGGCCTGGTAGGCCTGTTTTTCACCCTCCCCAGGCTCCAGAGGCTTTCTTGGAGTCTGGGGAGGGTGAAAACGGCCTTCCACACACCCCCAAAGGCCCTCCGCTGGGCCCGGAAGGCCCGAAAATCAGCTGGCCGGGGCACACATGCGCGCTGCAGCTGAGCTAGGGCAACACTTGCGTGCCCACAGATATGGCTCCGCGTGCCACCTGTGGCACCCGTGCCATTGGTTCGCCATCACGGAGCTAGGAGGTCGGGGGTTATTGGAAGCTGGAATGCCACCACTTGTGGGAGGCCACGTATTGCCCAACCTCACAGATTAACCAGCAGCTCCAAGGGCATGCCCCATCCCATTGTCACTCACCTTAATGCCAGAGCTGATGAGGAAGTCCACCAGAACTGACTTGAGCTTTGTCTGACCGGATTTGAAATCGTCTCCGGCTATAAAGACTCCCTGCTGAACAGCAAGCTCAATAACTCCTGGCACAAAAGTGTTTTGGGGGGAGCCATTGATGTAGGTACAACCTTCCAGGATACTTGCCACAGCGAAGAGTGTAGAAGGAGAAATCTCCAGGCCAGCCTGGGGAAAAACATTAAGAGGTCAACAGTGGGTCAGGAGGCTGAAAGACAGACCTTCTCATCTGCCCTTCAGCCCACAGAGACCCACATCTTCAATGAACTATTGAACTTTGCAGACGTTGGAAATGTCTATAAATTAGAGAAAATACAGAATAGGGCAATGGAAGAAGGTGGACTGAGATACAATCTGGATTGCAGAATAGCTGGTTCACACATTCTACTAAGCCAGTGTTTCTCAATCTCAGCGAGTTTAAGACCTGTGGACTTCAACTCCCAGAATTCCCCAGCCAGCTTAGCTGGCTGGGGAATTCTGGGAATTGAAGTCCACAAGTCTTAAACTCGCTGAGATTGAGAAACACTGTACTAAGCCAAGATACCAGCTAGAACTGGCTTGATTCGTTCATAAGGTCAACCATGAGCTATTATTAACTACAGCGGCTGGGTCCACTTACCTCACTTAAACCAAAACACAAATATGTTTATATACCTAAGGAAAGTGGATAATACAATCCTTTTTGATGAAATGCAAAAGTTGTAATATAATTGCAAATTCTCAGGTTGTCTGAGGATATTGGAAATTGTAATACCTGTATATTTGGGGAAAAAATGGATTGGACAAGGCTGCACAAATTAATCACAGTTAATTAAGGTTGAATATTTCTCTCCCTCAGCCTTGGCTACAAATGTGTCCCTTTAAAATTTAGGCTTCTGCATTTTCTTTCTGAAAAGTCTTTATCTTAATTATGATGCCACAGCTAAAAATTAAAGTAGGTGATATCTGGGACATACACACACTAGAATTATAACTTGGTTTTTCAAAGCATTAACCTTCCTAGCATAGCCAAGAAGCTGAGAAAACATATAAAAAATATATTTTCATTAAAAGCCTGGCTCATATGTCATATGTGATGGGGTGGGGTGGGGTGGGATAGGATAGGATGGGAGAGGAGAGGGCTAACGAACAAAAATTAGAAGTTTTAAATTGGTTTAGATTTGTAACACTTGGGTGCCTATCTCAATGCAACATCTCTAAAAACCAACGTTCAAGTTAAAGAAAAGGAATATACATTTAAAGCAGGATGTCAAACTCGATTGTGTCACGTGACATATTGGGACGTATTGTGCCGTTTTTTGCCTTTGCGGAGCCAGGGTGGGCGTGGCCTATATGTGACGCATCCGGACGGTCGGTCGCCATTTTGACACCTCTGATTTAAAGGAACAAGAAGAGCCAATACTGGATGAAAGAAGCAAGGAAACAAATACACCCATATCTCACCTCAATTGCTTGGAGTAAATTGCTAGCTGTATCGTTCACTCCAGGATGGATTTCACAGAAGCACTCGGTGTTGGCCGTCCAGAGGACAATCACCTTCTCCACTCCACTGGAGTTCTTGAAGTCCTGGATATCATGGCGAATTCGAGCCATCTTTGGAGGAAAAAATATGTAAGCTAAATGTCAGATCTTTACTACAAACAATGAATGAGCAGTTGCATTGCTGCTTCTCACAAAGAACTCATTGCAGAAAGTCATACCAGATTCCTAATCAAGACACTTAAGCCAGTCTTATATCCTGGATGCATCACAAACAACTATTACTGTTTGTAAGCCACCTAGAGGAACACGGTGGCTCAGTGGGTAAGACGCTGAGCTTGTCAATCGAAAGGTCGGCAGTTCAGCAGTTCGAATCCCAAGTGCCGCGTAACAGGGTGAGCTCCCGTTACTTGTCCCAGCTTCTGCCAACCTAGCAGTTCGAAAGCACGTAAAAAATGCAAGTAGAAAAAATAGGGACCACCTTTGGTGGGAAGGTAACAGCGTTCCATGCGCCTTTGGCGTTTAGTCATGCCAGCCACAGGACCACGGAGACGTCTTCGGACAGTGCTGGCTCTTTGGCTTTGAAATGGAGATGAGCACTGCCCCCTAGAGTTGGGAACGACTAGCACATATGTCCAAGGGGAACCTTTACCTTTAAGCCACCTAGAGTCACTGAAAGGGTGGCAATATAAATTTGCTAAATAAATAAACTACCCATAAATTTGGTTCCAAATAAGCAGGATCCAATTGTGAGAAATTGCCAGTTCAAATGATCCAACAGCCTTTAATAAACCACTTTCTTTCCCCGTCTGAAATAAAAAGGTAACATCCAAGCTGAGTAAGGTAATACGCGCTATATACTGCCCACTTGGGAAAAGCCCCGGATAAAAGTAAATAAATTGGGATTTAACTAATCTAGGCAATTTAGGTTACAGTACAACTGTAACATTTGCATCCTCAATTTTTTTAATTTCCTTTCATGCCTAACAATGCCAGCAATTTCCAAGCAAGTAATTTCCAGCAGCAACTGATGGGAAAGGCCTCTTACTGAAATGGGACCACAGAGATTGTCTGCAAATTGTTGGAGAGAATATTAGGCTAGATGGCCTAAGGCAGCTTCCTAGTTTAAGGGCGGGGGGGGGAGATTAGACAGCTATGTTGTACTGCTAGAGTATATTAGTGAAGAGTGGTAGATAGGCCAAGTTTAATCTCCAAAAGCTTTGGATAAAAGGATCTTTAAGGTGAAAAATGACCCCTCAGTTCTTGATCTGCTTTGCAGGCTCATTGAAAACGTGCATAACTAGGAGAGGCATTTTGGTGTAGGAGTTAAGGCCTAAGGCTAAAAACTGGGAGTTTCTGAGTTCTAGTCCTGCCTTAGGCACAAAGCCAGCTGGGTGGACCTGGGCCAGTCAGACTCTCTCAGCTCTGGGAAGGAGGCAATGGCTAACTACTTCCGAAAAACCTTGCCAAGAAAATGGCAGGAATTAATCCAGGCATTTGCCATGAGTCAGAAACTGACATGAAGGCACCCCTTCACCTCGCAAAAATCATCTCTTATGTAGGCTGAGAAGTCCCTTTGCCGTGGTCGCAAACCTGTGACATGTAGGTCAAAGGTGACATGCCAGCATTCACCAACACATGAGAACAACTGTTCACGAAAGCAGACCCATTCTCATACAATTTCCAGAGGTTACGGAGGCTGCTCTTGTGCGTCTCTAAAGTCTTTAAAATTCATGTGAGAATGGAGCATACTTTCACATGGTTTTCAGAGGCTGCGGAAAAGCATTATCCAAAGCCACATCAAGAACGGAGGGCCTCATGTGACCTGGAGCTGCCTCAGGTAGGCCTCAGGGACCTGTTAACAAAAGAAAACACTGCCTGAAGGTGAGTGGTGCATGGGCAATCCTGGGGAGCTCGGGGCCAGGGGGAAAACTGCACCGTTCCCCAAGCCTTGTGCTCCTTGAGGAATGGTGCAAGGAGACCTTTTAAAGTGGCAGAGATGATGCTAGAACTGAAACTGAGGCCTTGGCGTTACCAGGTACTGTTGCTCAGGGTGGCCTAGATGGGAGGGACATAGTTTTCCTGTTGTTTGGGACGGAGTGGAAGGTGCGACACGCCAGCAAAGTCCATCTAGGCATTTTTTTTTTGCATTTTTGATATGCTGAGTCGAAAAGCTTGCTACCGCTGGTTTAATGGTTATGGCCGTAGACAAAGCAGGAAAATCCAAATTCTATCCCTACGTTAGACATGGGAGCCAGGAGGGTGACTTTGGCCTGGTCACTCTCTTAACCCTGGAAAAATGCTCCCAAGATAACTGCTTGGACCTGTCCATCTCATTGCCAAGAATTGAGACTCAATAGGAAGCGCCTGCAGGCTGGACAGAAATGCAAAAGCTGAACCACAAAAACCTCCCTCAAAGCCTTGAAGGAAGTGCCCCAAAGCACACTTCCCAAAATTGCTATTCAAAATAACCAAATGGTATTTTTACTGCAGAAATATTCTAACTATTTAATTCAGTTTGAACTTTAAGCCAGTTTTGACTGATGTAGATTTTAAGCCCAGCCCTACCTATTTAAAGAGTGGCAGACAAAAAAAAAGAAATGGATCTCACCTCAAAAAAAGACGTAGGTTAGAGGGGTTCCTTTTAAAACAGACTTCTGTTCACTGCTGCACGGATGAATATTGAGCTAAATGGATCAAGGGCTCTGAGTAACTTTATGCCTTCTACTCACCTGCTCAGCTCTGCTTCCGGTCAGAACATTGTCAGCTCTTTCTCCCTGATTGGCAGCGATGAACTCCGGGATGTAGATGGAAGGCCGAGGCTTCAGGCCTACCATGTAAGGCCGCAGCTGTTCTTGAAGGGGCCAGTCCAAGACCTCAGCCCTGCGCATGGCATCAGCCAAATTCATAGAGGAAATGTCCCAGCCTAGCAGGATGGAATTCAAAATTTATTGGCTGCCCATCTTACCACAGGGTAACTTTGGGCATTAATTGTCAGGCCCATACCTTAATATGACTACCTTCCTTTTTTTTTTCTTTGACCATTCTCCCCATTAAAGTATGCAACTTTAAAAAGAAGGCAAGCAGACCCCCTTCCCTTGACATTTTCCCCCCTCCAAACCAAAACTTACCATCAAAAACAATGTCATTAGGATGTACCATGGGGAGCATATCACGGAAAGGGATATAGACATCTCCAGAGGGACCGGTCCCAAGACATACTGTGGATGCTTGTAAGAGAGAGCCATAGTAGTTGGCATGCTGCGGAGTAGAAGGGGGGAGACCAGACATCAGTATGAGCAAAGAGGGTGAAGCATTCAATGGAACTACCTAGTGACCTTATCCAGCATGGACCATTCGCTTTTTATATTAAATTTTAGAAGCCTAGAGTTGGAAGGGGCTGCCACCGACTCCAGCCTGCTCCTGAGAGCCAGAATCCAAATTAAAGCATCCTAGATAAGGCTTTGATTTGGTCTTCTAACCAAATATGCTCCATTTGAACATATGTAGGGAAGAGGACTCTCTGGATCATTGTCCCCTCTGATGAATGAGCGTTATTTTAGGAAGTTTTTAATGTTAGGGAAAGGAGATGCCGTCCTTTTCATCTGAACTTCAAAAGATTTCAGTTCAGATGATGAGAATGGCCTAAAATTGCTTGAAATACTGGAGAACTTGCCTGACTCATTCAGGACAGATGAGGAGCACAACCATTGCACAGCAGACAATTTTGTCCAGCATCATCATCAGGCTCATCAGGTTACACACCATTTGGGGGTGTCTTCAAATCAGCATTGAGTCCTGGCAATTGCCTGGACTAGTCCTTCTTGGCAAGGCTTTTTAGAATTTATTTGCCATTGCCTCCCTTCTTTGGGCTGAGAGAGGATGACCTGTCTGAAGTGACTCACCTGACTTCGTGCCTAAGGGGGGGACTAGAACTCAGTTTCCCAGTTTATAGCCTGGTGGCTTCTTAGATCAAACTGCCTCTTATACACCATTTAGAGACATTTAGAAAAAATGTTAATGGGAAAATATCTGGTTCTCATAAGCTTATTAAGATATCACTTTATATGCAAGCATCATACCCTATTATTTTCTCCTGCCTAAATTATCATCTTTCAAGTCCTTCAAGTCATGTTTAGCCCAAATTTAAGAGATGGTTTTTATATCTCCCCCTCCCCCATAAAATTTAGGTTCCTCCACTGTCCAGGCAAGAATTTACTCAGAACCTATGAATACTAGATAAATGAATGATTAATATGGAACATGTTTATATTTTTACCTTATAAGTTGCCCTATTAGCTTCCCACCTTTCCTGCTAATCATAAAATATAGAAACATTCCTTTATATACAATTGTTAAGCACATAACAATTCTAATACACAAAATTCTGCCTTCCTTCCTGAAAAGGAGGAATGTTAAAATAGCTAAATAAAGCAAGATCAATATATTTATTCACTCTGATATTCAGGAAAGTTTGAAGAAAAGATGATCCCAAACTACTTGAACTCAAATTTTTGGGATATAAAAACTGTAAATATTTTCTTTTAAAAAACCTCTCACTAAAATTGAGCAAGTCAGCCCAAATGAAAGGGTAGGATATTTTGCCAAACCCATTAAATGACTTTTATGAAACCTGGTAGAATATTCCATAATGTTTATGTTTGATCTGGAGAAGCCTCTCACTAGGAGAAAGATAAAGCTAAATATTCATTAGACTTTGGAGATTATAAACTAGCTTTCTTGCTCACAATTTAAGTCCCTCACAGAAAACATGATATGTATAACCAAGAATCTGAATGGCTTTACTTACCTTTTGACCCCTCTTGGTCATCCAGGAGAGACCCAGCCTATTGGCCAAAACAGCAGCAGTCACTGTTGTGCCATTGTTTCCCCCCCAGCCAACAAGCATCACACCCAGCTTGGGAACCCGCAGGCCTGTGCGGAAAGTGAGATCAGTAGAAGTTGGCTTGACCTGTGGAAACACCCCACCATAGAAACCTTGTGAGATCTGTAGCTCAGTGAGGATAGAAGGACTCAGCAAAATATGCTGACTCCAAAAGAAGAAAATAATTCTTATTTCCACACCTACATCATTTGCTGTGATCTAGACCAGTGATTCTTCACCTTGGTAACATTAAAGTGTATGGACTTCAACTCCCAGAATTCCCTAACCAGCATGCTGGCTGAGGAATTCTGGGAATTGAAGTCCACAGACTTTAGTTGTTGTGGAATTGAAGTCCACAGACTTGCTCAAGTTGAGAAACACTGATCTAGGTGAATGGTTAGAATAACAGCTCAAAATTCCAATGGATCATAGATTACTTCATATTTAATCCTGGCAGCAGATTCCCTCTCACTCACCCAAATTCTCTTCTCCTTGATAACAAAACTCCTAACTTGAGCAATGCTTGAGACTGGGCAGAAGGTGCTGAATTCTTCAGGCTATGCTGTCTGCTTCCATTTAGAAATGACCCTTGCAGATTTTACTGCAGGTTAACTGAGGCACCAATGGGAAGGCGGAACACATTCCCAGGTGACCTTTGTTGCTGCTTTGCAAAGGACTTTAAGATTTCTAATCTACCTTCAAAATCCCTTCCCAAATTCTGTATTTGCTCCAAGAAGCAATTTTCTGTCCTCAGGGTCAGTATAAAATCCTACCTCCATCCACCCACCCACCCAGATGGAATGCTTGCAAGTTGGTTTCTTTGACAAAATAGCGACCACCAGTCTCTCTATTTTATCAAAGAAACCAACTTGCAAGCATTCCAGGAGTTTTATTTCCTAAGCAAGTGGAATGTCTGGAAGCTTTCTGACCTATCTTACCCTTTATAAACAGTGGGCAACATAAGAGGCCTAAAGCCAGTAAGTGAAAGAAAACAGGCAAGGCTGACGTTCAGGCCTCTTCTTTCATCTCTGCCCTTTACATTAGGGTCACCTAGCCTCTTATTCTTATTTCTCAGCCAGATGTCTGGCCTTTACAAGTTCCTTATATGTAGCCATTTACTTTCTGTTCCCCTTACTTTTGCTTTCCAGCTTTCAATACCTTTTTCCCGCTTTGCCTTCTCATTGGGCAGTTTGGAACCTGGGATCCTTGTAAAGCTATAATCCCGGACTACTTTTCGTTTCTTCCCTACAACCTGGATCATATATATTCCTAATACTTTTGCTTCCATGGTTCTGGCAAACCCTGTCTGGCAAACCCTGGCAACACCTCTAAAACTTTCATTGCAAATTTTACTGACTCTACAAGGGGCGCCCCACTTGAAAAAAATCGTTGTCTTCCTCTTCACCCATTGTTGAAGAACAGGTGGTATTCTATGATTCCTTTGGGTCTTAATATAGTATAAGACACATTTAAAAGCTTTAAAAGCTCCTGGAGGGTTTTTCCCTGATTAATTTTATACCACTTTATTTATATTCAGATACCTAAAATAGGCAATCGACTGTTGCAATCTGAATTCTTGTTCACAATTCCTACCAGCCACCAATTTACTAAGACTGTATTACTATTATTCTTCTCATCATTCCTATTACCTATTTCCTTTTCTATTTATGACTATAACCTTGTTGCTTGTATCTTTACGATTTATATTATTTAGTTTCCAGTATGATTTATGTTGATTTTTATTTAGTATCCTATGACTATCACTAAGTGTTGTATCTTATGATTCATGATGTATTTATGATGACTATGATCATGATTTATCACTTATATCTTTTATGTACACTCAGAGCTTATGCACCGAAAACGAATTCCTTGTGTGTCCAATCACACTTGGCCAATAAAGAATTCTATTCTATTCTAATTCTTTTTTCCAGAATTTAATTTAATTTAATTTAATTAATCATATTTCTATGCCGCCCAACTCCCAAGGGACTCTCTACCATCTTCTTTCTACTTTTCCAACCACATTACCACTGGTTAACAGTTACCTGTTCCATCTTCATTAGCCCCTAATGTCTCATTGGTGATTTTCCCCCTAATAATTCTTCCACATTTCTGCAAAATGTGAAGTTCAGCAGAGTGCCAGTATTTCCTTCTAACAACAGTGCTGGTTGGATATATAACACCTCAGAGGATTTATTGCTACCATCCTCTTCCTCGTCGTCTAATGATTTACCTATTAGTTTTCCCCCAGTACCTTCCAGATGTGTATCTCTCATAATCCCCCACCCAGCACTGGCAAAGCTGAATTTGACTGCTTTAATTGACTTTTAACTGTATATTTTCCTATTTAAAGCACAAAACTACTTTTGATTTTTTTCAACAAAGAAAACTCAGTTTGGCCCCATCTTACCTTGGTGACACCATTCTCCTGGCAGACTTGTACTGTATCATAGGTGTACTTAGCCTCAATGAACTCTTGAGTGTACTTGACGTCTGGGCTGTCCACTAGAAATGATGTTGCCATCTTTGTGCTGGATCAGGAAGGATGGGAACAACCGTGTTAGCCAGAGTTTTAACCCTCTCCTCTAGTTAAAATTGGACACAGAGTTTGAGTTACTATTCTGTTCAGCTGGAAAGGCAAAATGTCCCTAGAGTCTAGAGGGCAAGCAGCTGGCAGCAGTTCTTTTGCTGAGAAGGACTAAAGGGCTAAACAAGGATCCTATCTCAGACTAAGCTGCTTAAGGCATTCCCAGCAACCTATATCACGGTAGAGCAGTGGTTAGAGTGCAGTACTGCAGGCTACTTCTGCTGCCTGCAATTTTGACAGTTCAAATCCCACCAGGCTCAAGGTTGACACAGCCTTCCATCCTTCCAAGGTGGGTAAAATGAGGACCCAGATTGTTGGGGGGCAATAGGCTAACTCTGGAAACCGCTTAAGAGAGGCTGTAAAGCACTATGAAGCAGTGTATAAGTCTTAAGCGCTGTTGCTGTGGCTATACAGAGACACCACAAGCAACTCTTCTCTATGGGAATCCTAGGTTTGAAAAACTAAAGTTTCTCAGGTTATTCAGCCTATAGATAGATAGATAGAGAGAGAGAGAGAGAGAGAGAGGGAGGTCAGGATATTCAGCCGATAGGTTGGTAGGTAGGTAGGTAGATAGATAATCATGATATTCAGCCTTCCTTCCTTCCTTCCTTCCTTTCTTTCTTGGTTCAATTTATATGCCGCCCTTCTCTGGAGACTCAGGGCGGCTTACAATGTGTTAAGCAATATACTTTTGTATATACCTGCTTAGTAGGGCTTTTGGCCACTCCTAAACGGTATTCTTTTTTTTTTTAATACAAAGTCAGCTTATTGCCCCCACAATCCGGGTCCTCATTTTACCTACCTCGGAAGGATGGAAGGCTGAGTCAACCTTGAGCCAGGTGAGATTTGAACTCGCAGTAATTGCAGGCAGCTGGCAGCTAAGTGCTACTTTAACAGTACTTTAGTCTGCTGCGCCACCAAGGCTTTGTGAGTCCATCAAGACCCCATATATATGGGGCAGGTGAGAGAAATCCCTTCTAGACTCCCAGAATAAAGTGGGAAAAGTTAAAGGGAGACTGGACAAGGAACCCTCGGGGAGGAGGAGGTATCCTTTGGGAAGGTGGGGGGAGTGCCTCCCGCAGGTGGCGGCGGAATCCCTAAAGGGAGACGGGGGAGTAACGGGGGACTCTGCAAGGATCCTCGCTTTCCTTGCCAAGCCGAGAACGGTGGGCCTGGCCCGGCTTCCTTCCCACAGTCAGTAGACACCCTACTCCGCCTTTCCTTCCTTTCTTCCTTTCAAGCGGCCAGGTAACGCCAAAGGCTGCAGGGAGACACCGGGAAAACGCCTCCCGAACCACCGCCGTCTCGACTCCCGACCGAATCGGCTCCTTTTTTCGGTGTCCTGCTTCAGTTGCCTCGGGCCATTTAAAGCAGGAGGACAAAAGGCTGAGCGGAAAAGGAGGCGGCGCCGCTCCTCTTACCTGAGAGCCAGGTGCCCGTCCTCCTTCCCCCCCCCCCCCCCCCCCCCCCCGTCCGCCCCCCCCCCAGCGGCTCCAGTTTAGCGCAAGACCCGCCGCGACCCACCTTCAGCTTCAACGGTCGGGTAAGCCCTACTCGCCGTTCCAGCGCGCCGGGGGTTTAATCCAATCTCAGGACCCGCCCCCTCCGCCAAGGCTCCGCCTCTTCGGGGGTGGGGAAAGGAAAAAAAACCCTACCCTGCATCTTTTTTTTCTTTTTTTTTGCCAGAGCACGCCCCTCTCGCCCGGCCCACGTGCGCTGGGCTTCTTTGCGCTTTGGCTCCGAGTTTGCTCAAACCCCTTCTTGTCTTAAGGCTCGGTGGGGATCCTTATTTCTCAAGGGAAGCCGCAGCAGAATTCGAAGCGTCTTCTGAATAGGTCAAGCTCAGCTAAATCCTGCTTAGCAATCGAACGGGAGACCGCTAGAAAATCCTGGGTTGGGAATTTAGGCTGCCGTGATATAGTGCAAGGGTGTCCCATCTTTGGTAACTTCAAGTCCCAGAATTGACTTGACTTGACTAGACTAGACGAGACGAGACGAGACGAGTAGAGTAGAGTAGAGTAGAACAGAACAGAACAGAACAGAACAGAACAGAACAGAACAGAACAGAACAGAACAGAATAACAGAGTTGGAAGGGACCTGGGAGGTCTTCTAGTCCAGGGGTCTCCAACCTTGGCAACTTTAAGCCTGGAGGACTTCAACTCCCAGAATTGTGGGAGTTGAAGTCCTCCAAGCTTAAAGTTGCCAAGGTTGGAGACCTCTGTTCTAGTCCAAACCCCTGCCCAGGCAGGAAACCCTACACCACTTCAGACAAATGGTTGTCCAATCTCGTCTTAAAAACTTCCAGTATTGGAGAATGCACACCTTCTGAAGGCAAGTTGTTCCACTGATTAATTGTTCTAACCTATGTTGCTTCTCTCCTTGATTAGTTTCCATCCATTGCTTCTTGTCCTGCCCTCAGGTGCTTTGGAGAATAGCTTGACTCCCTCTTCTTTGTGGCAACCCGTTAGACATCCAAACACTGCTATCATGTCACCCCTAGTCCTTTTCATTGAATTAGACATACCCAGTTCCAGCAACTATTCTTTATATGTTTTAGCCTCCAGTCCCCTAATCAACTTCGTTGTTCTTTTCTGCACTCTTTCTAGAGTCCATAAGTCTTAAAAGTTGCCAAGGTTAGACACCCTTGGTATAGTAGTAAAGGTGCTTGCCTAGAAGCCAGGAGACCAAATTCTAGTCCCTTTTTAGGCATGAAAAACTGGCTGGGTGACTTTGGCCAATCACCAGGAGACTGTGAGTTCTAGTCCTGGCCTGAAAGCTGACTAGGTGACTTTTGGCCACTCATTCTCTCTCAGCTCACAAGGTTGCTGTTGTGTGGAAAATAGGATGGAGGAGTATTAGGCAGGTTTGCAGCCTTTAGTTACTTATAAAGCAATAATGGCAGGATAAAAGTCAAATAAATAAATAAACAAACAAGCCTCTTTTGAGTTATTGCAATAGACACACACACTCTTCTCCTGTGAATGCCTCTATAAAAGCATCAGGAGTTCAGCTCAACGAGGAGAAAGCTTTACCCACCAGAACAGAAGGTGGGATTATTTCCCTGCCCTAGACAATGGTTACCGGTAATTCTTTTGCTGAGATTGGGGCCACAGAAGAATCAAGAACTTATTCCAACCACAACCTAGAACTGTTCCAAGTTTCCTTTTAATTCCAGCTTCCTTCCAAGGTTCAGTTCTGGAATACTGAATATGGAATTTAATACTATAATGGAATTTATGGACATTTCTGAAAGGGAGGCCTTTAATCCCAGATAAGAAGTGGTTTTTAGACTTTTTTTTATTATCTTAGACATTCTAGGTCTGGTCTTCCCTAGCTGCTCTTAAAATCCATTGCATTAAGCTAGAGAAAGTTTTCGCTCTCTGGAAGCCAAAAAAAGGAAGAAATCCTCTATCATTTGACCCCATTCCTTAGGGAGAACTGGCAAGAAACCACAGTACTGTAGTCCTGGAATGTCCCCTCTTCTAATCCAGCCCCCCCACCCCCCCATCACGATTACATTCATAACAATTTGTACTTAAGCCTGTTTTTGTTCTGAAAGGACCCGCAGGGAGAGACTGCTGCCCATTGTTCTTTTCTTTCGTCCAAAAAACATAGTTGGCCAATATGTGAATTGGACAAAGAAACAAAAAAGATTTTGTGAGCTTTCAGGTTCTACAGAACAAGGCTACAGAAGTTGAGAAATGGACAACAGTTGTAATCCAAAGCTTTGGAAGAGAACCATTATCACCCAAAATTCAGCAAGAGGTTCTCTAAGACTTGTGTTTTTCAACCTCAGCAGCTTTAAGATGTGTGGACTTCAACTCCCAGAATTCCTCAGTCAGCATGATTGCTCAAAACCTCCAGACAGATGTCAGGTAATTTCGTCAAGGCAGTGGAGAGAGAATCCTTGAGCAAGGGGGTTCCCTTTTGCCTTGAAGGAGATAGTGGTGCATCCTCTCCTCAAGAAATCATCACTTGACCATACAATATTGGCTGTTGGAAGGTCTTCTCCAGGCCCCTTCATTTCTTCTTCTTGTGCCATATCTGTCATCGGACATTGGTGATCCTATTTTTATCAACAGCCGCACGAAAAAGTGCTGCTGAGTTTTATCCAAACCAGTCCCTTCGATTTTGAAGCCATGATGTTCTTCTTCTGCCTGGACCTCATTTGCCTTCAATCTTTCCCTGAAGTATGGCGTATTTTTCCAAGTGTCACATCACATGTCCAAAGTATTCTAACTTTCAGTTTTTAATGGTTTTGATGATTTCCCTTTGCTTTCCCAGGCGGTTTATCACCTCCTCATTTCTGATTTTGTCAACCCAGCTTATATGTAACTAGTGAAAATCCCTTCATTAGAGGATCTAATCAGTGGGGGCTCCGCTTTTTGCCCTGGATCCCATGGGCTTGAGCTTACTCATTCTTGAAAAGGCTTCAAGTACCATCCAATATTATGAACTGGATTTGAAAATATGAGAATGAATGGACTAGACAGGCTTATTGTCATAGAAATGGCTTGTACATACCGTTGTGTAAAAGCAAAAAGTTGTGATTGCAATGTTGTTACCCTTGACTGTGCCAAAGAGAGTTGGAAGTTAGTGCCTTCCCCCCGTTCCTCTCTTCTTACTTTACCATGTTTTTTTCTTTGTGTTTTATACTTCGATAAACTAATAAAAAAAGGTAAAATTGAAAATCAGGAACCAGGAGGGCATGCCTGTAGCAGGCAGACATAGTCAATAAAAGCAGAGGCCCTTTCATACACAACACAGAGGTGGGCTGCTGCCTGTTCAGACCAGTTCACCCAAACTGGTTGTTCCGATTCTACGTGGTTCGGAGAACCGGCAAATTGGACCACTGTTTGGCCCCAGCCCTGCCTATTTGGGGGGCGTTTTTCGGGCCAAAAAACAGCCTGAAAATGGCCCGAAAAATGGCCTGACAACAGCCTGAAAAACACCCAAAACACAGGCTGTTTTTTTTCGGGTCATTTTCAAGACGTTTTTCCAGCCAAAATTGGCCTGAAAAAACTCCTAAAAAACAGCTTACTCAGCTTTTCTTCCTCTTGCAGCCAGCTTTCCCAGTCTAGCTTGACGCAGTCTCTCTCTCTCACACCCACGCACAAACAGGTTGGATCTTTCCTCCTGCCAGTCTGGTGGGTCTCCACCGGAGACCCCTGGATTCCCTCCCCAACCCTGGCTGTCCCATACAGGTACCACTCACACAAGTGATGCAGAGTTGGCCACACTCACTCAGTCACATGACCCAGCCAGCCACGCCCACCCAGCCAGCCATTATGGTAGAGAACCAGTTGTTAAAAAATTTGGAGTCCACCACTGATACAACATCACCCACCCACCCCAGGAAACCTTGCCAATGTTTACTTTGCCCAATGGCACAGCTGGAAAACCGCTCTTTAAACTCCTAGTATGGTAAGTACGAGCTGAACATGACACCCTCCATTAATGTTCTGTATACACGTTCACTGAGATATCTCCGGTCTTGCTGAGCTCTTTCACATATTATGAAAGAAAGGGATTTTGGGGATATTTAGACTTCAAAAAGATGCCTGAGAGAGGAATGCTAAAACTCCTCTAAGTTCATGAAAAGATATCATCAAGGAGAAGATCAAGGCTGTTCTCCTACATTCAAAGGAAAAGAATGCAGAATAATTAAGAGGAAGGAATGTTAGGAAAAAATGGTCCAAACATCAAGAATAGGTGGACGATGGAATCAGTTACCTCAGGAGAGAATGAATTCTTCTTCTCTGGATATGTCCAAGCAGAATCAAGCACAGGGTTTCTCAAACTTGGCAACTTTAAGATGTGTGGACTTCAACTCCCAGAATTCTTTGCTGCCTGGGGAGTTCTGAGGAATTCTGGGAAATAGCCTTTTGTTAGAAATCAGATTAGCTAGCTTTCACTGCCTCTCAGAAGCAGCCGAAAACAGACCTCTTCTGGAGGAGTCTTGGGGAAATTCTGGGAGTTGAAGTCCACACATCTTAAAGTCACCATGTTTGAGAAACACTGTTCTAGCAGTACATTTCAGGAATGCTTTAATTCAGATCCCTGGATGGAGCAGTGGTTGGATTCAATTTCTTAAAAGTTTCTTTTTGTTGTATGACGCTGTTGGAAGAAATATCCCTCTGGTTCAGTTCCAAGCCAGGAGAAAGGCACTGGAGACAAAATGGAGACTGGAGGCTGATTGGAAAGAGGGTTCATTTATTGATGAAGTAGAACTACCAACCTCGTGTGATTTAGGATAGGTGACTACATGGTGTTGAGAGTGGGGAGGTATTTATACCTTCTTTTGGGCTTTGCACTTGAACTTCCTGTTCCTGGGCAGGAATATGTATTCTATTGGCTGTTGTCAGACTCCCATGGCCATATAGGGGTCATGTTTGTCTGAGCTAAGTTTGGTTGAAGTTTGGACTGCTGATGCAATGAAGGACAATTCCTATGGTGGCTGAGGGCTAATCCTACCTTTGTTCAGACCTTGCTGCAGGGAATTTCAAAATGTCCTGTCTTGAATGGATTTCTGCCTGCATTATTTGCTTATGACTAGAGCTATCTATCTCTTGATCTCTTAAGTGCTGACATCTGCTGAGGACTATTAAAAAAGATGGGGGCTGCTTTCCAAGAGCATGTTCCTCCATTTCTCCCTTTAAGGAAATATAATATTCTGTCTTTTATAATATTTCCTAAAATATTTCATTCTTCTAGGAGAGGTGCTAACTTTCTACAACACAGGTGAAGATTCTGCAGTTTGGATTCTTCCAGAAATATTAAGACAGCCTTGTTATTTAATGTGGGTTACTAACCACTGAACCAAGCAAAATTAAGTGACAGATATCATATCCTGGGAAAAGGTTTAAGGATATCTAACCTTTCTAAAAAGTACAGTTCAAAAGGGAAGCGATTCCTGCAGGATTGGGGCAGTGGCGAAGCAGGAAACTGATTTCGCAAAAGATGAAAATGGATCTCGTGTGCAGCAGCTGCTAATAAGAAAAAAAGCAAATTCTGCTCTGCATTATTGTTATTTTACTAGTGAATGTTTATTTGCATAGCATTTATGCCCAAATAAACCAAGTTCCAAAAAAAAAAAAATAGCAAATAATGAAAGTAATCAGGCCAAGGTCAGGGTAGAGTTATGCTTACATGAGAACATGTTTGGAAACACCAAGTCAAGCAAATTTCTCTGTAGCAACAGCTGCAAAGAAGAGAAACCTGGATTTTACACCCCAGAATATTATCTTTAATAGAAGAGAGAGGGAAAAAAAATTATGTAAGGGTCTGACCTATATGTTCTTTTCTTCAAAATAGGTGACCAAAATTTTTCTTGCAGCATAGCAGAGCTAAAGCCATGACGCAAAAAGTGAGCAAAAGGACTGATAACAAAAAAACCCAAATCACAATATCATTCTCTAAATTTAAAGATGTGCCTCCAGATGTTGTGGGTGCTCCAACACTGAAGGTTTTAAAGAAGAGATTGGACTACCACCAATCTGTTTGAAATGATATAGGGCAGTGATGGCTAACCTTTTTGCCATTGCTTGCCAAAAGCCACCCCACTTTTGGCACGCGATGGCACGGTGGGCCCAGTAGGCCTGTTTTTCGCCCTCCTCAGGCTCCAGAGCCTTTCTAGGAGCCTGGGGAGAGCGAAAATGGCCTTCACCACCCCTCCAGAGGCCGGAAACAGCCTGTTTGCTGGCTTCCAGTGGGCCCAGAAGGCCCAAAAATCAGCTGGCCGGCACACGCATGTTCCCGCGTGCCATAGGTTCGCCATCACGGATATAGGGTTTCCTGCCTAAGCAGGGGGTTGGACTAGAAGATCTCCAAGGTCCCTTCCAACTCTGTTATTCTGTTATGGAATTGGATTTCAAGATCCTACTGGACCTAGACTATATCTGGACTAGGTGCAGAAAAGGAGGTTTTTAGATATTTAAAAGACTAGAACAGGACCTTAAAATCTTGACTGCCATCTAGCCCAGGGCCCTGGCAGTATGGGGGAGACCATGTAACATAATACTGATTTGAATGTGGGATGTTACGAATGTTCTATTTTTATGTTATGGGTGTGGTTTTTAAATATTGGCTGTGTTGAGTTGGTTTTGATGATCAGTCGCCCAGAGACTTATTCCTTTGTTAGAATCTTGTCTTTATTATTTTCACAAATAACTCAAAATGCCGAATATATCCAGCACACTTTCCTCCTCCTATTTGTCTAACGACAACCCTGTGAGGTGGATTGGATTGAAAGAAAATGATTGGCCCAAAATCACTCAACTTGTTCTGTCCCCGTCCTCCACACGCACAAACCCACACAGACAGTCGAGGGTTAAATAATTGGAACACACAAGCGTTCTGTTATCAGAAGCTTGACAGCTCTATGGGAACCAGCTGCCAAGTTTTTTACTATAACAAGAAGGGGGGTGTTCCTCCACTAGATAACAAATGCAATACACACCGGCTGGGAAAAAACAGTCCAATTCACAATCCTTCATCAGACTGAGGCTTTGCACCAAAGAAGCTTGCAAGAATTAACTTTGTCCGTCACAGAATCTAAACGGCCATCCCCCTCCTTTATATAGCCTGTGGGGTGTGGTCCAGTGACTCAGCTTAATCCCTGGCACGCCTCCTCGTCTGCTGTGATCGTTTAGCACGCCGACGCTGATGTGGGTCCAGCCACAACTTGTCTCCCTCATCACTCTCCGACCGACCGGAGACACCTGGCTCTTGGCCAATCTCCTCTCCTTCGGCCGACACCTGAGGAATTGTCAGAGAGGAGGGGCCGGGGGAGGGAGGCCTGGCCAGTTCCTCTCCTTCATGTTCGGAGCCTTCTTCCTCCGATACGATGGGCTCGGGGGTCGGAGCCACAACACAACTGACTTTCATAGCTAAGGCAAGACCTGAACTCATGGTCTTCTGCTTTCTAGCCTGATCCTTAACTACTAGACCAATCTGACACATATGCCGGTATATGAGATGGGAGGCCATATGCATTAATTAATTAAATAACTAAATCCCGAGGATGTTAACATTTTTCTATGTTTCACTCTTTTATTATAGGGGAGAATAAAGAGAAGCCTGCAAAAGTGTCTAATGGTGGGAGAAAAGAGGTTGTTCACCAACCATATGCTGTTGGATGAGGCCAATTAACACCACATCGGTTTAGCACAAGGCTAATTGATAAAGTAGTGTTGGAAGAAGTGTCCATCTGGGTTCAGCGGGGAGAAAGACAAGTGGGAAGAAAGACACTGGAAACATGGAGGCTGACTGAAAAGATGGTTTAATGGTGGACAGGACCACACGGTTTGAGGTCCTGGGCAATCGAGCACATGGAAGAGAGAGAGAGAGAGATTTATGCCCTCTCTTGGGCTTTGAACGTGCTTCCTGTTCCTGTGAAAGAGATGTATTCTGATTGGTTGTCAGACTCCCATGGGGCCATGCAGGGCTAACTTTGTAGGTTGTCTTGAGTCCCAGGCTTGGTTGAATCTTGCTGGGTGATGTAATCTTCCCAGGTGCCATGTGGTGGCACCTATTATGTCTTGAGGGTGAAGATCTTTTGTGTTGTGGATAAGCTGGCCCAGCCTTTTGTCTTGTAGATAAGCTGGCCCAGCCTTTCTGGGACTATTAACAAAGGTGGGGGCTGCTTTTCAAGAGCATGTATCTCCTTTTCTCATCCAGGGAGTTATAATATTCTGCCTTTTTAATATTTCCTATAATATTTCATTCTTCTAGGACAGTGATGGCTAACCTTTTTGCCATCGTGTGCCAAAAGCAGGGGGAGCGCAGTGGGGTCACACGCACCCATGCCCACATCCATAATTCTATGCATCTCGCCCCCCCGTGCTCCCCTCATTTTTGGCACATGATGGCACGGTGGGCCCGGTAGGCCCATTTTTTGCTCTCCCCAGGCTCCAAAGCCTTTCTAGGAGCCTGGGGAGGGCAAAAACGGCCTTCCTCACCCCACCCCCAGAGGCCCTCCGAAGGCCGGAAACAGTGTGTTTCCTGACTTCTGGTGGGCCCAGAAGGCCTGAAAATCAGCTGGCTGGCGCATGCATGAGTGCCAGAGCTGAGCTTGCGTGCCCACCGATATGGCTCCACGTGCCACCTGTGGCACCCGTGCCATAGGTTCGCCATCACGGTTCTAGGAGAAGGGTGGATGCTAACTTCCTACGGTAGCTTTCCTTTTTTTCACCTCTCACTATCTCACCCTATGCAAGATTTTCATCAGGACAGGTGGAGACACTTAGAACCCAATGAAGCCACTTTTATTTTCCAAGAATGCTTTTGCAGGCTGCCTGGGCCAGGAAGCCTTTTTGAAAAATGCAGATTACAACTGGAGACTGGAGCTTTACACAATGTCAGCTTCCCTTTGGGGGGAGGGAACCCTATAACTTCTATAAAAGTGAGCAGAGTGGTGAGTCTTCCTCAGGAAGTCAGATCCGAAGGGCTTCCTTCTTTTCCTTCCACCTACAGTAATGCTTTCTTATTTTTCAACATTGTGACCAACTGGAGGTTAAAAAATAACAACAATTCTTTCTCCTTATCAGTAAGGCAGTGGCTTCATTCGGAAAAACGAGGACTTTGTTTGTTTGCAAGGGAAGGCTGGGAACAGTTTCTTTAATATCTCCCCCCCTTTTCCCCCCACCCACCCCCTTCCCCATCCCATCACACATTGTTCAGTTCTGCAATGAGGAAATCCAAGCTCTGCATTGGAATTCCCTAACCTCAGCAAATGTTGGGCTCCAAAAATCACATTTCTTTGTTTTTATTCTTTGGTCCCATGTAGCAATGCCAAGTCGAGTAAATTTCCACTTGTTTCCTTAGCCACAACAACCCCAAAGCTGCTCTGGCCATCAGCCAACCAGAGGGGAAGGGGGCTCCCCATTTCTCCGGCCTAATTCTTGTTGACAAACAGCAGGGCTGCAGTTTCTGATTTCTTCCATAACCTCCTCAAGGGGAGAACGTACGAAGTCAGAAAGAGTCCAGGGTCCTCGCAGTTGCCCCTTAAGAGATTGCACTGATCTCTCCTCTCTCTCTCTCTCTCTCTCTCTCTCTCTCTCTCTCTCTCTCATCTCCACCGTTATAAGAAAGTTACCCGTTTGTTTGTTAGTTTGTTAGATTTGTTTGCTGCCTATCTCGCCGTGGGGCTACACTGGGTGGCCTATGACAATAAAATGCGGCAGAAATTACAAAAATGTAAACATAACAATAAAAGGAATAAAACAATAAAAATGAACCATGTTCAATATGTTAATATGGAATTTAAAAAATGGGCAGAGGGGAAGCAGGAAGCACGGGGGGAGGTGGGGTCAGCTAATTACTCTTTTGGCGAATATTCTAAGTATCTCATGCTCTTAAAATGTGATTTTTTTAAAAAAACATCTGCTTTTCCTTCTAATTTATTCAGTTATTAATAGGAGGATTCCTGTTGGGGTTCAGACACTGTATTTACATAAAACCTTTGAATGAAAACCATCTGGTCAGTTGGAATGCAATCCAATGCAATCTCCCTAATTCTTTGCTGGTGATAGGTACAGTTGCTTCACATCTGTCCTTTCAATTTACCCTTCATTGAGAGCTGCAGTATGCTGTACTTCTACTGCTCTAATTGGTGTTTGCAGATCCCAGATCCGGAATGGTATAGGACAGTGATGGCTAACTTTTTCCGGACTGAGTGCCCAAAGCACGCGCATGCAGCCAAACCCCCGAAATAGAATGTGCGTGTGGCCCCGTGGCCCCCATGTGGCCCTGCGCATGTGCTCCATGCCCCCATGCATGCAAGCGTGATCCCTGCATCTGCCCCACACCCTACTCATGCACATGTGCACGCCACATGCGCCCCACCTCCCACGTGGCCCCACGCATGCATCCCGCCTCCCCCTGTGCATCCACGGCAGAGACTTGAAGACCAGCTGGCCGGTGGGAGGTGCACGCACATGCGCGGCAGAGCTGAACTGGGGTGCCCACAGAGAGGGCGCTGCGTGCCACCTCTGGCACCACGTGCCATAGGTTCGCCATCACAGGTATAGGATCTCCTATACCTACGAGCAGGGGGTTGGACTAGAAGATCTCCAAGGTCCCTTTGAACTCTGTTCTTCTAGTGTATGTTCTTCCTCGGGAAGTGTGGTGTCGCCTAGTTGAGGTACTCTCTTGTCGAGTGCATAAATTGCTATTGCTTATTCTGGCTCTGCCAGATGATTTGGGGTCTTGATGGGGCGCTCAACATTGGAGGTGTTTCATAGATTAATGGAGAAGATCTTGCCTTTTTTTGCCTCTTGCCTTTGTATTTAATGTTTTAAGTATTTATTATTTTAATTTTAAGCCACCCAGAGCCACTTTTCAGAGTAAGAATGGACAGCATATAAATTTAATAAATAAATAAAATCATTTTACAAAAGAACTATTTAACAAGCTAAAAAGAACACCAATTCTAGTGAAGGAATAAAGAAAAAGAGTGAATACATAAGAAAGAAAAGAAGGAAAAAAGAAAATATGATAAAGAAGCATTTTTTGATTTTAATATCACTTATAAATACCGTGTTTCCTCCAAAATAAGACCAGGTCTTATATTAATTTTTGCTCCAAAAGATGCATTATGGCTTATTTCCTGGTTAGGTCTTATTTTGGGGGAAATACAGTACTAAATGCCTTTGCTGACGATCTTAACTGGGGCTTATTTTTAGGGTAGGACTTATATTACGACCATCCTGAAAAAAATCATGCTAGGGCTTATTTTCCGGTTGGGTCTTATTTTGGGGAAAACAGGGTACATTTATATTTTATCCTCCCTCTCTAAGATTATATCATAATTTTGTTCTTTTCATTGTCTGCCCTTTCTAATTGTCAAACCCAATATCACAATTTCATTTTTTCCTTCCTTCAGTAAAACATTTGTACCTAAAAATTCTGTGGGGTTCAGCAAAACACTTATGGAGTATTGTCCTTTTTGAGAATCACTGTTTCATAGATCATGAATTGAATTTAAATCAATCTAAAGTCACTAAAGGGCATAGCAATAGCAGTAGCACTTAGACTTACATACCGCTTCATATTGCTTCACAGCACTCTCTAAACTGTTTCCATACAGCCTCCAACAATCTGGGTCCTCATTTTATTGATAAACTCTTTAGTAGCCTTTCCCCCTATTTTAATGTATTTGTTTCATTCCTAACCCAACCCCTTTGCCCATCTTCTGACTATATATGTCCTGTAATATTTTTTTTTACAAGCTTCCTTGTAGCCTTAGGCTGACCACATCATCCCCCATCTCCGTGTCTGCTTGGAAATGTCTGACAGTCTTCCCCATTTATATATTATAGGAGTGTCTTCTGACCTCAGAACTCATCTGATATCAGGCTCAGCAATTTTCTTGTCAGCAGTACAGAACTGGTTTTAGAATACGGAATAAACAGAGTTGGAAGGGACCTTGGAGGTCTTCTAGTCCAACCCCCTGCTCAGGCAGGAGTCCCTAAACCATTCAGAAGAAATGGCTATCCATTCTCTTTCTAAAAACCTCCAGTAATGGAGCACTCAGTTTCTGGAGGTAAGCTGTTCCACTGGCTAATTGTTCTCCCTGACAGGAAATTTCATCTTAATTCTAGGATGGATCACTCCTCTATGAGTTTCCATCTGTCACGTCTTGTCCTGCTTAACTCTCCTGGTGGAGAGTTAATACCACTTTATAATGTCTTGGTAAGGCCACACTTGGAATACTGCATCCAGTTTTGGTCGCCACAATATAAAAAAAGATGTGAACGTGTGCAAAGAAGAGCAAGAAAGGCGATTTGGGGACCGGAGGCTAAAATAAATGAATGATTGCAGGAACTGGATGTCTAGTTTAACATGATAGCAGTCTTCCAATATTTGAGAGGCTGTCACAGAAAAGTGGGGGCCAACCGCTTTTCCAAAGCACCTGCGGGCAGGTCAAGAAGTAACAAATGGAAGCTCAACAAAGAGAATTCCAACGTAGAACTGAGGGGAAATTTCTTGACATTTCACAGTGACACAGTGAGAACAATTAGGCAGTGGAACATTTTGTCTTCAGAAGTTATGGGTGCTCCATCACTGGAGGTTTTTGTTTCTCATCTGTTTTTGCAGGATTCATTTTTAGAATTCCTTCTCCTGGGTGGGTTGTTTTAATTGTGCCTGCTGATCCTCAGCTGCCTCCATCACCATTGGCGATTATTCTTAATTTCGCACCCCAGAAAAGTGGATCAAAAATTATCACACCGACTGTTTTCGAGGATCTGGGTGCTCTCAAATCCTGTCATTGCATCCATGGTGGTGGTCTCCACACTTGCAAACAGAGGGTTCAGCAGAATTTGGTTTTAAAAAAAGTCAAGATGGCCACAACAATGCAACTAAAGCTCTGTCCCTCGCTCGCAAATATTTGAATGGCCCTGCTCTCTTGAAAACTTGTACAGTAATGTTTTTCGAGGTTATATTGTGCACTGTATCATTACCATTATTTTTGGAAACCTGCTGGCTGGAGGGAAAAGGGTAATCGAAACAGTAGCCCCTAAAATTGGAGATGAATAAAATTACAATGCTTATAATTCTTGTTTAGAAATAGTCGTATCTAAAAGAACAGGTCTTTTTATGCAAGAGCATCACTTGATGGAAACCTGAAAAAAAATTCCCAATTTTTCTCAGTTTAAAAAAAAAAGGGGGGGGGGGTTGCAAGAAGTAAGTTGAGGGTTTGTTAAGATACAAAGGTAGCAACAAAGCAACTGTGCAATTATAGTAGGATCATACAGTTTTCTGCAATAAGAATAAGGTTATAAATGAGAGTTTGTTTTTTTTTACTTTCCCAGAGATTCAAGCACTATCATTTTTGCTAACCCTGGATGTGACTTTGCTGTTGCTTGTGAATTTGTGTAATAAAAAGAGATACAATTTAAAATCTGCCACAATTGTTACAAACACTAGTACATCCAACTTGGAACTGGGTTTTTTTTTCCCCTTCCTTTTTTCCCCCTTTCTTTTTCCCCCTTCTCTGACCAGGGCATTAGCAGGCAGTGAGAAAGAAGATTCTCTCTGCCCCCCCCCCCTTTCCCACCGCCTTTGGCACGCTTGGAATGGCTGATATGAAGCCTGGGGCAGGCATTGGGTCACAGGAAGACAAGAAAAGCAATTCTGGAGCGGAGGCATTCTTAATCCAGCAGCCAAAAAACCCAAAAGGAGCATTTTTTGCTCCTTTTGCATGTTTTTAAAGTGAGGAAAGCACCAGGAAAAATCCAACTGGTAAATTTAACACACCTCTTTGCTTTACAAAACCAAATAAGTAACCCTCGACTTGGAACAGTTTCGTTCAGTGACCGTTCAAAGTTACAACAGCATAGGGAAAAAGAGACTTAAGAGCCGAGGTGGCACAGTGGTTAGAGAGCAGTACTGCAGCTACTTCAGCTGACTGCTAGTTCAGCAGATCAGCGGATCAAATCTCACCGGCTCAAGGTTGACTCAGCCTTCCATCCTTCCGAAGTGGGTAAAATGAGGACTCAGATTGTTTTATTTATTTATTTATTTATTTATTTTTAAATTTATATACCGCCCTTCTCCCTGGGGACTCAGGGCGGTGTACAGCCGAATAAAAACATACAATAAAAACATTAAAAACAGTTAAAAGAAATATCTTAGTTTGGCCCCAAATTTAAAAAGACAAACCAATTAAAATTGTTTAAAAGGGTTTGTTAAGCCAGCCCGGCTTGCTGGAAGAAGAAAGTTTTAAGGGCACGGCGGAAGGCACGGAGGTCTTGGATTCTCCTTATCTCTGGGGGCAGCTGATTCCAGAGGGTAGGAGCCCCCACAGAGAAGGCCCTCCCCCTGGGGGTCGCCAGCCTACATTGTTTGGCTGATGGCACCCCGAGGAGGCCCTCTCTGTGGGAGTGCACGGGTCGATGGGAGGTCGTCAGTGGCAGAAGGCAGTCTCGAAGGTAACTAGAAGGTAACTTGTTGGGGGCAATATGCTATTTAGTATACTGTCTATTGGTGTAAGCCGCCCAGAGTCCTCGGAGAGTGGGCAGCCTAGAAATATGACTAATAAAATAAATAAAATAAAATAAATGACCTTTCCCCACACTTACAGCCGTTGCAGCATCCCCATGGTCATCTGATCAAAATTCAAATACATGGCAACCGATTAATATTTATGATGGTCACCATGTCCTGGGGTTAGGGTTAAGTCAAAAGGGAAGCCAGATTCACTTAACAACTGAATCACTAACTTAACAATTGTAATGATTGACTTAAGAACTGTGGCAAGGAAGGTTGTAAAATGGGGCAAAATTCACTTAACAACAGTCTTGGGCTCAATTGAGGTTGTAAGTCAAGGACTACCTGTACAATCTCTCACCCGACTGATCTCTTGAAGCCCTTAATTCATTTAGGAGTCCTGGTGGCGCAGTGGACTAATTCACTGTTATTAAGATCAGCTGCTTGCAAATTACTGCAAGTTCAAATCCCACCAGGCTCGAGGTTGACTCAGCCTTCCATCCTTTCTAAGGTAGGTGAAATGAGGACCCAGATTGTGGGGGCAATAAGCTGACTTTGTATAAATATACAAAAGTATGAAGGATATTGCTTAACGCACTGTAAGCCGCCCTGAGTCTCCAGAGAAGGGCGGCATATAAATCAAATTTAAAAAAAAAATTATTCATATACATCCTCCATAATCCATCTTGGTTCTAGAAAGGCCCTTGGGATAGACTACCTCCAGTGATGGGTTTCGCTTTTTGTTACCACCGGTTCACCGATGTGCCTTACGCGCATGCACCTGGCCTTCCATACATGTGCTTTGCTCGTGTGCACACGTTTGCATATGCGCCCGGCCTCAAAAACGTGCCTAAATAGGATGGCATAGAGCTGGGATGGGGTGGGGGCACCTGCAATTTCCACTACCGGTTCAGGTGAAAAGGTCCAAACCGGCTGCCTACACATCATGGCTAAGAGATAATTAGGAATTTAGTTGTTATCAAATCAGAGCATGAAATACAGGTATTCCTTGACCAACGACCATGTGCCAGCCACTCGCACAGTGGTGGGTTCCTCCCGGTTTAGCCCGGTTCTCCCAAGCCGGCAGCGGTGACGATATGACGTCACCAACCCTGGTTCTGACCCCCCTCCCTCCCCCGCGCCCTCCCCACCCATCCCCCGTGTTATTCTTACTTTTTATTTGGCCCCACCCTCAATCTATTGCTGCCTCCTGAGTCCCAGCTGATGGCTAGCCTAGGGGCTTCAAAGGGCCGCCCTACAGCTGATCAGTTTTAAAAGAAAACAAATGAGTAGACCAGTGCCTGCAAAAATACATGAGTAGATTGGTGCCTGCAAAAATACATGAATAGACCGGTGCCTGCAAAAATAAATGGGTAGACCAGTGCCTGCAAAAATACATAAGTAGATCAGTGCCTGCAAAAATAAATGGGTAGATCGGTACAGCTCTTCAAGCAGTTAAAAGCCTGGTAAACCAGTACCTCTGCTAAATCCTAAATAATTGTCACATGACCATCAAGCCACGCCCACAAAATAAGCCACGCCCACAGAACCTGTAGTAAAAAAATTTAGAACCCACCCCTGCACTCGCACATCCCCACACCCCCTCCCTCAACCTCACCGTGCCTCCCTTGCACCATCATGCATCCCCTTGCATCCTCCCTGAGCCTCCCCGACCCATGTGGCACCTGCCTTCTGGCCTGGGACTTGGAACTTCCTGCTGGTTTCCCCACTGACTTTCGGCTGTGGGAAGTCAGCAGGAAGTTGCCATACCTAACGACTGCAGAATCCAGCTAACGACAGCAGATGGGACTGTGGGGACTGCTGCCACTGCTAAGCGATGTGGTTGCACTTTATAACTGGGTCACTGAGCAATGGAAATTCTGGTCCCAGTTGCCATCATAAGGGGGGGGCTACCTGTGATCAAATCCTGAAAAGGCTACCCTCAAGCAACTCCATGCTGGCTGTGGAATTCTGGGAGTTGAAGTCCACACATCTTAACGTTGCTGGGGTTAAGAAACAGTGGTCTACACTATGAAAAAAAATGCTTTGAGGTGGATGGTCCAGTTAAAATCCCACCAGTAAGTGCAAGTCTGCCACTGTCCTGGTTGGAGAATGTGAGGGTGGCTTATTGTAACACCAAGCAGAACTCCTCTGAACATCAAAAGCAAAGTCAGTTAATACCCAGATAGGAGATTATAGCAATTCTCAGGGCTGGCAACTAAACTGGAAAGTTTTAAAGGATTATTAGAAAAAACAGAAGCAAAGTATCGGCAGGGATGTGCACAGAGTCAAGATAATTTCCAGGATCATGCGTTCAAAACTCAGCCTGGGTTTTTAATGTGTGTTCTGGCTGCCATCTTTGAACCCCCCCCCCCTCCACAGATAGCTTTGTCATGTCTGCATTATAGATAATTCTCCACTTACGACCGGTTGCTTAGCAACCATTCAGAGTTATAAATGCACTTACTTGGGAGCTACTTATGACCCCAATTCCAAGTTCCAGTGGTCAGCCCCCTCCCCAAATCATGTGACTTAACTTCAGAGGTTCAGCAACCAGGCTGCATTTACAGCCATTTGCAGCGTCCTGTGGTGACGTGAACTGCATTTTAAAAACTTTTTTGCTGAAAATCGGCGATTACTTCTGGGTTTTGGCAAAATTGTGCCTTATCACGAACCTACTGATTCACTTAACACCCTCAGGGTTCACTTAACATCTGCCACAAAAAGGGTGGTAAAAATAAGTTGGTCGTATTTATTTATTATTTATTGGTTCGATTTATATGCTGCCCTTCTCCGGAGACTCGGGGCGGCTTACAATGCGTTAAACAATAGCCTTCATACTTTTGTATATACCTGCTTAGTAGGGCTTTCGGGGGGCCCTAAGCGGTGTTCTTTTTTATACAAAGTCAGCTTATTGTCCCCACAAACCGGGTCCTCATTTTACCTACCTCGAAAGGATGGAAGGCTGAGTCAACCTTGAGCCTGGTGAGATTTGAACTTGCAGTAATTGTAGGCAGCTGGTGTTACTTAACACCACTTTAGTCTGCTGCGCCACCAAGGCTCTATGTATGTATTACCATTTTACATCTCTCATGGTTTACAACTCTGATGGACAGGGTCTGTTATGGTCATAATTCAAGGGCTACCTATATTATTAAGAAAACAATTAGAAACATGTCCCTGAATTCCTTGGGTGCTGAGTTTTATTCAAGGAAGCCTTTTCAATACAGATAGTCCTTGATTTACAACCAGTGGTAGGATTCAGCCAGTTTGCACCACTTAGTGAGAACCGGTTGTTAACTTTCTGAGCAGTTTGGTGAACTGGTTGTTGGAAGAAATCATTAGGGTAGAGAACCGGTTGTTAAATTATTTGAATCCCACCACTGTTTGCAACCATATTTAGATCACAATTTCCATTGCCAAGCAAGGCAGTTGTTGAGTCATGCCCAATTTTTTGACTTTTTGCCATGTCTGTTAAGTGACTCCTGCGGCCGTTGAGCAAATCCAGCTTCCCCAACTGACTCTGCTTGATGGAAGCCAACTGGGAAGGTCTCAAAATAAAAACCTAGGATGCTGCAACTGTCATAAATATATGCTGGTTACCAAGAGACTAAATTTTGATCACATGACTGTGGGATGCTGTGATGGTTATAGGAGCCACAATGATGCTGTGGTTAGAATGCAGTATCGCAAGCTATTGTGTTTCCCTGAAAATAAGACCCGGTCTTTTGTGGGCTCCGAAATAAGAACCAGGACTTATTTTGGGGGGGGGGGGGTTTCTTATATTTTTCCCATGTACGGGAGGCCCACTTCTTATGCTTGCTCACGGCTGCAATGAGGCAGGAGGCTGTGCGGTGTGTCAGTGCCACCAGGAGGTGGGGGTTGAGCTGCCCCATGCACTGCGCACTGGCTTACTTCAGGGCCCCCACAGCCAGGCCATCCACGCCCCAACAACTGCCTTGCCCCATGGCCACAGCACTGGTGCATCATACAACCTCCTGCTCCATTTTGGCTGCAAGCTCCTGCTAGATATGGCTGCCAGTGCTGCCGCTATGAGGCAGTTGTCGAGGCATGGATGGCCTGGCTGCAGGGGCCCTGAGGTAAGCCAGGAAGCTCCACTCCCATCAACTGCCTCACCTCACCTCATGTCGGCAGCACGAGGTGAGGCAGCAATCAGAGAGAATGGACGGGCAACAGGCTCTTAAGTAGGGCTTATTTTTGGGGGGTAGGGCTTATATCTAAGAGCCTTGATGGCGCAGCAGACTAAAGGGCTGTTAAAGTAGCACTTAGCTGCCAGCTGCCTGCAATTACGGCAAGTTCGAATTTCACAGGCTCAAGGTTGACTCAGCCTTCCATCCTTCCGAGGTAGGTAAAATGAGGACCCGGATTGTGGGGGAAATAAGCTGACTTTGTATAAAAAAGAACACGGGGGGGGGGGGGGGGGGCAAAAACCCTACTAAGCAGGTATATACAAAAGTATGAAGGCTATTGCTTAATGCATTGTAAGCTGCCCTGAGTCTCCGGAGAAGGGCGGCATATAAATTGAACCAACCAACCAATCAATCAATCAATCAATCAATATTAGGCACACATGGGAAATCATGCTAGGTCTTATTTTGGGATAGGTCTTATTTTTGGGGAAACACGGTAATTCAGCTCACAGCAAGGAGTTCGATCCTCACTGGCTCAAGATGGGCTCAGCCTTCCATCCTTCCGAGATTGTTAAAACAAGGACCCAGATTGTGTGGGGCAATATGCTGACTCTGTAAAACCACTTAGAGAGGACTGTAAAGCACTATGAAGCAATATAGACTTATAAGCATGTCCCAAAGGTGCTTTTTTTATTTCAAGAGGCAACTGGACTTTCTTGTTTTTCTTTGAAGATGTTTCGCTTCTCATCCAAGAAGCTTCTCCAGCTCTGACCGGCTGGTGGGGAATGGAAGGATTCCCATTCGGTCAGAGCTGAAGAAGCATCTTGGATGAGAAGTGAAACATCTTCAAAGAAAAACCAGAAAGTCCAGTTGCCTCTTGGAAAAAAAGCACCTTTGGGATAACCATGACCTGGATGACTGAGAATCTCCGTAGAGACTTATATATATAGTGCTATTGCTATTAAAAATGTGAGGGCTGTTTGTAAGTCACTTTTTTCAGTGCTGTGGTAACTTCGAAAGGTCACTGAATAAATGTAAGTTGAGGAACTACCATGTTTCTCCAGAAAGACGACCCACCTTGAAAAGAAGCCCTATCACATTTTTGAGCGCATGTGATCAAATTAAACTCCACCCACAAAATTAGGCCTAATTAAGACTCCGCGCACCCTGTGGTGCAGGGGGTGAGGCAAGGCACACAGATAAAAAATAAGCTAGGGTGGGGATAGTCAGGTAGAGCTGCCCTACTTACCAGGTCTCACACACCCCGACACCTGCCTCGCCTTCTTCTGTGGCCACTTGCTGCCACTCGCACACATCTCCCTGGCCTCCATTTTGCCTTCAGATCAGTGGTGGGTCCCTCCCGGTTCGGCCTGGTTCTCCCGAGCCGGTAGCGGTGACGATATGACGTCCCTGCCGGAAGGCATCTGAAGGCGAAACAGAGGCCGGGGCAATGCGTGCGAATGGTGGCAAGCAGCCACAGAAGAAGTGGCCCAGCAGTGGGCTCCTGAGGTGAGTCAATAATTAGAACCCTCAAAAAAGAAGTCCTAGCCATTTTTTCGGGGTGGGGGGGGATCAAAAGAAAATAAGACCTGGCCTTCTTTTTGGAGAAACTCGGTATGTGCATTCAAACATTCTGAAACATAGAAAATTGCTGCCTCTTCTTCAATCCATTGATCCACCAGGACCAGTTTGACTGACTGATGGGCAGGAAACCTGCAGAAACATCCTTTTTTCCCCCACCCCTGAGTGATTGACTGTTCACCGCATTATTAACCAAAGATATAAGCATTTTGTAGTTTTCTGCATGTAAAATGGGTGATCAGAACTCCAGGTCAGCTCTATTTCTGCTCCACTCCTGTCTCCAAAGCCCACCCTGCTCCCCCGGTCAGGAAAATATTGGACGGTTTCCATACGGTAAGTAAAAGACAACAGCCGTGGGAGCATTGGCTGGTAAATTTCCACTGGGAAAGTTTAACTTTGAGTGCATTGATTCCATTCCAAGAGTCCACGCAGAAGTAGATACTTCGAGAACAAGTGTCCTCCTAACCAAACACGCCTTTGTTTTTTGTTTTTTTTAAACAAGGGAGAACAAAAAAAAAACAAACCCAGAAAGTTAAACAAAGAATCCTCTTATTTCAGCTGCTTTTTAAAAAAAATCAAGATGTTGGGCATTGTGAAGGGTGGGGGGATTCTTTCTAAGTCACCTTTGCTTTAATATTCTGCACACGGTTTGTGCTGGCACATTAAAATTTCAGCCACGGAACCAAAGCAGGATCAAGAGACAATAGGGAGAGGGTTGAGCTGTAACTTTCCACTCCTGGCCCAGGCGAGTCAGCTGGATGGAGAGCAGAATCTTAGCAGGGCCTCGGAGGGGCTGCATTTGGGGACTGTTGGGCAGATTTAGGGAAGTTAAAACAAATACAGGCACTTCCCTATCTGTGAGATGTGTCTGCTACTGTTCCTTTGCAATTCTGCTTTATACTGTAGGACTGTGATGGTGAACCTATAGCACGTGTGCCACTGGTGGCATGCAGAGCCATATCTGTGGGCACACAAGTGTTGCCCTAGC
>WNWU01000001.1:87990775-88008785 GCA_012654045.1 Ptyas mucosa
GAGCCATATCTGTGGGCACACAAGTGTTGCCCTAGCTCAGCTCCAGCACGCATGCATGTGCCGGCCAGCTGATTTTCGGGCCTTCTGGGCCCACCAGAAGTTGGGAAATGGGCTGTTCCTGGCCTCCGAAGGGCCTCCAGGGGAGTGGGGGAGGCCATTTTCACCCTCCCCAGGCTCCAATAAAGTCTCTGGAGCCTGGGGAGGGTGAAAAACGGTCTACTGGGCCCACCGGTAATGTTTTTGCTATTGTGTGCCAAAAGCAGGGGGAATGCGGGGGGGTCATGTGCACATGCGTGGGGTGCAGGGGGGCATTGAATTATGGGTGTGGGCATGCACACGCATGATCCCCCTGCACTCCCCCCGCTTTTGGCACGTGATGGCAAAAAGGTTAGCCATCACTGCTGTAGGAAGTTAGAACCCACCCCGCTCAGGAGTTAAATGCTACCGGTTCGGGCCGGTTCACCCGAACCGGTAGTAAAAAATGCTTTAAAAAAAAAAGTTCCGATGATTGCACGTCGCTCAGCTGAGCTTTGGAACCGTTTTTATTTTACTTTTTAAGCTTTTTTTTTAATACTGGTTCTCCGGAACCAGTAGTTAAAAATGTTTTAAAAAGTTTTTTTAAAAAGCAGGAAATCCAAAAGCATGTGTTTGGTGTGGACTATGCATGCACATGCGCAGCGGGCATCTGGCATGCACTGTGCCTGCACGCGCACACTGCGTGTCTGTCACGCACCACGCATGCGTGGGCAGCGAACCGGTGGTGACCAGCAAAGGATTTCATCACTGACCCCTCTCCTAGAAAAATGAAATATTTTAGGAAATATTAAAAGGGCAGAATATTTCCCCTAAAAGGAAGGCTGAAACTCAGCTCCCCCCGCCTTTGTCAGTGGGCCATTAAAGCCTGGGCCAGTCTATTCTACATAACAAAGATCTATCTCCTTCAGGCAGAGACATAATAGGAATTGCCCAAAGCCCCTTCATTACATCATCACCCAGAAGGGCTCAACCAAGCTTGGGATTCAAAAACACAACCTACAAAGTTACCCCTGCATGGCCCCATGGGAGTCTGACAACTAATCAGAATACAAGCTCAAATTCAAAAGCCCAGAGAGGGTATAAAACTCAGCCACTCTCAGCATCTCTTCCCTTTTTTTCTCCTCACCCAAGATCTTCAAGGCATGTGATCCTGTCCGCCATTAAAACCACCTTTCCAAGCAGCCCCCATGGTTCCAGTGTCTTTTCCCCCACTGAACCCAGAAGGACATTTCTTCCAATAATACTCAAACCTGAAAGACCACATGTTAAAGTAACTTAAGATTTCCTTCAATATTTGTATACTGATTTTTGGGGAGAAGCGGGCATCAATCAGTCCACTGTCGATTGCCTGACGGGTCCCTGGAGGTCTTCAGAAATAGACTGGACAACCATTCAGCCAGATTGATATAAGGTCCCCTGCTTAGCGAAGGGGGTTGGACTAGAAGACCTCCAAGGTCCCTTCCAGGTTCCAGCCCCTATATTCTCTGCACTTTTCTTTGAAACAGTTTGGAGACTGGTTTGCCATAGCCTCCTTCCTAGGACTTCCTTTCTTTATTGGTGACTGAAGCACCTACGAATTATAGAGACATAACAGTGAAACCTGAGCAAATAAAATACCTAGGTATAAAATAAGGTAACAGAAATACTGTATAGCACATGTAATTTGTATATGGAATAAACAGGGTTAAAACTAAAGTCTCGGGCCACGTCGGCAGCATTTTCTCTCTCCAGCATGAGATTTTCCTCCATACATGTTGAAGGACATTGAATGTTAGAAACTGTAGAGAATATCTGTAGTTCGGGTTGTAGATTTAGGCAGAGGTTTGTCTTCCGAGCTTTCTACTTGGCTCCTGGACGTTTCATTACCAAACTAGGTAACATCATCAGCAGAGTTTTTGGGTGAAGTATCTTGCTCATCTATATATAGGTTCTGGGTGGTCGGTTGATTGTATGTATGTACTGCAGGATACGTGAGATGGATTGTTCTTCTCCACATTCACACACAGTATCTTCTATAGGGAAGCCCCGTTTTCTTAGATTGTCCTTTGATCTTTCTGTTAGAGTTTGTTGCAGCACACATAATCGGACACAATTAAATGAACTTCAGCAGGATTCAAATTACATAAGGAGCTTCTTTATGTACAATACCATAAAGGAGAATTCAGCATACAATATCGGGAACACAGAAGCAATATTCATAGAAGCAAGTCATTACAGAGCAGAGAGATACAAAGGCTATTTTACAGAGGCCAAGCCAACTCTTATATACACTTCAGCAAGTCTAAGACACACCCACATTCAAAACTCTTATGGCCCCATACCAACAAATACCATGTTTCAGTTTCCAAACAGTCCCCATTGGCTGATCTATTCCAGTCTATGAATATTCATACTCTGACACTTTCTACCCCAGTGTGCAATTTTATTTAGCAATTTCCACACAGGGCAAGATTGTTCTTGACCAGGTGGCAGACAATCGTGTGATTCAGGGGTGGGTTCTACTTACCTTTACTACCGGTTTGCAATGGGGCCGCGTGCACTTACGCTCTCTTCGGCACATGCGCAGAAGCATTTTGATGATGGGGTCGGTGGGCAGAGCCCAGTGGTGGGATTCAAGTAATTTAACAACCAGTCCTCTGCCCTAATGATTTCTTCCAACAACCAGTTTGCCAAACTGCCCAGAAAGTTAACAACGGGTTCTCCCGAAGTGGTGTGAACTGGCTGAATCCCATCACTGGTGGATCCTCCCACTGGTTTGACTACCGGTTCTATAGAACCGATGCGAACCGGGGGCAACTCACCAGTGGTGTGATTGTAACCAGTTGCCTGGTAGCTTCTTACTCGCTTTCCAGGCTGATGTGTGGTGGCTGGTTGTTAGGAGGGGCAGATGTTATGGGGAAACTGTTCCTCAATCTCAGTCTGAACCTTGGAGGTTGATGTCGGTATATTAACTGCGTTTCTGCAGACGTCGCTTTAACCCACTCTTTCTGTGCATCATTTTCTCAGCAGAGTTTTGAAGGGACGATAGCAGTTGGCGTAAGATTAAATGGACTCTGGGGGATGGTAGAGGACAGGAAGGCCTGGAGGAACATTGTCCATGGGGTTGCAATGGGCCGGACACGACTTTGTGACAACAACCTGTTAGATCAAAGGTTCCTGACCTGTAGGCTGTGGCCCACTAGTGGGCCATGAGGGGTTTGCAACCGGGCCTTGGAAATGGTCAGTGAGCGTGCGCGCATGCACACACATCCCCACTTACAGAAGCAGCAGGTGAGCGTGTGTACACGCAATCCTTTTGTGCACACTTGCCAACTGGTCATCTAGCACCATCCCCTCTCCTCCCCCCCAACTCCCAGTTTGCAAAGTTGGAAACCTTGGGGAACTTTGAACTAATTAGAAATAGAAATAGCACTTAGAC
Source organism: Ptyas mucosa (assembly GCA_012654045.1). NCBI lineage: Eukaryota > Metazoa > Chordata > Lepidosauria > Squamata > Colubridae > Ptyas > Ptyas mucosa. Next base: position 87,994,230 of record WNWU01000001.1, read on the forward strand.
TTATATAGTGCTTCACAGTGCTTTACAGCCCTCTCTAAGCGGTTTACAGAGTCAGCCTCTTGCCCCCAACAATCCTCATTTTACCCACCTCGGAAGGATGGAAGGCTGAGTCAACTTTGAGCCTGGTGAGATTTGAACTGCCAAATTGCAGGCAGCCGGCAGGCAGCAGAAGTAGCCTGCAGTACTGCGCTCTAACCACTCCACCACTGGGTTTTAGACAGCCTGTGAACAGCCTCGCTATTTCATTTAGGGCCACATCAGTGGTGGGTTCCTCCCGGTTCGGCCCGGTTCTCCCGAGCCAGTAGCGGTGATGATATGACGTCACCGAACTGGTTCTCCCCACACACACCCCAACCACCGCCCCGCGTTATTCTTACCTTTTATTTGGCCCCACCCCCAATCTATTGCTGCCTCCTGAGTCCCAGCTGATAGCTAGAGGGAAAAAAACTGTTTAAACTCTTGCGGCAGGGTTTCAAAGGGCCGCCCTACAGCTGATCAGTGTTAAAAGAAAACAAATGAGTAGACCGGTGCCTGGAAAAATACATGAGTAGATCAGTGCCTGGAAAAATAAATGGGTAGACCAGTGCCTGCAAAAATACATGAATAGACCAGTGCCTGCAAAAAATAAATGGGTAGATCGGTACAGCTCTGCAAGCAGTTAAAAGCCTGGTAGACCAGTACCTCTGCTAAATCCTAAATAATTGTCACATGACCATCAAGCCATGCCCACAAAATAAGCCACGCCCACAGAACCAGTAGTAAAAAAAATTAGAACCCACCCCTGGGCCACATCCATCTGTTTTCCATGCTTTGATCTATATCAGACAGGACTGGCAATCAGGTGTCCCGAGTAACAGTGTTGTGACCAGCCAATCCTTTCAACTCTTATGTCCCCCTTGGTCAGAGATGAATGTGATTTCCTAGGGCTGAGAGTGAAGGACTGTCTCCCAGTTCCCACCCCCCTTGCTGGCTTTGTCTGTAAGGCAGGACTAGAACTCGCCACTTCCTGGTTTCTAGCTTCATACAGTAACTATTACAAGTACTCCTCGATTTGCAACCATTCGCTTAGTGACCATTCAAAGTTATAACGGCACTGAAGAGCAGAAGAAAAGAGGATAAGTGTTGTGGCCCATCAGCAGCCTCTGCAGCTAGTAGCTGATTCCGACAGCTAGGAGGCTGGTGTGGTGCTGCGACAGCAGCTTGTGCAGCTGGCACTCGAGGTGGACAATGAGGAGGCTGAAGAAGATGTGGTGCCAGAGGCAGGGATTCAGCCAGGGCCTTCAGAACCTCCAGAAGCTTCCATGGGTGAAGAGGAAAAAGAGGAGGACCCTCTTTCAATGCACGGGCGCGCAGAACTGCCAAAAGGCAGGAGTGGCTCCTCAGGAGGAGGTCGCCTGGAAAGTAAGGCTTGGGGCTAATTGGCCACTCCCTTTGCCTATTTAAGGAAGGGCGACGACTGAGGCAATTTGCAGGGAACAACTTCGTTCACTCTCCTTCGTGTCTTGATCTTAGTTCTCTTATCAGTTTCCTGCAAATTGCTTCTGGGCTTTCTGCCAACCATAGTAAGATTACGATTATTTATTCTTTGGATTCTTGTAGGCTGTTAAGAAAGTTAATTAACAGCCTTTGTTTGAAAAAGATTGATTTAATTTAGTAAACTAAGGTTTGTACAGACTTTGTGTGTGCTGCGTTCTTTGGGGTCCGTAGCTGGGGCAGAACAATAACTAGCAGCAAGGTCCATAAGTCTCCGTTGTAGCGACCATGGGTTCACCCTTGGGAGATCTTGAGGACCAGGTTAGAAGAGATCATCCTAGAGATCTAATTACTGTATATAGTTGGTAAGAGTAAAACACCAACTCAATTGCACACAACCTGCCCATTAATGGATGTCTAGTAGTACAGGGTGTGATAAAGCCAAATTTTGTTTTTAGCAGAATTAAAAAATTGGATAAGATTTGGAATGTTAGTTAGGCTTCCCTAACATTCCAAATCTTATCCAATAAAGTTTGCTGCCACTGCTTCAGGCTTCCAAAGATATATTTTCAATAGGAAGGAACCAGGGGTGAAATGCTCCCGGTTCAGACCGGATCACCTGATCTGGTAGCGATGGTGGCTGGTGGTTCAGAGAACTGGTAGCAAAAATCCCTCCCCCCCCCACATGCCCAGCTGAGCAGCACGATCATCAGAGGCTGAAGAGGTTGTAGAAAAAATGGTTTTAAAAGTAAAAAAAAAAAAGTTGGCCACGCCCACCTAGTCATATTATGCCCCCCTCCACCAAGCCATGTCCACAGAACCGGTAGTTAAAAATTTTACATTTCACCACTGGAAGGAACTGAATCTAAATTAGCATTAGCTCAAGAAAATAACCTCTGCGCTTAGTGCCTTTACAATCCCTGCTTTGAGACTTACTTGTCTCTTCCCTTTCAGCTCCCTCTATTCCCACTAGGTCTTGTTAGAGCAACGCATTTAAGCCTTAACATGCTTGAAGCCTTAACACCACTCCATCCTGTGCCAAGATCTGTCTTCCAATTTCTCCAGTGTTTTATTCCTTTGCAAAAGAGCCTTCTGGTTTTCTACATGATTATCAAGCTGCATTAAATGATGATAGCCACGGAGAAGTAAGTGGAATGCCAGGAAAATTACACTATATTCAATATATTGATATATTGATATGTAATATATATATGCAAGTTTTGGTGTATTCGGGTCTTTTCCCGTGTAAGATTGAGAGTATCTTGGCGACGTTTCAACGAGGTCTCACTCGTCATCTTCAGGCTGGTGTCTTCGGCTTCGTGCTTGTGCGAGGAAAGCGTGATCGGAGCTGCCGTCTCTCTATAAATACTGGTGCGGAGGTGTGGGGTGCTGGCTTTGTTGCCGTGAGCGGGTTGGTAGCCTGTGTTGTTACATCTTGATTAGTTGATGGAGTTGATGTTTGCAGATTAGTCAGCTGTTTCGTAACATCCTGTGTGGGTGAGGTCCTTGATGTGTGCCCATTAGTCTTTTGTGTTTTAACGACCTGGGTAATGGGCTGTGTGTTAAAATCCTGAGTTCTAGTGTTGTGATATCCTGAGTTTTTTGATGTAATGTCCTGAGCAGATGGCTGTGAAGCCACATCCCGGGCTTTGGTTTGGCTCCGAGTTTGAGGTCTTGCCATGTGTTCATGGCATGTGTCAGTTTGCTTTGTGTGGGGATCGGAAGGAGGTGCAGCAGCTGGTGATGCCGCCGTGGTCTGGCTTCTGGATGGTGGTTATATTTCGTCGATGGGTTTGGGTTTGAATCTGGTGAAGGTGATTGGTGGTGGTGTCATGTGTTATCTTGGATCCAGTGTTAATCTTTGTGGCTGGGACTCTTCTGTTGACTAGGGCTAGTTTCCAGATGTCCGGTAGGCGGGAGGTATCATTGTGTTTATTCATGTTATGGGAGTGTTTCTCTTTCGATGGTTTCCATGATTATTCTCTTGTTGAAGTGTTCAGTTTTGGAGATTAATTTGGTTCCTTCAAAGTCAATTTCGTGTCCTGTTGTTTTAAGGTACTGGAAAAGGGAGGAAGTTTTTTCTTCTTTTCTGATTGCGTTCTTATGTTCTGCAATGCGTGCATTTATTCTCCTATTAGTTTATCCAATGTATGTGGCTGGGCAGATTTTGCATGGTATTTCATAGATTCTTTGGTTTTCCAGCTGGATCTTGTCTTTGGGGTTTCTTAAGATGTTTGCTATTTTTTGGTCAGTGCAGAAGGCTGTCTTGATATTGTGTTTGTGGAGAATTTTGCTGATTTTATCTGTGGTTTATATATATATATATAAAGGGAACCTATGGGGAAGATAGAATGAGAACTTTTTTTCATAGTGAGAGAAACAAAGACCAGAAATAATGAATGTAAGTTGCAGATTTTGTTTTAAGGATACACTTCCTGGTGGTAAGATCTGTAAACAGTGGAACAGTCTACCTGTGGAGATTATAGGTTGTCAGTCTCTGAAGGTTTTTAAGAAGAGGCTGAATAGTTAGCTGTCATTGAGATTTAACTGAGTTTCCTGCCCATTGCAGAGGGTTGGTTGGACTTAATGTGACCCCTTTTGCCTCTACATTTCTATGATTAAATTTTAAATGACTTGGGTGACACTTTTGCTCATATTATATTGCTGAAAAGTGATGCAGATGTTGCAAGATTGTGACACACACAGACACACACACCGATATATTTCTTCATTGCACTGTAGCTTGTGGGTTTTTGGTGCTCTCTGAGCTTGGTAGTTTTCTTGCAGATGTTTCATTACCAAACTAGGGTAACATCATCAGTTCATTGATGATATTATTTAGTTTGATAATGAAACGTCTGCAAAGCGCAATCCTGAGCTACAAATATTCTCTTCTATTGGTACACTGTGGCCTCTCCCATTCCTCAATCTAAGCATCTGTTGATCACCTGTCACAAATGCAAAGGCAAGGAGCAAATTCCTTTGCTATGAGAATTTCACCAGTTTTTTATGGTCCTTTGGGAGAAAGAAACCCTAAAATCATTTGGTTTTTCAAGGGGAAATTCTGCTAGAATATTCAGCAGGGCGGAATGTTGCTCTGAATGAATATCTCTCTGCTGTCTCTGAGAAATCTTGATGAACAGAGTGAAGAACCAGTTGATTGGAGAGGTTCATAGCAGTGGTGAGTTGCTCCCGGTTCGGTCCGGTTCTTGTGAACCGGTAGTAATGTCGGCAGGAGGCTCCGCCCACCCACCCCGACGTCATCATTGACGATCTGCGCATGCGCAGAAGCAAGCAAGTGTTCCCGTTGCAAACCGGTAGTAAAGGTAAGTGGAACCCACCCCTAGTTTATAGGTTTTACCAGATCAGCTGATCTGACCTCAGTATATTGAAATAATTGACATCAGATCATAAAGAACTGGGTTGCAAACATCTAGAAAATATATCAGGAGTGATTAGCAGAAATCAGCATAGATTTGTGGAGAACTAGTCTTTCTAGGTTAAACTTATCTCAGTTTTGATCAGGTAACCTTTTTAGAAGGAAATGCTGTGTGGACATCTCAACTTCAGCAAAACATTTGAGAAACTACTCAGTTAGCAAGGTAAAGTTGAGGTTGGAAGGTCAGAGTGATATATACCTAGCTCCAAAGTTGGACCCAAAATTGCTTAGCATTTTAAATCATTGCTTTGGGTGAAGAGCGAAATGCCAACCAATTTTACAGATAATACAAAATACTCGAGATGACTAATTAATCTCCTGCAGTCTTGCTTTTTGTTTTAATAGTCATTTTAATCGTCATTTCAAAGAAGCTAATAGTAAACAGCCTAATCAAGGAACCATCAAGAATACTCCCACTAACACTGACAAGACAAGCCACAAGCATATAACTAGAGAACACTCTAGTTACTAGAGTGCTCTAGTATTACTCATTCAGTCGTTACTAGCACTGATAATGCTAGCTAGTTTGGTAATGAAATGGCTGCAAAAAAGAAACCAACTTCAGAGGACACCAAAGTCACCTCATTTCTAATTGTTGTTAGTTGTATACTATCTAAAGTCACTTTTAGTGAGATGGGCAGCTGTATAAATTTGCTAAATAAAAAATACTTCAGCAAACAGGCCAAAATTAAAATAATTTTGATAGGATAGAGGAGGGGGTGAAAGATCTCCTGTCCTACCCTCCTAATTCACTTGGCCCCAACCCTGCTAGCTTTAAGGTAAAGGTTCCCCTCGCACATATGTGCTACTCATTCCCAACACTAGGGGGCGGTGCTCATCTCCGTTTCAAAGCTGAAGCGCCAGTGCTGTCCGAAGACATCTCTGTGGTCATGGGGCTGGCATGACTAAACGCCAAAGGCGCACGGAACGCTGTTACCTTCCCACCAAAGGTGCTCCCTATTTTTCTACTTGCATTTTTTACGTGCTTTCAAACTGCTAGGTTGGCAGAAGCTGGGACAAGTAACGGGAGCTCACCCCGTTACGAGACACTAGGGATTCGAACCGCTGAACTGCCGACCTTTCGATCAACAAGCTCAGCCACTGAGCCACCGCGTCCCTTATTTGCTAGCCTTAGAAAGACTCTAAAGATTACCCTTAGGGATAGATTGTCAGGTAGTCCTTGACCTACAACCATAACTGAGCCCAGAATTACAGTCACAAGTCATGCCAGTTATTAAATGGGTCTTCACAGGACACCTGATTTTTTTTGCAGTAGTCATTAAGTGGATACCATAGTCATTAAGCAAATTAAGCAAACCCATGGGCTTAACAATGGGCTTTTTTTTTTTTTGCTGGAAGCCAAAAGCAAGTACTGGTTTTCCAGCAAAAAAAGTTGGAAATCATATTCATGTGATCACAAGACATTGTAAAAAGTCATAAACGTGGTTGCTGAGCACCTAAAATGTGATCACGGGACCATGAGACCATTAGAACATGGAATCTGGGTCATAAATACATTTGTTGTATTTTGTAACTTCAAACGTCATTAAATAAATAAATTGTTAAGGAGGGGTTACCTCTATTTCTGGTCACTAGGAGTCAAAAACTTGATGATGTATAATCAATCAATCAATCAATTAAAACTGTATTGTATTGAGCCAGAATGACAGACGAGCTCACCCTTGGAGGTGGAATATGTGTTTGATGGGCACCCACTGTATGCTGTGGCTACATCAGTTTTGCTTTGATTCCTGTCGGTTTCCATTGCTATTTTGCTTATACAGATGTTGCTCAGAGTTGCAATCACATGCATTGGGCAGTCATTTAATTCTTCTAACTTACTGATGGAAATTCAGTTAAGATAAATGCAAAGCACTTCAAAGCACTTCAAGCTCAACCCTTCCAAGACTGAGTGGCTGTGGCTTCCGGCATCCCGATATAGTCAGTTGACTCCATCACTGACTATTGGGGGCGAGTCTCTGGCTCCCACGGAAAGGGCTCGCAATCTGGGAGTCCTCCTGGATAGGCAGCTGTCCTTGGAGGATCATCTGACGGCTGTGACCAGGGGGACTTTCTGTCAGGTTCGCCTGATTCGCCAGTTGCGGCCCTTTCTCGATCGGGATTCCCTGCGCACAGTCACTCACGCCCTTGTCACCTCTCGCCTTGACTACTGCAACGCTCTCTACATGGGGCTCCCCTTGAGGAGCACCCGGAGGCTTCAACTGGTCCAGAATGCGGCCGCGCGGGTAGTGACGGGAGCAACATGGCGCTCCCATGTAACACCGCTCCTGCGCGAGCTGCACTGGCTCCCGGTGGTCTTCCGGGTGCGCTTCAAGGTGTTGGTTATCACCTTTAAAGCGCTCCATGGCATAGGGCCTAGCAATCTGCGAGACCACCTACTGCCACAAATGACCTCCCACCAACCCGTGCGCTCCCACAGAGAGGGCCTCCTCAGGGTGCCATCAGCCAAACAATGTAGGCTGGTGACCCCCAGGGGGAGAGCCTTCTCTGTGGGGGCACTTACCTTCTGGAACCAGCTGCTCCCTGAGATAAGGAGAACTCAAGACCTCAGTGCCTTCCGCCGTGCCCTTAAAACCTACTTTTTTCAACAAGCCGGGCTGGCTTAGGAAGAAATTTTAGACGTTTTTTAAATTGGTTTGTTATTTTTAAAATTGAAGCCAAATTTATATGTATTTTTAATTCTTAATATTTGTATTGTATGTTTCTTTTTTAATTCTGGCTGTTCACCGCCCTGAGTCCTCAGGGAGAAGGGCGGTATATAAATTTTAAATAAATAAATAAATAAATAAATAAATAAATTGAAAGGAAGCTTTTCTTCAGATGGATAAAATGGAAGGTCCCCTGACTTGATCTGGACAGGTCTGAAAAGAATATCGGGATTCTTGATTGCAAGCCGAATGGGTCAGAAGTGGGATGTGGCTCCCCAAAGGGGAGATGCCATTTTAGGCTGCACTAAAAGAAACTTGATGTCCCAACCAAAAAAAGGACAAGTTCCACTTTATTCTGGATTGGCTAAACCTTGAGGACAGGACGATGTTCACCCACACACTTTAAGGGAGCCCAATGTGAAAAAGGCAACCAGAAATTAGGTTTTAAAAGGGAGAGGAAACTGAGTTTTGCCTTGAGGAAAAACATGACTAAAGGGGAAAATAAAATTGCATTTTACAAGGACTTGAGTGGAGGTCCCACAGAATAAAGCCACGGCATGTTCGCCAAATGAAAGGGGGTTTATTAACTTAATTAATCGGGAAGCATTCAGGAGGTGGAAATAATGGTCTTAAATTACAGGAATAAAAGATACCAGTTGGGAAAAATAACCTTTTTAATAGTTGTTAAGAGGAACTAGTTAAGTCAAGGGGTTCTTCTAAAGGACTCATGCATTTTGTACTACTCAAACAGAGGGTACATCCCAATTTGCTTGTGATATTTTGAATGGGATTAGCAGAGCAGAGAATATTTGCTTTGATTCTCCATTTCAAGGCAATTGGCCTACCTGGCATTTTCTGGTTTAATGTGAATATTGAAGCAGTATTTATTCTGAGAGCCCACGCTCCTCCAAATTTTGTAGAAAGGCTTTAAAACTCAACGTATCAACCAAGATATATTTTACAATGTGAATTTCAGGATGATTAGCACAACGGCTTAGTGAAAATGCATGGACATTTTTGTGCCCATTAAAGCAAGCACAATGGAGCGCAGAATTTATGTTCCTAAGTGAGGAAATTGCCAAGTGAGTTTTGCACCATTTTACGACTTTTCTTGCCATGTTTGTTAAGTGAATCCTTGCAGTTGTTAAAATTAGTAACATAGTTGTTAAGCGAATCTGGCTTCCCCCTTGACTTCGCTTGTCATAAGGTCCCAAAAGGTGATTACGGGACCCCTGGAACCCTGCAACCATTGTATGAACCAGTTATCAAGCATCTGCATGTAAATCACATGACCATGAGGATGCTACAACCATCGTGTGTGAAAAATGGTCATAAATCACTTTTTTCAGTGCCATTGTAACTTTAAACGGTAGTGTTGAAATTAGAACCACAATTGGGACCAGAATTTCCGTTGCTAAGCAAAGTGGTGGTGAAGGGAGTCATGCCTGATTTTACGACCTTTCTCGCCATGGCTGTTAAGTGCATCATTGCAGTTCTAAGTGAATCATGTGGTTGTTAAGCAAATCCGGCTTCCCCCACTGACTCCTCCTTGGAAGCCAGCTGGGAAAGGTGATCACATGACCTCAGGATGCTGCAACCATCATACAGGCCAAGTCCCCAAATTTTGATCATGTGATTACAGGTAGTCCTCAACTTATGACCACAATTGAGCCCAAAATTTCTGTTGAGTGAGACATTTGTTAATCTACAACTAAATGAACTGTTGTCAGTCAAGGACTACCTGTATAAGGGGGATGAGGCGGTCATTGAGTGCCAGGACAGGGCATAGTTAATTTTCAATCCTGTTGTAACTTTGAAATCGGAAAAACGAATGGTTTTAAGTTGAGGACTACCCATATGCCAAGTTTTCATTAGGCGCTTTGTTACTATTTTGATTTTAAAAAAAATACTTCAATTTTTTCTAAAGTAGTAAAGAATAGCCAAAAATTCCATTTCTGACAAGAATGCTGGTTGAATCTGTCAGTCATTCTCTCGTCGGCCCAATCTATACCTAACAGGATTGTTGTAGCGGGAAAACATGGCAACCGTCCATATACACAACTTGGAGCTCTTTAACAAAAGGTGGGCTAGATCTCTAATCAACATATTCACTTCTAGGTCCCCTCAGATCACAGAAATCCCCAAGCCGGAGATTCTCTCAAAATTCATGTTCAGCACTTGAAAAGGTCTGAACATGCCTGGGACACTGAGACACAAGATGTCAAAAAAGCAGCCTATATGCATTTCCAACACAATGATTTTATTATCTGCTGCAAAAATAATAAAAATCAGTATTCAGCTTTGTATTTTATTTCTCCCTCTGTGTGTATGAATCAGTCCCCACCACCGGTTTTTTTTTTTCCAAAAGATAAAAGGAAAAAAAAGGTCGAAATGCCATTTTAAACAGTATAATTTTGGCAGCATGAAAAAACTGTTGTTTTTAATTCTTTTGTAAACAGCTTAATGGCTCAAAGTATCTTTTTATTTGTCATTGTACAAGTATTACAAAAACACATGTTATGAATAAATTAAATCATATTCAAAGAGGCTTGAGGGGAGGAGGGTTTACAAAATTCCACCTCCCCTGCAGAAATATTTGCCTGGAGCTTTATAAACTGCTAAGATGGAAATAAAGCAGACGACATACCTTTAAAATTAAAAAAAACAAAAACAAAACTATGCTCGTTGAAACAGTCTCAGAATGAAAACAGCAAAGCAGAACCTCACAGTACTTTCCCTCTTTTGGATAGTCATTAAATATCTGTTCCAAATTCTAGAAAGTTCCAGAATATATATTTTATTTTATTTATATACACACACTTGTGTAATGTACACAATACATCTTTGTATCCAACTCTGATTTGCAAAAATATTATATTGAGCAGATTATTCATATAAAGAACTGAGATCCCTCTCTTTAATAATTTCCCTCCAAAAATATTCGTCCCCCTCCCTCCCTCCCTCCCAACTCTGCAAGATCCCCCCCTCAAAAAAGATTAAAGAGAGAACAGTCAACTTACAGCCCTTCCGTTTCACACTGTTCCTTATTTAAAGGAATTTAGATTGGATGTGTTTTGCCCTATGCCACCCACCTCCGTTAAGAGCTTTCAAGGAAATTAGGCAACAGACCCAAATGCTCTTTTTGGTCATAAACTGTAACAAACGTTGCTTTGCTTCTTTCTCAGTGATAGCCCAGACCTACACTGGTAAGGCTTAGATTTAGGATTGTCACAAGTTGCAAGTGCCAATTAAAATGGGGTAATGGGAAGGCAGACAAGGAGCACACAAGACTGAGGTCTCAGCCCTGTACAGGATACAAATAGTACAGCTCCCCTCCCGCCTTGGCCAATGCCTCATGAACTGATCAGCATTGTTTCACAGGAAATGGCACCTCATGACAACACACAAATTGCCAGCTGAAAATCCCCCCCCTTGTAAATTATAACTGCAAAAATTAAGAGTGGGATGTGAAGTCTTAACGCTCCTATAACAGGAGTATTTGACTTCAGTTTCACGCCAGGTCCCACTGGCGTTTTGGGAAAGTCCTCAGAAGCTAAAATGCTTGTATTTCAATCTAACACAGGAACTGCAGTGGAAGAAAATTAATTTTAATGCCTGAGTAATATGCCTAGACCTAGGTTCGTCCAGTCCCATCTGCGCTGTTACTGTAATGTTTAGCATCTCTGATTTTAAAATAATCTCCTCTCCGTAGCCTCTGTTCAGAGTGGACAGCACAAGAAATATTTCTGTTTACAAACAAGCAGAAGATAAGAGAGCTCCCAATCTTATCCTAAGCCAGCCTTATCTTAAAGTGTTTTGCAAATAACCCTCCCATCTCTGTCCTGCCATACTGCAAAAATTGTCAAGAGTGAAAAACTGCAAAGACTGGTTTTTTTTTTTAATCCTGGGTGATTTAACTCTGAAGGAAAAGATCAGGAAGAAGAGCGGCAACCTCAGGCCGGACACCATTTCTATCTGGGGCAAGGAAAAATTTTTGAATTAAAAACACTTTGCTCCATCTATGCTGGGAAATGGCCCTGTCACAAGCCCAAAACATCTGCCTCAAGCTTGAATCGAGAGATGTTTTGAATTCAAAATTCTGCATACCTTCCACTTTTAATTCTAGCAGATGTAGAAGAGGAAAATCACACCAGCAAAATTAGAAGGTGGGGTTGGGGGGGGGGAGGAGAAAGGGGGCAGATGCAGAATTGTGCTTTTTAATCCTCTGTCTGAACTCCTGGTTTTTGGGCTGGCAAACGAGCAAGACAGAGAAAGAAAAACAAATTGGATATATTCTTCAGAAACAAAACACACTCTCTCCTATGACCTTTGATTTTGTGCTGTTCCCTTTGGAGAAGTTCAGTTTTAAAAAATGGGAGCTCAGACCCACATTTTGCCATGCCTCCCCCGACCATATAAGGAGAGGGTTAAGGGTCCCACCAAATGAGACCACAGAAAGCTCTGAGGATCATTCACAGTGAAACAGGACTCTTCATCTTGATCACAGAAACAGGGAATCCTCCTTCTAAGATCCCCCCTCTTTTAAAATTAATGCCCAGATACAGATTCTGTCTGGGCAGTCAGCAATTCATAAAACTAAGCTGCTGCGTAGAAAAAGGCAGGAAAGTTGAACAAACTTCTCTGACAATGGCCAGCCATGCTACGGACATTAAAGCAGCATCCGGCTCCTGATCGGTTCACTAAATCCTGGCCAGGAAGGAAGGAAAGAAAGGGGGCAGATTGCAGAAATACAAACAAGAAAGCAGTGAGTTATGCAAGAATTTAATGGACAGCGGACAGACAGGTTTGTATATGGAGTTGTTCCCTCCCACCCCAGGAACATGAGCTCTCCCCTCCCCTCAAGCTGGTAGAATTTGCAACAGAGCTCAGACAAACCTTTGTTTCCGACTCTATAAACTGAACCTGCATTGGAAGGTGTGTGGGGAGAATAAGAAGAGTCAACTTTTAGGGAGGAAGGTTCATTTGCTGGCATCTAAGAATAAGCAAACTTTCCTTTCTTTAACTGGGTTGTTTTTTTTTTAATATCTGGGAAGAGACAGAGTTTAAAACGCTGAGATTAAGCCACATTGGTTCCTGGGTGTGTACAGTACAGTGATGGACTTCTCACGGGGATTAAATCCTTGAGTCACTGAGCCCAGGAAGCTGAGAGTGACTTTTTCCCTCGCTGTGGGACTTGTTCACAGGTTGACGTCCATCTGGGTGTCTCACTCAGCCCCCTGGCTCAGTGCCAAGACTGAAACTGCTGTTGGTCGTATTCAGCTATCAGTTTTTTGATATGGGCCAGTTTGTTGTGGAGATATTCACATCGGTTCTTCTCCTGGCTGTAATTTGGATTAGTCTGCAAGGGAGAAAAAAGAAAGAGAAAAAAGGTTGACTATAGGAAGGGAATTTGGTCTAATGGTTAAGGTACGATGTTAGAAACCAGGCGGCTGCGAGTTCTAGTCCTGCCTTAGGTGTGAAAGCCTTGGGTGACTTTGGGCCATTTTCTTTCTCAGCTGATCCTACCCCATTGGCTTATTGGAAAAGGAAACAATATTATGTATGTTCATCGCCTTGAGTTACAGATAGTTCTCAATTTATGATTGTAATGGAGTCTGCCCACCCTGATCATTAAGTCATGATGATTGTAAATCGATCACGTGCACAACCCCACTTTATGATCCTTTTTTATGGCAGCCATTAAACAGACCCACAGTCCTTAAGCAAACCATTGGTTCGGTATGGGGTGCAGTTTTGCAGAAAACCAGAAGTTTGACGAAACTATCATAAAATGGAGTCACAGGACTGTGGAGCACTGCAAATGGTCGTAAATGTGACCCTGTTGCTAAGCGTCCAAAGTTCAGCCACGTGACCACGCCTCCCCCCACCCTGACCTTTGAAAGTTTCAATGGGGTCATAAGCAGCCCCAAGATAAGTCTGTCGTAACTTCAAATGTTTGCTAAGTGACCAGTGGTAAATCAAGGACTAACTGTATTTATCAAAATAATAAAGTCCTCAACGTACAACCACAATAAAGGCAGGATTTTTTAAAAAAAGAAAAAAAAAGAGGTAGTGCCTTCAGTTAGGATAAAAATACCAGGCAAAAATTGCCTGTCCAACTTCAGTTAAGAATTCTAGAAAACAAAAAAGAAGGAAGGAAGGAAGGAAAGTGAGCAGATGCCGACATCTGATAGCCAAAAAAAAAATAAGGGCTGCCTCTATCGTGTGACAGACTTCAATTTTGCAACAGGCAATGCTTACTATGAGTTAAATCATTGTATTTAATAAAACTAGTAGTTTACTGGATAGCTGCAATATGCATTTGGTATATTGTCAAATTCAAATAAAAGGCAGAAGAAATGGGTTCTGTTTCATTCATTCTACCCTGCCTATAGTTTTTAAAAATGGTTTTTTAAAAGTGGCTTTTCAAATTAGCCATTATGGCAGATACCTATTGCCAGGCTCTTTTTCTTACGGCCTGTCTAACTGAAGCTTTCTTTAACCTGATGCTCTCCACAGATGTGCTGGAGAACAAGATCCAGGAATCAAATGGCCCTGGCACCGAGGGACCTGCAATTGTGCAAGGAATCAAGCATAGGAAGGCCAGTTGAGTCCCTGTTTTCTTCAGCCAAGCTGCTTCTAATCAAGCCACGTTTTTCTCAAGTGAGAAAACCAGGATTTTTCATCCCTGTTCCTCTCTATCTCAAAAAAAAAAGCATCTGATTATGAACAGGAAACTCGGTGACTCACCTTTTTAATTTTTCGGTATTCTTGCAAGATCTGATCGTGGATAATCTGCAAAAGAATGACACGCCACGTATTAAAAATTATTTTTAAAGCCTTTTCTGCAGATTTCCTTCTGCAAAGGCAGTCTGTGGGTTGAAGAGGCTGCATTAGCTTTACAGCCAAGATACTTTAGATCTTCTTCGATCTTTAGAACAGGGTTCTCCAACCTTAGCAACTTTAAGACTTGTG
>WNWU01000001.1:88009185-88025463 GCA_012654045.1 Ptyas mucosa
ACTCCCAGAATTCCTCAGCCAGCTTTGCTGGCTGAGGAATTCTGGGAGTTGAAGTCCACAAGTCTTAAAGTTGCCAAGGTTGGAAAACCCTGCTTTAGAAGATACTCTCTATCTTCTTCAACTGCCCAGAGAGGCCAGTTGCGGAAGTTGCAGGCTCAAACCAACCCTCTGAGCTCCCCACCTTGTATTCTTCCGAGCCCTGAGAAAGCTGCTTTAGTTCTGAATCCAGCTGCATGAACCGCCGGGTTATCCGCTCAATACGAGCATGCAGGTCACGATACTCGCCGTACTCCGCGTTGAAATCATTCTTATAGCTCTGACGTTGCTCCGAGGAAGAGATGGCACCGTATTTTCTGGAGCAGCGATAAGAATGAAAAATGAAATAATCCCAAAGGATACAATGACAGGTGAGTCCTTCAAGTTACGACTATAACGGAAGCCTGCCCATTACGGTTGTTAGTCCTGATTGTCGTAAATGGGATCAAGTCATGTGACAACCGAATCTTAGGACTTTTTGGGGTGGTTAAATAAATGTGATGGTTGTACAACAAACCAGTGTGCTATGGGCAGAGTTTTGTCAAAAACCTGAACTGAGTGCCATAAAATACAGTCATGTGACTACAGGAGGGTGCAAACGACTATAGAAATGGCTGGAACTGGGTTGTATCTTCCCTTTTTCAGGTAGGTTGTAACTTTAAACTGTCACTAAATGAATGGTTATAAGTCAAGGACTACCTGTTGGTAGCATTTGCATTTCACCTTCTTTTATAAGCCTAAACCTTCCACACCCAGGGTAATGGGAGACCTTCCTCAGCCGGCTACTTTCCCAGAGCAGGGGTCTCCAATCTTGGCAACTTTAAGACTTGTGGGCTTAAAACTCCCAGAATTCAAAGCAAAGCTGGCTGAGGAACTCTGGGAGTTGAAGTCCACAAGTCTTAAAGTTGCCACAGTTGGAGACCCCTGTCCTAGAGTATTTGGTTTATGGAACAATGCAGCCCATCCAGAGCTTCATGGTGAGGAAGGCTGGTGTGATATTTGGCCCAAAAGAACAGTGAAAATAAAATCTCAAAGGCTAAGGAGCGACTCTAATGACTAGAAAAAATTGAGAGTCAATATTATGATATTGTTAGCCAAACTGATCGTGCGGCTGCTTTCAGGTAAGTAATATTTGAGGATTAACCAACAAGAAGATTAACAGGAGGTTGAAAACAAACAAAACATCGGACGGCGCCTGATCTCTGTTCCTTCCGTCGAGGCCTGAAGACTTGGCTATTTCAACAAATGGGTGATTCAGATTCTTGGGTTTTATTATTTATTATTATTTGATTTTAACTGGTTTTAATTCGGATATTTATCGTATGTTCTTGCTTGTGTTTGCCGCCCTGAGTCCTTTGGGAGAAGGGCGGCATATAAATATGTGCAAATAAATAAATAAATAAAAGGATGTAGGGGCCTGAGTGGCGCAGTAGACTAAGGCACTGATTAACATTCAGCTGCCTGCAATTACTGCAAATTCTAATCTCACCAGGCTCAAGGTTGACTCAGCCTTCCATCCTTTCTAAGCTAGGTAAAATGAGGACCCAGATTGTGGGGGCAATAAGCTGACTTTGTATAAATATACACAAAAGTATGAAGGCTATTACTTAACGCATTGTAAGCCGCCCTGAGTCTCTGCAGAAGGGCGGCATATAAATCAAATTAAACAATATATATATAGCAATTCTTCACCTAATATCATCTGCACATATTTGCTCCTGTGCTGGTGGCCATTAACAGAACAGTTCAAATGAATATAATGAAAATGCATGGCGAGGTGGGTTGATCAATGATAACTGTTGACCAGGGACAAAGAGAGCCAGTTTGGGCTAATGTTAAGGCACCAGGGCTAAAAAGCAAGGGACTGTGAGTTCAAGTCCCATCTTAGGCATGAAAGCCAGCTGAGTGACTTTGGGCCAGTCGCTCTCTCTCAGCCCAACCCAACTTAACAGAGTAGTTGCTGTGGGGAAAATAGGAGGAGGAGGAGCATGTGCTGGATATGTTGAGTTATTTGTCAAAATACTAAAGGTGGGATAGAAATAAACAAATAAATAAAAAAAGTAAACTAGCCACAAACAATGAACAATAAAACATCCATCTATGTACCGCTGGTACATTGGGCTAGCTCTTTTATGCAGGGAAATCCTAGACCGAATTTTGTCGGCTGTACAAGAAGTCCTCAATTTACAACTGAAATTAAGACCAGATTGTCCCCTGCTAAGCAAGTGGGTTGTTAAGTGAGTTGTGCTCAATTTTATAATGTTTTGGTTTGGGTTTTTTTTGCCACGGTTGTTAAGGAAATCATTGTTGTTAAGTCAATCCTACAGCTGTTAAGCTGTTAACTCTGCTTGTGGGAAGTTGACTGCGAAGGTTGCAAATGGCGATTACACGACTTGGGATGCTGCAAGTTGTAAATACAGCGCATGCTAGTTGCCAAGCACCTAAATTTTGATCATGTGACCACAAGGGACCCTGAAATGGGTTGTGTGCAATGACTGGACGTAAGTCATTTTTTTCAGTGCCGCTGCAACATCCAATGGTTGCTAAACGAACGGTTTTAAGTCAAAGACTCCTTCTCTCTGGAAGAGATATTTCTGAATTTGTTCAAGCACGGCAGCTCATGGCTTATAATGAAAGCAGCCCTATCCTTTTTTCCCCCCAGGTCTCTAAATGCTGAAAAATACTTCTGCTGCTTTAATGAGATACGAGTGCTCATGCAAGTTCTGAACTTTTTAAGTTTAATGCGGTTTATACTTTTACTGTTCCGTGCAATGGCACCGGTCCTTCCACTTACAGCAAGTAGTCTGGCCTGCCTGAAGTAGAAGATGGAACACTGGAGCTGTTGCACGTCCTGTTTAAACCTGGAAAAAAGGAGAAAGGAAGAAAGAGAGTCACAGGATCGTTGACATTCTTGGACCGATGCTCTAAAAATCCCAATGCTCAAAAGCTTTAAAACAGCTTCACAAGGTTTAATGACACGGTGTGTGCAAATTTTGACAGAAATTCATGAAGCCTGGGACTCTCTTTAAGATAAGCTAAAATAGTACCCCTTGGGGAAAAAAAATACTGTTAATAATGGTAAATAAAGGTGGATAAAAATATTTGTGGATCAACAAGAAGTATCCGTTCATGCAAGGGTGGGAATCTGAAAAAACAGAGTTCAAGGATGGCTGCCAGATTGGATAGGGCCACTTTTGAATGTCATTCGGTGATTATTCAGGGATGTTGTGCAGAAAAAAATAATAATTCAGATACTCACGGCTCATTAAAAAAAGGGGAAGTTTAGTATTAGTACTTCCTCGAATGGGGGTGCCCAACCTTCGCAACTTTAAGACCTGTGGACTTCAATTCCCAGAATTCCCCAGTCAGCAAAGCTGGCTGAGGAATTCTGGGAGTTGAAGTCCACAAGTCTTAAAGTTGCCAAGGTTGGACACCCCTGACCTACAAAATCCTGGTGAGCATTCACTCTAAATTCCATTTTTAGTTCAGACATGGAACAACAACAAAAAATATATTATGGATCAGAAAGGCTGATCACGACTCCAGGCTGTAGTTTACAATAGTTTAAGACGGGGTCTCCAACCTTGGCAGCTTTAAGACTTGTGGACTTAAAACTCCCAGAATTCAAAGCAAAGCTGGCTGAGGAACTCTAAGAGTTGAAGTCCACAAGTCTTAAAGTTACCAAGATTGGAGACCCCTGGTTTAAGATATCAAGGGATTTACCACATATACTCGAGTATAAGCCGAGTTTTCCAGCACATTTTTCATGCTGAAAAAAGCCCCACTCGGCTTATAATGGGGTGACAAAAAAAATGCCTTTTTTCTTGCAACCGTTTTGGCTCCCGGGGTTGCAGGGAGGCTTGCTAAAGCCAAAATGGGGTGTGTGTGTGTGTGTGTGATGCTCCTCCCTCGCGCCCTTTTTGGCTCCCAGGGGTTGCAGGGAGGCTTGTTAAAGCCAAAATGGGGCGTGGGGGGGAGGGTGCAGCGCCCCTCCTCCGTGCCCCTTTTTGGCTCCTAGGGGTTGCAGGGAGGCTTGCTAAAGCCAAAATGGGATGTGGGGGGGGTGTGTGGCGCCCCTCCCCCGTGCCCCTTTTTGGCTCCCAGGGATTGCAGGGAGGCTTGCTAGGGGCATGAGAGGGGTGTCTAGCAAGACTCCCTGCAGCCCCATGGAAGCAAAAGGGAGAAAGAAACAAAGAAATCCTCACTGTTTAGGGAGATCCCATGTGCACTGAGCTTGAGTTGAGAGCCTCTTGTAATTGAGAGCTTCTTGTAATTGAGAGCTTTTTGTAATTGGCTGCTAGCTATCCTTGCTCAGGCTAAGCCAGGAGTCGGTAAATGTGGCCTTTACAACCTGTGGACTTCAACTCCCAGAATTCTCCCAGCTTGGCTGTCTCAGGAATTCTGGGAGTTGAAGTCCACAGGTTGTAAAAGGGCCACATTTGCCCACCCCTGGGCTAAGCTAATCAGTAGTGGAGCTCTAAGAATGCCAGATGAGAAGGAGAAAGGGAGGGAGAAAGAAAGAGACAAAGAAAGAAAGAGAAAACAAAAGAAAAGGAGGGGGGGAGAGAGAGAGAGGGGGGGGGGAATGCAGGTATCTCTTAACAGAGGCTTGAACTTGCCTGAAATTAGATCAAGCCAGTGACTGGGTGGGCGTGGCTAGCTGGTCATGTGATATATGTGTATAGGGATGTATACAGCCCTTTTTTCAGAGGGCTGAAAAAAGTCATTTCTGACAGGTCCTCGCACTTTTGACCATCCTCACATTTATGCCCTTGCAGCATTCTTAACAACCATGTCACTCATTTCACAACTGCTTCTCTTCACCATGGTGACAAGATAGGGCAAAAAACATAAAATGTGAGGACAGTCGTAAGTTCGAGGACTGGTCAAAAGTGCGAGGACTAGTCAAAAATATCTTTTTCAGCCCTCTGAGTAGTCCATATACATAAAAGGACTACCCAGAGGGCTGAAAAAAGTGATTTCTGACAGGTCCTCACACTTTTGACCGGTGCAAAAATCCAATTAGTGCCATGTAAATTCTGGAATCCTCAAAGACCTTTCTCATTGTATTTATTAAACAAATTTATATAGCTACCCAACTCATATACAGTACTTTTAAAGTTATTGTTGATACCATATTGTTTTTGTTGGTCCTCTTTTCCACTTACAGAGCTAGTTTACTGTTTTTCTTTGAAATCAATATTCAAAAACATTTAACCTACTGATGCCTCAATTAATGTAATTTTATTGGTATCTATTTTTATTTTGAAATTTACCAGTAGCCGTTGCATTTCCCACCCTAGGCTTATACTCAAGTCAAAAAGTTTTCCCAGTTTTTTGTGGTAAAATTAGGTTCCTCGGCTTATATTCGGGTTGGCTTATACTCGAGTATATAGGTACTTCTGCAGTTCTTAAGTTTGAGATTCCTTCTTTGAATAATAAATGGGCAGCACTGGGTCAATCCGAACGGTTTTCCCAGTTTTTTGTGGTAAAATTGGGTGCCTCAGCTTATATTCGGGTCGACTTATACTCGAGTATATACGGTGCATTTATTCCATTTGTTCCTGGAGCACAGGAGATCCTCGATTTTATCACATTTGCTAGAATAACTCAGCAGTAACTGTTATCCCTGGAGGAATCAGAAGCTGTTACGAAGCCTCTGATTCAAATAGATATGCCATTCCAGCATAAAGCAACTTCATATTATCAAAATTAAATATAAAAACGAGTAGTTAGTTAGCCTACTTATAATGCTGATTGTCTCTTTTGGATCCAAAGTGAGTCTGGGTCCATAAAAACATGGTCACTTTTAAGAATAAAATTGGAGATTTAAGACTGAAAGGTGACCTGGTTATAGACTTTATAAAAGGCCAATTAAACAAGATTACTCCATGCTACGACAATGGATATCCATATCCTGGGTATTTTTAAAATAAAAAATGAACAATTTTTCTATTCCATCTGAGATCCATGGTAAAATTGTTAAATGAGACTTTTCAACAAGATTTTCAACAACTCTCTGCTTACTCACCTAATAAGCCTATTCAGATTAGGTAAAGAAATGAAACCACCGTGGAGGACTTTTATGGGGTCCCTTAACAAACCCAATCAAACTGAAGAAGCTACTTGCATAAGCAGGGAAACATTTCAAATGAAAAAAGAAAAGCCCAGTTACCATGATTCAACTTCCAGACAATTCTACCTGGAGGACTGAGAATCTTCCTTGACATCAGGATACAAACCTTTTCCCTTTCCTTATATGCTTTTTGCAGTACTCGCAGTTCGAAAACGATATCCACTCAACTCGAGTGCTTGTCCATTTTGCAACTTTTAGATTGCTTCACAGTAAAAGGAACAAAGCTACTACACTTGCTTAGCAGGATGTAAAAAAGAAGCTGGGATTGCAATTCCTCACTTCCCAAGCCATCAAAGAAAGACTCTGGAGGGTCAAAATGCTTACGCTGAGGACAGCAGAGCCCCCATCAGGCTGCTGTCTGCTAGAATTTAAGCCAAACACCAATGAAGTGAAATAGCTTACATGGCAGCAGAACTAACATAACCAATCACAAATTGATATTCTATTAGTCTACAGGCATGACCACAAAAGAAACTGCTTTCTGATTGGCAAGTCAACTGATTTATCACCCTGTCTAATCTCTACAGGTTTGCAGGAGCTTTTCAATATTTAGAGAAGCATATTTCTCATTAGCTGTTCCTTTTATTTGTGGTACCATGGATTGAATTTGGAATGCTTTATACTCAAACCAAGATCACTGCCACTCAGCAATTATATTTTTATGAGCCAATACTCCCCGTCTTTCCCCTCGGTATATTTGCTTAGGATCAAACTGTAGATATACAGGTATTGTCTATCTATATTGTTGGGGCATCCTGCCTTAACCTAAACATGTCTTTTCCTGGGATTGCACAGCTGCTGCCTGATCAGAGAGGAAGATGCAGCTGTTTTAAAGAGCTTTAGACAAGATGCCACAGAAGCTCTCCCCCATGTGTTGCAAAGTCCCTTGTTGTCTTTGAATCTGATACACCACCAAATCCATCCATTCCCTTACTGGGTCCCATCCTCACCTGCACTGTCTTGTGAGGGGCTCATTTTGGAGCCACCCTTCTTTAGTTCACAGTTTGGCTTCTCATGGACCTGTTGCTGCTCCTCCTTCCTTTCTCGCTCCTTATGTTTCTTCTTCCTGGATTTTGAGTGCACCACACAATTGTGTTTGCTCGTCTGGGCAGGGTCTGCGGCCGACCGGCTTGCTGTCCGCCTCTCGGCCGGTTCCACCATCTCAAAGTCTTTGCCGTTATGGTTTAAATCGTTGCTGACATCAGCAAGCGGGTCATGAGGCCTAGGTAGCTCCAGAGTGGGCAAAAGAGAGCTAGAGCTGACTGAATCAGCCGCCACCATTGTGGGCAAAGAGGTCTCCTTCCCGTTGGCAGAGTTGAGTTTGCCATTGAAAGTGGGCTGAGTCCTTTGGGCACAGTGAGAGATCCTTGGCTTTTTGTTGGCGAGGGGGTCAATAAAGTCCAGGGGCTGGGGTCGCTTCTAAGGAAAGGAAACAAGATTAACAATGAAAACAATGTTTCAAAAGCATACAAATTAAGAACTGGATTTATCGGAGAATAAAAAATATCTATTGCCACTAGGGGGCAACGCAAGCCCACTTTTGTGTTCATTTTGGCTTTTACTGATTTTTCCTAACCAAAACCCACAACCAGTAAGTGTCAATAATATTGCTATTCTGGTTTTATAGTGCTTTCCCTCTGTCCATAGACTTCTCCTGCCCAAGACATTGTACAGATGTCTCTCCTTCGGCATTTGGGCAAGTTTGTAACATATGGACTATTCAGCATATACTTCTGTGTAAATGTGTTTAAAGCAGTGTTTTTTTTTCAAACTTGGCAACTTTTAAGATGTGTGTGGACTTCGACTCCCAGAATTCAGTCTGGCTACGGAATTCTGGGAGTGGAAGTCCATTCATCTGAAACTTGGCATGTTTGAAAAACGCTGGATGTAAATTTAAAACAGGGACGTTGAAACGGAAACAAAAACTAGAACTGAAGAAGCTTCTTGGAAGAACAGCAAAACATTTTCAAGGGGTAAAAAAAAAAAACCCCCAGAAAGTCCAGTTGCCTTTTGGAAAGCCCCTTTGAGACAACCATGACCTGGCTGAGTGAGAATCTCCATAGATGATCAGGGATGCTGAAAGCTCCACTTTCCTAGATGAAAGTGCTCAACCCTTTAGCCAAGTCCTACTAGCCTGACCACAGCAGCTTTCGGTGTCAGTCACGGAAACTTTTCTGAGCAGGGCTGCTCAAGATCTCTCCAGAGCCTTTCTAAACACTGAGCCTAGGGTTGGTTTTTTTTTTTTAAGGGGTGGGTGGGAGAAGGTCATCCTCCCCCACCAATCCCTCCTGCAAAGAAGAAGCGAGAAATCTCATGGAACACAGAGGCAAAGCCTTTAATTCAACTCTTGCCGTTAAAAAGGGTGGACTGGCTTGGTGGTTGTGGAAGGGGGCAGCCTTATTTCCCACCCAGGAGGGGCGGGGCCAGTGAGTAGCTCCCCTGCAGCCCCCAGCTGGAGAGGAAGCCGGAACTCATCTGTGGGAAGCCAGGAATCACCAGAATTATGAAGGCTTGCTTACAAACCACCTTTTGACAGTATGGGACGTAAGAGGAAGGCAGAGTTGGGGTAACAGTTGCAGCACACCAAGCCCAGCCAGCATGGGCTTTCAAAGCCCCTTTGCACACCTGAGCAAAACTTTCACTAGAATAAGTGTGTGTGTTTAAGGCAACAAGCAAGGCGTCCCACTGTATTTGTGTATGCACCAAACCCTGGAACGGCCTGATCAATTTGAAAAATGTTCATCCGCCTTGTATCCTGGATCTAATACGGAAGCCGTGAGAGTTTCCCACCTACCTGGGGAGGGGAGGAGGAAACGTGTGCGGTGTCCCTTGGAGGACTGGGAGCGGAATTCTCAGGGATGCAGCTGGGATTCTGTGGCTGGTAGAGTTTCCTGGGAAAAGAACAGTCCAACATTGGCTCTCAAGCAAAGTATCAATGACCGAAGCCATTGAGCCAAGTGCCAAGTTAAAACATTCTGGAACAAAGTGCCAAACATTTTTTTAAAAACAATCAATTTAATGGTGGGAGGCATTTATTACATATCTATCTATCTATGACCAAAACTCTTTTGTGTTTATCTGCTTGTGCCCTCAGGTTAGTCCAAACAATACATTAAACACCAACAGCAATTTTTGACTCAAGCAACCTAAAATATGCTAACTTAAAAGAATGGGTAAAAATCCACGGCCCATTACTCCCGTGGGATTGATATTTCCATGATGCTCAGAGTTTTAGTCGGAAAGTTGTGGGCATTGCGGCATCCCCACCGTTGCGGGATTGTGATTTCTGATGCTCCTTGCCAGCTTCCCACAAAATCAATGGGGAAGCTGGCAGGAAGTTGAAAGTTGCTTCCATTCCCACTGCTTTCTTGCCTTTCTGTGGTCCATCTCTTTATCAGTTTAAGTAAGTAAATATTGACTTATTATTGAATGAGTTCATTTGCCACTACAATTATTTTTCTACTTATATTATTATTACTTCCTTATTATTATTACATTGTTGTTTTGTATGTACACTGAGAGCTTATGCACTGGAGACAAATTCCTTGTGTGTGTAATCACTCTTGACCAGTATAGTGTAGTGTAAGTGTAAGTGTAGTGTTGTGTCGTGTCATGTAGTCTAGTGTAGCATGTATTGTATTGTATTGAATTCCTATTCCATTCTATAAACTCTTCTTAGATATCATGGGAGCATCCAGCATTGAGATTAAAAAAAATATGGTCAGCCTAACTTTAATGTTTATTCTGATCACATCAGACTCTACTACCTTTCTCTCAAAGGACGACCCATTCAAGGACTGTCTAAAGGTAAAGGGTCCCCATGCACATAATCTAATCGTTCCTGACTCTAGGGGGCAGTGCTCATCTTCGTTTCAAAGCCAAAGAGCCAGCGCTGTCCAAAGACGTCTCCGTGGTCATGTGGCTGGCATGACTGATCGCCAAAGGCGCACAGAATGCTGTTACCTTCCCACCAAAGGTGGTCCCTATTTTTCTACTTGCATTTTTTTATGTGCTTTCAAACTGCTAGGTTGGCAGAAGCTGGGACAAGTAACGGGAGCTCACCCCATTACATGGCACTAGGAATTCAAACCACTGAACTGCCAACCTTTCGATTGACAAGCTCAGCGTCTTAGCCAATGAGCCACCGTGTCCCCTTAAGGACTGTCTAGTAGACATTAAATTTTAGGCTGACCATATTTTTTTTACCCCAATGCTGGATGGTTTTTCCTGACCAGAAAGCCAGCAAAGGCAATCATTTTGAAGGATAGAAAGGCTTTTTCAGCAACTGCAAAAAAAGAGACAATGGTAAGTGTTCACCTGGCCAGACTCAGAGTTCCTCACTTCCAGTGCTGTACAAGGACGTGTGCCGGTGTGCATGCATGCACATGTGTGCATAGGAAACTCACACAAATGCTGCTCTTCCTCACTGCTAATTAAGCAAGAGATGGCTCAATTTCCCCCTGGTGTCACGTCTTCTGTTTCTATTACCATGTTTTTCATTTGATTTTTCCCCCATTTCTTTTTCTTTTTTCTTTGCTAAGGCAAACAAGAACTCTCTTTCCTTTTTCCTGTCCTGTTTGAACAGTTTCCACAGTTTGTAAACCCAGCTGGCTCGGAGAAGGGACGCTGTTGGTTTAACAAGAATCTGAACGTCCAGGAGTTTTCTTTGGCAAGCGAAGGGGACTGATGGGCACTGAAACCCAACTACTGAATTATAATTAAATGGAAAATTACAAATTATACACAGGCTGCATAGAATCAGGCCATTGGGGTGGAACAGTTGTATCAACTCAAGCCCTCCAGGGGAAAAGGAGGTGGCGACTTTTATGCCCCTTCCTTCTTGTATTTATTTTTTTGGCCTGTGGATAAGCAGTAACCTAAAAATAGAGCGTGGAACGGATGGAGCCGCCTGGGCAAACAAAAACCAACCAAAAGAAGCCCAGAAGGCAACAAAGCATATTCCAGGTATTACAATCTCATTCTGTGTTTTGTCCCAAGAAAAAGCAATGGGACAAGTTTTGCAAAACTGGTCAACTTCTCTTATTCTGATTTTTGATCCATTGTGCTTGCCCCTAAGAGATGCCACGTAACGGGGTTCGAATCCCTAGCGCTGCATAACGGGGTGAGCGCCCGTTACTTGTTCCAGCTTCTGCCAACCTAGCAGTTTGAAAGCACGTAAAAAAATGCAAGTAGAAAAATAGGGACCACCTTTGGTGGGAAGGGAACAGCGTTCCGTGCGCCTTTGGCGTTTAGTTATGCCAGCCACATGACCACGGAGACATCTTTGGACAGTGCTGGCTCTTCGGCTTTGAAACGGAGATGAGCACTGCCCCCTAGAGTCAGGAACGACTAGCACATATGTGCAAGAGGAACCTTTACCTTTACAAGAAATGGGCTGTAATTCCCCCATTTCTCCAAAACTGAAAATCATAATTTATCACTTCCCAAGGATCCAGCAATTTCATGCAGACTTTAGCCATAGGTTTCTAAGCTTATTTTCCAAGAGATCTGGAATAGTCTTTCTCAACCAGCTGCTGAGCTTGAGAAATACTGATCTAGAGCACAATGAAGATGACTGAGGAATAAGGAATGTTGTGGAACGATTCCTAGAATTCTTAAGTCAGCACGATCTGTTAAGGGATACTTGGAAATATAGTTTAACAACAGGTTCTTGGGCTTAATCTTTGTCAATCTCAACTCTTGGGCTACTACAAATTCAAACTGAGGTTTTAAAGTGGTATTTCTCCACCTTGACAAGGTGTGGAGAAAGGATTGGTGAATTTCAGTTCCCAGCATGCTGGCTAGGGAAGCTGGCTACACATCTTTATGCTGCCAAGATCGAGAAACACTGTTCTAAAGCCTTACAGGTAGTCCTTGATTTATAATTGTAATTGAGCCTGGAATTACCATAGTAAATCATGTTTTTTAAGTGGATCACCACATGACCATGCCCTATCATTAAGCAAACACAGTGGTCATTAAGCAAATCAATTATCCAATGGATATGGTTTTTTTTGCCAGAAGATAAGACAGAAAAAAAAACCCCATCAAAAATTATGATCTCTTGATCGCAAGATGCTGCAAAGAGCCATAAAAGTGAGCCAGTTGCCAAACACCCAAAATGGGATGATGTGATTGCAGGAGTGTGTGTGTGTGTGCGCGCGTGCATCTGGCCATCAGAACTTTGAAAATGGACAAGTACCTTTTGGAGGAGGTCTGTCATAATTTTGAATGATTGCTAAGTGGCCAGTCTTAAATCAAGGATTACTTATATACGTTGTATTCCACAGCAGCGCAATCTGCAGCTTCCAGGAAGGGCTAAATGTACTCTTAGTCGGGATGGGAAATCCGCACGTTTCCAGACATTGTAAAATTGAGCAGCTCAAGCCAGGATGGCCAACGAAGGATGATGTGATCTGGAGTTACCATCCCACAACTCCATCAAAAACAAAGGCAAGAGTAAAGACACAGCAAACTTGGCCTTTGTGACTTCCGCTCTTTTAAAATGGTTGCTCCCCTCAAGAATATGCTTCCACTGCCGTCCATAAAAGCAACTTGCAAAAAGGTGGCTGGGGTGGAGGCAGTAACAGGTTGCACCAGCATGAGCCACAGCTGCCCTGATCCGAGAACAGAGGTGAGCCTCCCTAAGATGTTAACTTTGTGAAAGGGAAAAATATTTTGTCATTTTTGTTACACTGACAGGGAATAAGAAACTCCTGCCGGTCTCCAACAGGAGATCTCCATCGTCCTTCTGTCTGTACTTGCCAGAGAATATTCTGCAAAAGCAGATCCCGAGACCAAAAAAAATAAAAAAAGAAAACGAACAAAAAACCCCAGCCACCACCAAATGAGGAAACTTATCAATGACTGGGGGTGGGGGAAGGAAGTCGCCTGTTAATGACCACTGGATCAGTAGTACACTTCTTGCTTCTGCTCAGCCAGTGAAATCAAGCAGGGTGTGTACATTCTGGATCCTATTGATTAAAGTGTCGTCTTACGGGACCCAGGAAGTGCCCGTTCTGTTGCAATGCCTGTCTTCCAGAGGGATGTTACCCGAGAGATTTCTGCAGCTCCCACCCTTATGATGTCCAGGAAATCTACTAAAAATTTGGTTCTTCTTCTGGGCCAGGGGTGTCAAACTGGATTTGAGGCCCGGATCAGCATTGTAGTTCTCCTCCGTGGGCCAGACCTGGGGGGTGGGGGGAGGGGGAAAGGAGAGACGGGACGGATGGCAGACGGGCCCCGTGCCCCATTTTCGGCCTGCAGGGCCTCCTGTAGCACTCTGTCGATCAAAACAGGGCATGGGGGAGGGCCCACACGCAGCCCCACCCCAATGCCCTGTTTTCTCTACCAGAGGCACCGCAGGCCAGTCCTTTGCTATTTCCAGGCCAGCCTATGGATCTTGAGTTAGACATCCCTGTCCTAGGCCTTGGAGCAAGGTAATCGTGCAGCCTCCATTTATTTGGTTTGGCTTATGGATGGGGTGTTTTGCTCCTTCGACTGGCCGTGATCTCTTTTTTTATATGTATTGTTTTTTCTTTTGATCTGTAAGCCACTCCAGAGTCCTCAAGGAATGAGAGACGCAAACAAATAAACCAACAGACAAATAAACCTTACATAAATTCTAACACCTCATATTGAGGTACAGTTAAAACACGTCAACGGATTGGTGCCGATTCTGAAAGAGACCCTGGAGCTCCTACCGGTAAAGGGTCCTCTTCAGCAGCTGTTGGTCTCCTTCTGAGTAGCCGGGCCAGTCTTTCTGCACTTCTTTGTAAAGATAATCTTTCAGGGTGCACGTGCTGTCTTTGGCATTCACATTCGCAACCTGTGGGACGGGGGAAGGGGGGGGGAGTTAAAATGCGCTGGATGGGAGCCAGAGAGACCCAGTATAATTGCAGCCTTCAGACAAGCATCGGACAAGCACTTAATTGCACCAGGGCGGCAGGAAAAACCCACATCGGTGGGGTTCTTTTTGCATTTTGCCAAGCCATCCGTTAAGAGCAGGATTCAGCATTTATTAAAAAAAAAAGGCTTTGCTTATGAGCCTGAAAAGGTTCTAGCTCTCATGAAGGAGGAACAAAAGTCTAACTCTGCATTTCTTGTCTGCCTGGAGAAAGAACACAAGATTTTAAGAACTTTTAACCACAAGATTCCAATTCTGAGGAAAAAAAAACTCTGTAATTTATTCTGCTCCTTGAATGATCTTTTACTAAGGGGAGAGAGTGAATATCAACCGTGGTAAGGACAAAGAAGCAAGGCTATAAATATACTTGTCTTGTCCCACTTCTCCAGTTTACAGGTAGTCCTCAAGTTACGACTGTAATGGAACTTGCCCATTATGGTCGTAAAATGA
Source organism: Ptyas mucosa (assembly GCA_012654045.1). NCBI lineage: Eukaryota > Metazoa > Chordata > Lepidosauria > Squamata > Colubridae > Ptyas > Ptyas mucosa. The sequence goes on from WNWU01000001.1 coordinate 88,023,714, forward strand.
GTCAATCATGTGACTGACCCAATTTAACTACCTTTTTCTTGTGGCAGTCATAAAAAGAATGTCACGGTTAAGCAAACACCATGGTCGCTAAGTGAACCCATTGTTGGCTATAGTACAATTTGGCCAAAAACTGGAAGTGCTAGCAAAACCATTGTAAAACATGGTCATGTGACCACGGGACACGGCATACGGCCATAAGTGTGGCTATGCTGCCAAGTGCCCAAAGACTCTTGACAGTCAAAACTATGGATCTGAATTGTAAGTCCCCCGCTTGTCGATCAGAAAGGTCGACAGTTCGGCGGTTTGAATCCCTAGTATAGGTCTCCTGTGTGAGCAGGGGGATGGACTAGATGACCTCCAAGGCCCCTTCCAACTCTGTTACTGTGGTATTTTTCCAGTCTATCATAACTTTGAACAGTCACTAAAGTGAGTGGTCGTAAGTTAAGCAAGTTACCTGTACAGTATATTATTTCTTATGTTTTCTAAAACATTTAGTACAATATTAAGTACTCTAACAACAGCCAACAATGAACAAGCATGGGGCAGTGGCCTTTCCTCATGGGGGTTGCTTCCTTTAGATCAGAGGTGTCCAACCTTGGCAACTTTAAGACTTGTGGACTTCAACTCTCAGATGGAATTCTGGGAATTGAAGTCCACAGGTCTTAAAAGTTACCAAAGTTGGACATCCCTGGTTTAGATCATTTAGAGAACCACCTCCGGTTGTCCTCAGTGAAGATCACTGTCACGTTCCGAGCTCTCGGCCCCAGAAAACAGCAAGTCACACACAGGTCTTGTCGTGAAATGTTTTAACGCAGGCTAGAATTGCGGCACAAAAGTGAACTAGGGTTTAAGTGCTACGCGCTGCCGCCGTACCCAGCTGATTTTAAAGTGTCGGAACACCCCGCCCCTCTCCAGTGGGGCTTCTGGACGCCGGGAAACGTCAGCCGCGGCCTCTCCGCATCTCCATCTGCATGCCTGCTTCCAGCTCTGCCTCTCCTGCTGATTGTCGTGATTCACAATCCATGCGCTTTCACACACCCTTGTTAAGTCCAGTCCTTGTGTCAACAAACCCTCCCAACCGGCAGGGCTTCCCCGTCCTCCCTCAGAGTCCCCCCCACTTCCCTACATACAGCAACCCCGAGATGGCACACTGGATTGCTCGCTGTTTCGGGGCTCGACAATTACTTCGTTTCTTCCAACATCTGACCACAAGTGCATTTAAGGCGTTTTATGACCATACCTAAAAATATCAATTTACCTGCTGCAAGAGGCTGTCCAAGGAATCCTTATCTTGCAGAGAAAGGCCATCTTTTTGCAACCTAAGGAGGAGCTCTGGTTTCTTATAAGGCTTGAGAGCCAGCAAGTGCATCACCCTATCTTTGAAAGGCCTCTGGGAAACAGCACTGTTGCCCTTCTTGATGGCACTGGCGAGGTTGACAGGTGTTGGGCGTATCCGTGAGGGAACAGTGTCGGAAACCCCCGGTGCAGGCTTACGCATCTTAACGGTCTTTCCTATGGATTGGGGAAGTTGGGGGAAAGAGGAGAAAACACAGGAGCATGGACCTTTTTTTAAAATCCTTTTCAGACAAAGTGAGCCTGGAATTAATATTCATACACTCAGCGTACCCAACAAAGCGCAGTTATTGACATCTAAGTCAGGGGTCTCCAATCTTGGCAACTTTAAGACTTGTGGACTTCAACTCTCAGAGTTCCTCAGCCAGCTTTGCTGGCTGAGGAACTCTGGGAGTTG
>WNWU01000001.1:88034418-88091987 GCA_012654045.1 Ptyas mucosa
TAAGTCGAGGATTATTTGCAAGGTTTTATTTTTAATTATAGGTAAAATTTACTTTAAAAATACCTTGTAATTGTTTATACAACAGTAATTGTTATATCACTTTGTTTATATATATATATATATAAAATATTAAAAAGTAACATCTATTTTTAAACAGCTGCCAACTGTAATATCTTTTAAATCTTGATAAAATTATATTTAAAACATAACACAAAGGGATAATCAGAAAAAGATGGTAATACTAAAACAAATAAAAGTCAATAAAGAGAAGATGAAATAAGAAGAGTAAAGCAAATGGTCTTTAAGAGCCTCTCTTAAAGAGAAAAGTGACAATGAAACAACTGGAGACCATGCAAAAGAATCTCTTGGGATGAGAAGTTACAAAAACCTAAATTCTTCAAAATCCTTATTCTGTGTTCCTATTTTGGTCTGTGGTAGGTTCATAGAAGGGGCTTCTCCAGATCAATGCAAGGAAAGCTGGTCCACCATGAAATTAACCAAAGGCAAGGGCAGAGAATAAAAATCCTGGGGTTCTATGGAGGCTAAAACTCTCGTCTAGAAGCACTTACGGCTAAATAAAGAAGTGGGGATTAGAAGTGGCTCACTACAATTAATTCCAGAGTGCTAATAAATCCAGTGGGTTGCATATATGTTCTTGCATCCATGCAGGAGAGAAAAAAGAAATTATATACTACACATGTTCACGGCTGTTTGTTATAAGCCCCAATGACACCAAAGCGATGACTTGGAGCTATTTGTGTGATGGGTGACATCATGGACACAGGTGTCATAAATTGCCCCCCTTCCCCCGCCCCCAGATAACCACGCCAACAGTTACATGTTCCCTCATGAAAAATAAGTAAAGCATTTAAAGCAAATGAATAAAAAGCCCTCCCAGACCCTGATGGAAAGGGGGGGGGGGGGGGAAGCCTGTCAGGAAACAGCTTTCTGCCTGAAAAAAATTTATATTTTTTTGTTCTAAGTATGAATATGAGCAAAAGCTCCCCAAGTGTTCCGGAAGCATCTCTTCGGCTGCCACCTACTAGCGCTTTGGTGCTTTTGCAGAATTTCTTTGACAGATCAAAAGCCACAGGTCCTCTAAGGAAATGCAGTGAAGCGCAGAAAGGGTCACCCTGCACGATTTTCAGTTCCCCCAATTAACATTTCTGTTACAGGCAAGCCTGTTTCAGGACTAGAGCGCATCTTTGCCACCGGTCCCTGGGAATTATTATTTATGCCAGACGCTCGAGGGCCTCTGGGCCTCTCTGCAGATGCAGCAAACCCTCTGATGGCAGACTGAGGCTGCTGCTGTTTATTCCTCTGGACACCACCTGCCCTTAAAAATAGAAGAGCTGCAGCTGCTGGTTTTGCTCCCTGCGAGCAATTGTTCGAAACAAAGATAACACTACCAAAATCAGAAGATGTATAGTTTCGGCCAAGTATTCCCAAGAATAGAATAACGGCCTTTTTTTTTTTTTGGGGGGGGGGGGGTTTCTGATGGAAACTAATATCTGAAAATTAAGAAGATTTTCAGAAGTAACGAAAGAAATTTCTTCTATGACATTTATCTAAGACTTTTAACTCGAGTTGAGGCCCCCCCAAAATGCATTACCTCCCACAATTCCATTTGTTACTTTCCTGAACTCTTAGATTGGCTTTATGTACTCTCTCAACTTCTTCCATCTGGTGTGCTAGAGTATATAGATTTCTATAAGATAAAGAATTTTCAAGCATCTAAATGTTTTTTTCATCTAAAAAAACAAAGGCGCAGAAAGGCATTTCTCTATTTAGCATCCGAGTTCAGTTGCAGCCCTCATCATTTGTGAATCTTGACCTTTCAATTGTCTATTCATGAAGTCTGGGAAAGGCCCAAAGGTAGGGGGTCTCCAACCTTGGCAACTTCTAAGACTTGTGGACTTCAACTCCCAGAATTCCTCAGCCATGCTGGCTGAAGAATTCTGGGAGTTGAAGTCCATAAGTATTAAAGTTACCAAGGTTGGAGACCCGTGCCCTGAAGGAAGGAGGCATTGAGAAAAGCCAGTTCTGCTAGAACTGGCTTAAAAAGACCAACCGTCTGAACCTTTCAAAAGCTTGGAAGATTGACATCTGAAGGACACCCTCAGATATGCAGACTTCAGCTCCCAGAACCCCCAATAATAGCCATGGTGGCTGGGAATTCTGGCAGTGGAGGCTGGCACAACTAGAGGACACCTATACTGATATAACCTATACAATCTTAACCGGAATCAACAAGGCTGTACATGGGCAGGGCGATGAACAGCGGCCCAGTAATTGTGATAGGTACTGTTATCCCTCAAACTTCCCATAACCAAGGTGACGAAGTTTACCCCTTGCCAGCTCCACATGAACCCAAGAACAGTAACAAAGAAAACATAGTTAGAGCCAAGCTGGCAAGCTGTCACTATGATCTGTTGGATCAGACCAAGGTCCATTATGCTACCTCTTGCAACAGCTAGGAACTACGAACCTGGAAGGTCAAAAACTCTGCAGAGTAGAACATCAAACACCTGTCTGTCCTCACAGTCGGATTAATAAGGTGGACTGTCTCTAACGGAGGAGTTTTCTTTTAAAAACGTTTTCATCAGACACTCCACAAACCTGCCCAATGAATTCAGCACTGATAAAGACGGATATATAAATCTTTCCAAGAGTATCACCGAGGCCCTATTCTTCTTCTTTTAGGCCTCTTTTAAAATCTCTAATATTTTTAAAGCACAACACCTATGGCCAGTGATGGCTAACCTTTTTGCCATCGCGTGCCAAAAGCGGGGGGAGCGTGGTGGGGTCAAACACACGCTTGCCCACATCCATAATTCTATGCCCCCCCCCCCCGTGGTCTCCCCGCTTTCGGCACGCGATGGCAGGGTGGGCCTGGTAGGCCTGTTTTTTGCTCTTCCCAGGCTCCAGAGCCTTTCTAGGAGCCTGGGGAGGGCAAAAATAGCCTTCTCCAGCCCCACCAGAGGCCCTCCGGAGGCCAGAAACAGTGTGTTTCCTGACTTCTGGTGGGCCCAGAAGGCCCGAAAATCAGCTGGCCGACGCACGCATGCGTGCTGAAGCTGAGCTCGTGTGCCCACCGATATGGCTCCATGTGCCACCTGTGGCACCGTGCCATAGGTTCACCTTCACGGACCTAGGCTGAAAGGATGGATGACGCTTCCAAATGACTCTCATCCTCTCAGGGAATGAAGGAACAAGCAGAACGAGCAGTCCTTCAAGTTGCACAGAGCAACACAATACTAATCAGGGTGTGCTCCCTCTATGGCTAATAGATGGCTGCCTTTTGCAGGGTTGTTTTTCCATCTTCCCAATCCGCACAATCAGATGATTCTGAGCTGCTTCAACCAAACCCGTTTCTTTGATTCCCTTCTGGCCTCCTTCTGAGGGAAGTACAATTCATTAACTGTTGACAGAGAGGGGCAAACAGGGGTCATATGCCTGCACTCACTCTTCTGAGCCCCACTTGGCAGAGCTCGGTGTTCAGCCTGCCACCCAGCAGTTTCTCCCTTTAGGAAAGCCAAATTAACTCCCGTCTCATTCACCTCAGGCTACCATTACAGGTGAGCGACTGTTCTTCCAATTCAAAAGCTCTGCAGCTTGGGGTTTATATCCATGATTAAGTGTCGTCAGGTTCACAGAGGTTTCCCTCCCCCCCTCCTCTTCCTCCACTGTTATCCGGACCACACAGTTTCATTTTAACTGTAGCACTGCAGAATTTAAAGCAGATAAGCTTAAAATAGCAGTCAGCAATTTTGACAGTCTCTGGGTTTCTGGATGTGAATTCCCTCCCACATTTGGCAAGATGTTTATCAAGTGAAGCTGCACCAGGCTATGACCTGTATCCATCCCTGCATCTTGACTCTTAAGTGGTCATACTGAATGATTAATGAGAGCCACAAAGGAGGAGGAGGAGTGCAGGTCACCCAGTTTTGGATCTTTGACAATTCTTCTGGGTTGGGGACACCTCAACCGTCTCAAAGGCTGCCAGGTTTACACATATACAATGAACGCTTCATTGTGACTGGAAGAGGCTGTAGGAAACCACATGTTACTGGGCAAACACAAAGTTTACAACTTGTCTATGCACAAAGGAAGAGATTAGCATTTTCTTTGGTCACCTCACAGTCTCCACATGTGAGGCAGAGAGAGGCAGAGGGAGGTAACTACGGTAGGAAGAGATGTTGAAGGAAAGTCCCTTTCACATGCTATTTAATTACCTCCAAACTCAGCAGTTTAACTGTGAAAACCTATGCAAAGTTATGTATTTTGAGATTCTCTCTTACAATCTTAAAAAAAAACAAAAAACCCCCTCAACTGGCTGCTTCATGACAGCTTGCCTGCTAGAGCAGGGGTCTCCAACCTTGGCAACTTTAAGCCTGGCAGACTTCAACTCCCAGAATTCCCCAGCCAGCAAACTGGGAGTTGAAGTCCTGGGAGTTGAAGTCTGCCAGGCTTAAAGTTGCCAAGGTTGGAGACGCCTGTGCTAGAACAACTATTTAACTTACTGTCTATCTAAATTGTTGAAGTTACTTAGCAGCCACGAGCCCTCTATTATTTCTGATTAGAGGTGGGCCCATCCTAAACAAATCTGGGAAGGATCAGTATTCGCTGTGATACACATTTATAAGCAGTGGAACTTTTAATATTTGAACTGTAACATTTAAAAAAAAAGTTTTATATTTATTTATATGAGTGTATTCCAAGCTAAGTAGCTTTACAATATGTGGACTTCAACTTCAAAAGTTCCGGTCATTATGGCCATTGCTGAGAGGTTTTGGAGTTGATGCCCATGTATCACAAGATTGCCGGAATGGGAAACACTGGTTTAAATGGTTTATTAATGCATACTATTTAAATAGTGCAGGTATATTTGTCTAGTGTTGCTGTCTTTTATTACATTTTAACAGTTTTAACTTGTGTAGTGGAAGTTACATGGCTTTTAAAAGAAAAATACAAATGGACTTTCAAACATCCAGTAGATATTTTAACCATCAAGCACAATCCTTCAACTTACCCCTTGGCTTCCTTGAAACTGGATTGATGGCTTCAAACCCACAGAATCCTATACAAAAGGGGAAAAATATAGATGAGTCACAAGACTTGCTAAGCATTAACAGTGATGTTATTCCCTTTAAGCTAAAGCAGACTGAATAATAGATTGGATAGCTATAAAAAAAAAAAAAACAACCCAGGCTCATTCTATCAATTTTAAGAGCTTTAAAAATCTCTATTTTTTTAAAAAAATGTAACTGACTTCTGTTTGTCATTGTTTTGGGTTCATGTATCAACCACAAGGACCAAATGGAACTTTCATGTACAAAGAGATTTATTCTGAAATACCAACTGCCAAAATAAAGCAATAGGGAAGGGATGCGTTTTCTTCACAATGTTTTCCAGTAATACCTGATTGGCTGACTAGGGAATTCTGGGAATTGAAGTCAACATATTTTCAGGCTGCCAAGGATGAAAAACAATGTTCTAAATCAGGGGTGTCAAACTCAATGCCTGGAGGCCGGATCTGGTCCGCGGGGTGCTTAGATCTGGCCTGCAGGGCCGCCCTGGAAACAGTGAAGGACTGACCCGCGGTGACTCTGCCATTGAAAAAGAAGCTCGTGAGGGCTCTGGGCAGCCTTCCCAAGCTCCATTTTTGCTGGCAGAGGGTTGCAAGAGGCAGTTGCAAGAGGCAGTTGAAAACGGAGCTTGGGAGCCTGTTCTCGCTGGCAGAGCATTCAGGCCACCACAGGCGCCCTGGGCACGAGTGATGTTGAGCTGACCATACCCACGGTGCCCCCCCCAACCCCCCGGTCAAACACAATCCTGATGTGGCCCTCAATGAGATTGAGTTTGACACCCCTGATCTAAATGGAGACTGCCCTGATTCACTAGACTTACATTTATATTAGAGAAACTGCCCATTGCACATGAGGTGGGTTTCAGTAGGTTCTGACCAGTTCTGGAGAACCGGTAGCAGATATTTTGAGTAGTTCGGAGCTCCCATCTATTCTCTGCCTCCTAAATCCCAGCTGATTGGGAGGAAATGGGGATTTTGCAGTATCCTTCCCCTGGAGTGGGGTGGGAATGGAGATTTTACAGTATCCTTCCCCTGCCACGCCCACCAAGCCATGCCACGCCCACCAAGCCACATCCACAGAACCGGTACTAAAATTTTTTGAAACCTACCACTGCATTGCACTATAAACCTACCCCCATTGGCCACCAAAAATCATTCTCAGCCATCCCCATTTAATTATTTTCAACAGTTAGCTTTGCTCCTTAAAATCTAATAGGAAAAAGATGCTCTGTATCCTTTTGCATAAAACCACCTTTGCAAAAATCAGGAAGGCCGAGACTCAGAGACTGATTTTCTTAGCAGTATTCCTCCCTCTGCACCAGCCTGCCCCCTGAGGAGAGATGTGTTCCCCCCATCCCTCAACCAACTGTTGATGTTTTCAGAGCTGACAAAGCAAACCTCTTTAAGGCAGCATACGAACTCATTTAACAGGTTACAGGTTTATTTAGAGTTTTTAGCAGTTTTCTCATTAGTTTTAGGAATAGATTTTATCTTATTTCTGCTTTATCTCGTAAGTTGAAGGTTTCTCTCTAATCAGAAGAGCACATGTGTATACATTCTGATAACTAAAAACTATACATTTGCTCTTATTGAATAGAAGCAAACCAAAATGATGCTTAATTTTCAGCACACGTCCCACACAGTCTTTGTTTCTCCTTCAAGCTTGTCTGTACTAGCTCAACTTCTTCCTACATCCAGCTTCCCCCTATCATCTGAATAAGAAGCAGTTCTGGGATATTAGGCAGAAAGATTAGAAAAAAAGTTATGTAAAAATTAAAATCTTTGCCTAGCAACTTTGGCAAAAGTAAAGATAGTCCTTGACTTACAGCCATTCATTTAGCTCAAAGTTACAACGGCACTAAAAATGTGACTCATGACTATTTTTCACATTTATATGATCCCAATGGTCACGTGATTAAAATTCAGATGCTTGGCAACTGGTTCGTATTTATAACAATTTCAGTGTCCCGGGATCATGTGGTCATTTTTTGCAACCTCCTGACAAGCGAAGTCAATGAGGAAGCCAGATTCACTTAACAACCGTGTTACTTACTCAACAACTGCAGTCATTCATTTAACAACTGTTAGCAAGGAAGGCTGCATAATGGGACAAAGCTGACTTTAACTACTGTCTCGCTTAACAACATTAAGCCAAGTTAAGCCAAGTACTACCAGTGTTTTTGAGGCTGCTTAAGACCAGAAAGGAGTATCAAATTCACGATGTAGCACCACCTACAGCAGACCTGCTATCTACCAGCAGCTCAGCAAGCCTCGAGAGAGCCGAGAGTCTCTGGCTTCATTAGGAGCTCCTCAGGTTATGCAAGCTCATGGGTCCCCCTTGAGATGCTGCTGTAGCGCAGCAAAAGAAAGGAGCTGGCAGGCTTGCTAGGAATAGCGGCTTAAGTCATCAAGAGTTCTGTCCTTGCAAGGTAATAGTGATTATTTCCATAACTGCAGGGGGGAAAAAATCCATCAGTAGAGAGGCCTCTCTTCTCTCCCAGAGAAAGAAATCACAGAACCTTATCCATCCTTCACGGCACAATAAAAGCTAGTTACCTCTTCTAAATTTAAATCTAGAAGCCAGTTGAAATATATCCATCGTTCAATGTCCAGCCTGCCCTGTTCCATTTGCTGACGTCTCCCAGGAGAACACCTGATCCAGGTCTGGAGCGCGTAAGGCCTTCCCCACACCACCAGGAACGTGGGATAGAAATAACAGTGAGCCTCCTATCACTCACTGTATGCTAGCAATCATATATAAATGCTCGAGCATTTTTTTCCCCTGTTGCCTAGTAACTTTCAGATTAGGGACCTCTTCCTCCAGTGCACTTTATACGAGGCTCTCTTTGAAGATAACTTGTAGCTTCCAGTGTCCAAAGGGCAGCAGTCCATCTGCTAACTGGGGAAGCAGATTTAGATACGGACTGCTGATGCTGTACAGGAATCACGCTGACTGTTTTCCAATTTGCTTCCTGGTCCAATTCAGAACGCTGCTTAATACCTCTGAAGATACACGGTCCAGCTCTTTGATTACTTACAAGACTATCTCTCCTGACAAGGATTGGTCTCTCTCGGCCATTCTTGCAAGAAGGATCTGCTGAGGATTCTCACGCAGTGTGTGAAATGAACGGAGTGGGGGCTCAGTATGTTGTACCCTCACCGGCTGCCCCCATGCTTTGCGTCCCAAAGTACAAAATGTCCTGAAGCTCCTGACTTTCAGGAAGACTTCTAAGAGTTGGCTACTTCATTGAGTGTCGGCACTAATTAACTTCTTTTGTAGTTACTGATAGCAGAGAATATTTGTAGTTTGTTAGTTTGCAATTGTTCTATTACCTTGTGCAGATTTGCTAAATGGACGTTTGTTCAGTTGTAACCTGCTTTGAATCCAGAGAAGTACGTGAGATATAAAAGGGGGCATGAATATATAGACTGCTAAATTGGACATCCAGGTATGAAGTCACTGTTATAGCAATAGCAGACTTATATGCCGCTTCACAGTTCTTTATAGCGCTCTTTAAGCGGTGTACAGAGTCAGCATATTGCCCCCAACAATCTGGGTCCTCGTTTTACCAATCTCGGAAGGATGGAAGGCTGAGCCAATCTTGAACCGCTCAGAATCGAACTCCTGGAGTGACCAGTGAGTTTAGCCTGCAGTACTGCACGCTAACCACTGTGCCACCAGGGCTCTTCTATACCCCCACAGAAGTTTGTACATAATTACGTGGATTGTGTAATGTTTACTTCTCTTCTGTCACGTTCTCATCATACATTAAATAATAAACAAATACCTTGTTTTCCCAAAAATAAGACCCTACAGGTCCTAGCATGATTTTTCAGGATGCTCGTACTATAAGCCCTACACCCAAAATAAGCCCCAGTTAAGATTGTCGGCCAGATGTATGTATTTAGTACTGTATTTCTCCCCAAATAAGACCTAACTAGAAAATAAGCCCTAATGCATATTTTGGAGCAAAAGTGAATATAAAACCCTGTCTTATTTTTGGGGAAACATGGTAGAATTCTCTGTCTTTTTCCCCCTCCGCAGGCTCTGCCAAGATGCAGCTAATGAAGAATGATAAGGCAGAGCCATGACAGAAGGGAAGGAGAAGCCATTTGCAGAGATATTACGGCCTGTGAAGACACAGGTTTTTCCTCCATGCGTTAATAAACTGTTTGGTTCTTTGGGGGAACAGGAGAGATTCAAAATATCCAACAGGCTTCCCTGGGCGTGCCAGAGAAAGGACCCAGAGGAGAGAAGGCATGAGGTCAGATGGCAGGACAAGAGCATAGTAATAGGCACCCTGGTTGCTCATCAGCCGACAGCAATCACACTGCTGAAGAGATAATTAGCCAAGATGCAGCATTTTCCACTACATGCAAATAGGAATAGCTGACAGCTTTTGTAGGATACCTGGATAATCTTAATTTAAGAATGGGAATAGATCAGATGGGCCAATCTAGAGGAACTCACCAAAAGGTATCTGCTTACACATGCAGGAGTGTAATACGAGCATATATAGACTTTCTTGCACTGAATGCTTCATTCATGAGCAGGGAATTAAGCCAACAGGGGAAGAAAATGGCAGCCTCCTTCATCCCGTTTTCATAACTGATATAAAGTAGCATAAAGACATGTGATTTTTAAATAAGGAGAATCCATTCTTTACACTTTTTGACAGTCCTAATAAAACAGAGGGAAGGAAATGTGTTACTAATAGCCAGTGAAATGCCTTTGGTAAGCCACAAAGTCAATAGCTGTATGCTAACAGCTAGTATTCAAAGGTTTGTTTTGATTTTTAAATAGAATCTATCTGTAACCCTTGAACAGAGTCTACATAATCTGCAGTAGAGGTCAGCAAAACTTTCTGATTCCAACAATCTAACAGCAATAAAAACTTCTCAGTCCTGACATCATAAAACTTATTTTGAAACAGAAAACTTGGGGGAACAAACAGGAATGGGTCTTTAACTTGACTCTGGCGCTGATCATACATTTTGAGCTGAGCATATGGTCAAGGATACAATGCGACTTGCATTGGCTGCCAGTTGCCCTCCGGGTGAGATTCAAGGTGCTGGTGATGACCTATAAAGCCCTACATGGCTTAGGCCCAGGATATCTCTTGGACCATCTGCAACAGGCAACAGCTCCCCATCGTCTGGTGCGTCCTCACGGGGGGGGGGCTACTCAGGGTGCCGTCGGCTAGACAATGTCGGCTGGCGACCCCCAGAAGTAGAGCTTTCTCTGTGGATGCTCCCACCCTTTGGAATTAACTCCCCCGGGGGCTCTGGTTGGCCCCTGACCTTCGCACTTTCCGCGGCCAACTAAAAACATGGCTGTTTAAATTGCCCAGCCTGGACTGATGGGGTTTTGATTTTAACGTATTTTAATATGCGTACAATATGTATTTTAACATGTTTCTTACTTGGATTGAGACTGTATATCTTAATTGTTGTGAGCTGCCCTGAGTCCTATGGAGATAGGGCGGCATATAAATCTAATTAAAATAAAAAATAAAATAAAAAAAGATTCATTCTCAGGGCGTACCTGCCTATCTTGTACCTGCTAGGATTTTTGGCTCCTCAATACATCAACTCAGCTAGTTGCAATCTGCCTATGCTTAACAGCTTCAACAGCTGAATTAGCATAATACTTTGAGGCAAGTAAAAATCCGTTTGCCTTCTTTTAAGCAACAGTAGTTGGTTTACACTGGATTTGCAGTGAAATACTGGTCCAAGTTTTTTCCTCCATAAGCAGTATTACCAACCCAAATATTCCCCATTTAATTTTTGTTTCCTAAACAAGTATTCTGTGAATTTCTTAAATCTCGTTCTATTATATTCAGGCTATTTCTAATTTATCAAGGTAGTCTGGAATAGTATTTCTACTCACTAGGATTTTAGCTATCCCATCAAATTTTATGTTATCGGAAAATTCAAACAAACATTCCTTCCAGCACTTCCTCTACATCATTGATTAAAATATTGGACAATTCAGGATTGGTTTTTGTCACAATCCATGCAATCCCTCTCTCCAATTTGCTCAGGCTTTGCATCTGATCCACATACCATATTTTTCGGAGTATAAGACACACCTTAGTTTTTGGGCAAGAAAATAAGAAAAAAGCTGATTGGCAGGTGGATCCAACTCCCGAAATACCCCCAATCAGCTGTTCCCAGAGGTGAATTTTAGTAACAGGTTCCTTGGTTGTGAGCTCTGTGCCTTGCTTTTTTTTCTGCCTCTGAGATTTCTGAAACTCTGTTTCAGAAAAAAACTTTTTTTCCTGCCTCTGAAAGCCTCCGAAACAGAGCTTCAGAAAAATAGCCTCTGAAGCTCTGTTTGGGGGCTTCTTTTCTGAAGCTTCGTTTCTGATGCTTTTTTCAGCCTCTGAAACCTCGGATACTCATTTGGAGTATGACGCACCCAGATTTTCACCCTCTTTTTTGGCGGAAAAAGGTGCGTCTTATACTCCAAAAAATACGGTACATACACACACAGAGGTAGTCATTGACTTACAACTGTAATTGAGCCCAGAATTATAGCCGTAAGTTATGGAGGTTGTTAAATGGTGGCCACACAACGTTTTTTACAATCTTTTTTGGAGGTGATTGTTAAGCAAATCCACGGTGGTTAAGCAAGTTCGTTTTCCCCAATGAGCATTTTTTTGCTAGAAATTGGAAAAGTGGGATCTGGATCCAGTAGAACTGTGTTCTGAACTAATAAAATAGCTTTGCTAACCTAACTCCCAGGAGACATTTGGGACTACAACTTTGTAGACTAAGTGGGCACACACATTGATATACATTGCTTGATGACTGATTGCCTAGCGACCACTCAAAGTTACAATGTACCTCCCCAGAGCTACTTACCACTCATTTTCAAAGTTCCAACAGCTGTACCCACATACACATGCATGCAGTCACGTGTTCCATACGGGGCACTTGGCAGCTGGCCATTTGCAGTATCCCATGGTCATGTGACCAACTTTCAGCATTTTTGGCCGGCTTTCACTATGTACTTCTGTTTCTCCTGGAATTCTGAAGTAATCTGCTTCTGAAAACTGACATTTCTTATTGCTTATCTCACGTTAAGAGGGAGGCACAATTCTCAGTGTTTAAAGAGCAGCCTGAGTTCAAGACCCAAGCACCGTGCAATGGACTGAACCCCCGTTCCTTGCCTCAGCTCCTGCCTTTACTCCAACCTTTCTTCTTCTCCTCCCCTTCTCTTCCTTCCTGTTTCTCCTGCTTCCTTCGTTCTTCCTCTCCTTCTCTTCCCTACTTCCCCTCCTCTTCCCCCACTCCTCTCTTCTTCCCCCCCTTCTAACCTTCTCCTCTGCTCCTCTTTCCCCTCCCTTTTCTTCCTCTCCTTTTCCCTTTCTTCTTTCTCCTCTCCTCTCCTCTCTTCTCCTTTCCTCTCTCTCTCTCTACTCTACAGGGTTCCTCATCCCTGATTTAAGACCTACAACGAATTTGCAGAAATGGCAATATATTATTTACAGCTTATCCACAATTCTAGTTCACGTTTACAAGTTGAGTCATCATCTGTGATAAGATTAAGGATTCCAGAAAAGAAAGCATTTCTAAATGGGAAAAGGGAGGTTGGTGTTTTTGGGGTTTTTTTTTTTTTTACTTATCAGAGTATTTGGTTGTGAGCTGGTGCACTTTTGAACTACGTGTTGCTTACACTGTCTTTCTCATTCAGGTCTAACCATGCATACATGCTCCACAAAGAAAGCCTAAAACTGGCCCCTAGGAATTGGCAAGACAGAAAGTAATAATTCTGGAGGATTAAACTCTTCGATGTGTTTTGAAATCATTTCGGTTGCGCAGCAAAAGAAATGCAGAAGCGGGTTAGCAAAATTGCACATTACAACTCAAGCAAGTTAGCATTTTGCAAACTTCGGGCTTGCAAAACAGACAGAAGGATTATTTCTTGTCCCAAACATACAATCTATGGTACTTTCCCCCCCCCCCCCACACCCCAAAAAAAATTCAGACAAAGCCAAACTGGCAGCAAGGAGAAAACCCGGTGCCAGAGAAGCCAGACCTAGAGCATTATTGCAGGCTCATGTGTAAACATCGGTAGCTTAGGGTACGCAAAATGTTCCATACTTGAAATGCTTTGAACCTGAAACACTCTTATTCTGGATTTAAAACAGTCTGTTACGATCATATTGGAAGGGTCAGGCATCCCAGAAATGTTTCAATCTTACAGACTTCAAAAAAAAAGGTTGTTCCTCCCTTAGCAAAAGTGCTCCAGATCTTATTTTAAAATCAGAAATCAGAATGTTTGGAACAACAGTGAAATTTGATCGGGCCGAAATAACTATTCCTAAGGTGAGTGAGAATGCTTCAAGCATGAAACATTTCGAACTCCAAATGTATTGCACACCACCAGTTAACCACAACACGAAGCTCGTGCAATAGCAACTGTTTGTTTTAACGGCACGGCTCCTCAGATTAAAAGCTGTTCCTCAACAAAGCGGCCTTTAAAAACAAGGACAAAGACAGACCTGGGACTCTATGACCAAGCACTGTCTAGACTTTGCGGTGTGACCTGATGGGGTGGCTATGTTTTTATTTGCCTGCGTGTGCAGCTACTCAATGAGCAATTCCGAAATCCTAAGCACACCAACCTGGATGTAATTTGCACAGGATTTGCACTGCAAACAGTGGCATTGCTAGAGTCAAAACCTGGGGTCCAATTTGAAAAGCCAACTTGAGAATGGCAATTGACTGGGGGCAGGGAAAACGAGGCAATAATCGGCTCCGGTATCAATGGTTAAGCCAACATAGATTTCCTCCAGGCTGATACCGATCAATGTAGCATATAAGAGAATCAAAGAATAACCACATAACTATGCTATAAAACTATTGCAATTAAAAATGTAAAGGTTCCCCTCGCACATATGTGCTAGTCGTTCCCAACTCTAGGGGGCGGTGCTCATCACTGTTTCAAAGCTGAAGAGCCAGCGCTGTCTGAAGATGCCTCCGTGGTCATGTGGCCGGAATGACCAAATGCCAAATGCGCACGGAATGCTGTTACCTTCCCACCAAAGGTGGTCCCTATTTTTCTACTTGCATTTTTTATGTGGTTTCGAACTGCTAGGTTGGCAGAAGCTGGGACAAGTAACGGGAGCTCACCCCATTACGCAGCACTAGGGATTTGAACCGCTGAACTGCCAACCTTTCAATCAACAATCTCAGCGTCTTAGCCACTGAGCCACCATTTCCCTTGGATTTTTTTTTACATCCTCCCAAATTCAAATTACGCCCTCCCAAATTCGCAGCTAGCAGCACCGTTATCTGAACTTGAAAGCTTAGCAATCAGAGATTACAGGACACAGTTCCTTGGTAAGATAGTCTTGTTACAAATAGTAGAAAACTCACGACCTAAACTAAAAGACATAACCCAGCTTATCTGCAAGGTTATCTGGGATGAGTCTGAGCCTCTTGAAGGGTCTTGAAGAAACTGGCAGTTGTGGGATGTCAGTCTAGGAGGATTCCTGTCCTTCCCAACTGGTGAGCAAACCAAAAGTTGAGCTTGCGTAGGGAAGAATACTTTGAGTATGAAGAATGTTCCTGCTTGCCTTGAAAAAGATAGACAGATGCCCTTCAATCAAAAAGCTATTCCTCAATCTCTTAAACAGTCTCCAACCTTTTCTTTTTGGGGAAGGTTGTTGAAATAGAGGTGGATCTGTAACCATAAAGAGCCCTGGAAGAACCTGAGGACCCTTCCAGATATAAGGCTGAGTCCACATTTGACTGACTTTTGGATGACCTGGGTTGGGATCACGATAGGGGAAGTGTGGCTGGCTTTTCAGACTTCATGTGACAGAAGTCTCTGATCCTTGTCAATGGCCTGTGAGGACTGGACTTAGAGGAGTTTTTTCCTTCTGAGTGAGCAGGTCCTGTCAAAGGTAGTAAGTAGGGAGTGAGTAATCAGGCCAGAGGGCCTTCTACCATGAGATAGCTTCAAGCTAGACACTTCTGCTTCTCTCCTCTATAGAGCCACTGGGTGAAGATATCTACCACCATGGAGTCACCAGTATGCACTCTGTGTTCTGCATTACATCTCAACAGCAGGCTCTCACTTATCCAAATCCCCAGGCCTTGCGAACGCAGAAACAAGCAAGCTCTGGAGCTGTTTGATACAGGTTTATTCAGGCTGGACAGGAAATGCAGTTGTCCTAGTGACCAGTCTCCGTTGGGTCTGGATGAGGACAAACAGGCTTACATTCAATTCCCACAAGACTCAGTGGTTTTGGACAAGTCATCTTCTAATTTCAGGGTAGTCTACCTAAACTCATAGCTCCTGCCCAGAGGGTCTTTGCATATATCCATTCTTTGGGTCAGTTACAACCTATCGGAATCAAGAGCAAATGCTCACCATCATTTATAAACTGATATCTCATGTGGACTACTGTAATATGCTCTACATAGTGTTTCCCTTGAAGACTACCCTGGAAGCTTCAGCCGATTCAGAACACAGTGGCTCAGAGCAATTATACTGCTGGGTGGTTTTTGTATATATTTCTATTGCTTTAAGAGTTTTGGAGATTACCACACTGGTTCTGATTGTTTTTTAAACACTTCACAATTTTTGGGGTATCTTTGAGATTGCCTGCTCCCAGGGATTTCTGCCTGTCCAATACAAAGATCAGAATTGTGGAAGCTAAGATATTCCCTTTGACACTTTCTGGAAGGAAAAGTTAGACTTTAAAGAATGATACAAAGAGCACTGATGCCTTGGAGTATTGGAGAAGATTTCTGAGAATAACATAGACAGTCAAGTAAACAAACTAATGGATGATTGAAATAATCCACCCAGAGTTTTCAGCTGAGTCACAGATGACCAGGCTCAAATAATCATTCTTCAGATACCATTAAAGTGAAGAAGTAGTTCTCTGGAGAAGGTTCTAGTGCTGGGAAAGGTGGAAGGGAAGAAAAGAAGAGGATGAGGAGCACCAAGATTGATGGATTTAGTTATAAATGAGGGCATTATTGGGAGGCGTGAAAGAACAGGTTAGGGATAGATGGTCATAGAGAAAATCAATCTATATGGTCATGTGGTTACTAGGAGTTGAAAACAACTTGATGACACATAATTTACAATAATAAAAAAAAACATCCTCCATGCAATATCACGGCAGGTGGCAGCAGATGGTCAGCTCTAGTTGACTTAGGAGAAGGTAAACATATTTGGACTGGTTAGTACTTGGATGAGTAGTCAATATGAAATCCAGAGCTAAGACTAAACTGGCAAGCCACTTCCATATGTTGCCATGAAAACAGTTAAGGAAGTTCCAGGCAGACACTAAGAGTCAAACCTGAGTCAAGGAAGACTTGTAAAAATTCCATTGTTGCAAACATTTTTTCCCCTTAAAGGATATCGGGTTTTCTGATTTTAGGATGTTAGTCATTGGACTAGGAGCTCATGTAGCATGGCAGGGCTGTGGTCCTCAGACAGTGCACTTTAGAATATTTAAAGTCAGGGATCCACCCCGTGGACTTCAACTCCCAGAATTCCCCAGGAGTTCAAGTCCACAGGTCTTAAAGTTGCCATGGTTGGACACCCTTGTTTAAGTTCTCTTTAATTCCTTATTTACTTTTGTTTTTAGCCCACAACAGGTTTACCATTAAGCAAGTACAAGCAATGAACTACCTTTAATTCTTTACTGAATTAGGATTGGGGAATACAGGAAACCTATAGATATTTATCTGGGGTAAGATTCATTGAACTTTGTGAGCCGAATTTTTGATTTAGGCCTACAGAATTCACTTACTAGTAGTAACGTTACCCTTCAAAAAAAAGGAAAAGCCTTCTAAAGAAATGTAAGAGTCAGTTTTCATACAGTTAGATTAAGCAATCTGATACTGTATCAGGCCATCATCAAAACAATGAACTCATAAACACTGCATCTACCACCAATTTTATTTTAGTCCCATAAGTGGGAAGCCAAAAAAAAAAAAAGAATATCATTTTCGATACTCAGCAATTGCTAAAATTCTTTCATAATGGCTTAACTTTTCTGAAATAAGTAACTGATTAAAAGTTCCTGGATTTTTGCTGGCCTAGCTAGAAATAAAACTATATAAAATTGCTGGATGGAATTAATGATTACATTGATTTTGCTTAATTCTCCTATGAGTGACTATAAGCACATACATTCTGCCCTCAGTCACATATACCCTATTTCCCCCAAAATAAGACATCCCCTGATAATAAGCCCAATTGGGCTTTTGAGCGCATGGCAATAAAGCCAAGTACTTATTTCAGGGTTCAGAAAAATATAAGACACGGTCTTATTTTCAGGGAAACACGGTACCTTCCATTCAATATCCACACAAATAACAGCATTCACTATGAGCGAATCAAGATTTTTTTTCTTTCATTTTTCTGATTTACCTGGGAAATTTTAGTTACTCTAATTCACTTTAAAAGTGCATTGTTCTTTAATAGTATCCATTTCTAGGAGAACAAAATCCATTTGAGTCCTATAATTACGACTTAAGAGAGATTAATATGCAGAAATATACATGCCCTGGATATTTCTGAGTTGTTTACGTTTTCAGTTGTGGCTGGCAAACTGTCTCAGTTGCCATACACTGTTTCCAGAATTAGAGAATATGAACTTCTGTAGAAAAACAGCAATCAGAGAGGCAAATTACGCTCATGCCTTCTTTTTGCCTGTGGTTCCTGGAAGCCTCTGGTTGAATTACAGTGAGAAACAGGATGCTGGCTAAGATAACAAAAGCCATGGAATTGGATTTCTTATGTTTATGTAATGCTTCCCTGCCGTTGGTTGTTTTCCTACAGTCTCAGTCGATTTTGTCTTCTACATACCGGGCCTTCTCATTTCCACAAGCAGCTGCTACTCGCTCCAACCCTTCCCCAGAAATCTTTCTGTGAGGCAGTCTATCATATCCCCCCCCCCCCCATTTCAAAGGTGAAAGGGCCAAAGCAAAGCCACCAAACTTGGTTTGCTACTGCAAAAAGGGAAGACAGTGTCCTCCAGACCCAATGAGTATATAATTGTACTGGTTGTCAGGGCACTGAATTTGTTTTAAAGCCCAGGCCAAAAAAACAAACCCCCAACCTTCCTCTGAAAATGCTGCATTGATTCTCTCATCTTTCCTTCTCCAGGAGCTTGAAAACCAAAACCCACTTCCTCGCTTAATTTATTTTTTACTCTTTGTTATTACAAGCTCCCTGTCCCAGTTTTGGTTCAGCTGGTTTGTTGTAGCAGGATTACATATTTGGTTACAACTCACTGCTTAAGAGAGAAAGCAAGAAAAACATACCTACCGGAAGAGGGAACAGAACTGGCTTACGATATCTGTCCCGAGTTGGTACCTTCCAGATGCGTTAGGCTAAATGTTTATCCTTCTTAAAGAACATGGTGGTTTATTAGAGCTGTAGCCTAACACATTTGGAAAGTACGAAGTTGGGGAATGCTACTTTACACAGGAACAGCTCCCACTCAAATGTTTTATCGGTTCTGAAAAGAACCTCGGAAGCTTCATTTCTTTTAGATTAAATGCTGTATGTGTTGTAACTTCCCAGAATTTAATACCCTAAAACACTAAAAACCATTTTTTTTTAAATTAGAAGAGGAAATTATCAGGCCATACAGCTGCAAATATCTTCTTAAAAGTAGGGGAACCAGGTACCCCTGCAAAATCGGGCCTCAGGGGAGATGGAAACTTCCACTACCAGTGCAGGCAAGTGCCAACTTCTGCTTGGGTAGTGACCCTGCAACCGGGTCATGCCATTCCAGGACTGTCAGCGGGGGATTAGATGATGACACTCTACTCATAGGAAGGAGACAGTGGCAAGCCACTCCTGAAAAACCTTGCCAAGAAAACAGCAGGGACTAGTCCGTGCATTCCCCAGAAGTCAAAAACTGACTTAAAGGTGCGCAATAAGCACATACATTCCATGTGCAAAAAGTGCCCTGAGTTGCAAGCTAATACACTGGGGAAAAGATAACACTACCCATGTTTCCCCAAAAATAAGACTGGGTCGTATATTAATTTTTGCTCCAAAAGACGTATTAGGTCTTATTTTCCAGTCAGGTCTTATTTTCAGGGAAATACGGTACTAAAATGCATCCATCTGGCTGACGATCTTAACTGGGGCTTATCTTTTGGGCAGGGCTATTATTATATTACGAGCATTCTGAAAAATTATGATAGGGCTTTTCTGGTTAAGTCTTATTTTCTGGGAAACTGTAAATTTATAGTTATAATATAATCCCATATCTTAATTTATAACAGAATAACAGAGTCTTGGATAGAGCCTTGGATAGTACAGTGGTCTAAAGCCCTGTTGTTAACATCAGCTGCCTGCAATTATTGCAGGTTCGAATCTCACCAAGGCTCAAGGTTGACTCAGCCTTCCATCCTTTCTAAGGTAGGTAAATTGAGGACCCAGTTTGTGGGGGCAATAAGCTGACTTTGTATAAATATACAAAAAGTATGAAGGCTATTGCTTAGCGCATTGTAAGCCGCCCTGAGTCTCCGGAGAAGGGCGGCATATAAATCAAATTAAAAAAAAAAAGAGTGGGAAGGGACCTTGGAGGTCTTCTAGTCCAACGCCCTGCTCAAGCAGGAGACCCTACACCAGTGATGGCTAACCTTTTTGCCGTCGCGTGCCAAAAGCGGGGGGAACATGGAGGGGTCGCGCACCTGCGTGCCCACACCCATAATTCAATGCACTCCGCAAACGTGACCCTTCTGCACTCCCCCCCAGTTTTGGCATATAATGGCTCAGTGGGCTCGGTAGGCCCGTTTTTCACCCTCCCCAGGCTCCAGAGGCTTTCTTGGAGCCTGGGGAGGACGAAAACGGCCTTCGCCACACCCCTGGAGGCCGGAAACAGCCTATTTCCTAACTTCCGGTGGGCCCGGAAGACCTGAAAATCCGCTGGCTGGCACGTGCATGCATGCTGAAGCTGAGCTAGGACAACACTCGCGTGCCCACTGATATGGCTCCGCGTGCCACCTGTGGCACGCGTGCCACAGGTTCGCCATCACGACCCTACACCATCCTATATACTAGGAAATTTGTGAAAAGTTGGGGCTGGCCTATAACAACTCACTCTCTAGTGCTACTTTAAGAAAATGAAGTTACAAACAGGCTGAGTGCATTTCATAGGCATATATATAGTTCTTTATGTGTTGCACACTAGCAAGCTCTACAGGAGAAATATGCTGCTTTGTGATTGCTGCTTCCCCTCCTGCACTTTTCAGAAATGAGGTCACAGAGACCCAAGAGAAGAAAATAAGAGCCCGAAAGACCAGAGCAATGTTCTGTGAAACTCGATGACCTGTGACCAAGAATGGTCGAACAAATACATTTAGGAGGTGCTACAAGCATGCGATAAGACTTTCTGTTTCCCTCACAACTAGTGTAAAGACAAAAGCACCGCTTAATACAGAGACTTTGTTCTCCACTATCACAGCAGCTGTGGTTATGATTAAATAAAATCATTACAAAAGTGTAACCCATTGCAAGGCAAAGAAGATGAGTTCTGAAATTGGCAAATTTCCGATTTCCTTCGTCCAGCGTCCTGCCACCAAATATACATAGCAATCCTGATGGGAAGCCATACTTGCGGATGTTCAGAAATTTCAAACTGATATAAAATGCAACTTACTTATATATTAGTAAGGTAAGATCAAAGTTGGGACATTCTGTTTCAATTGCACCGGTTGCCAATGTTCCTATGAGTCCAATTTAGCCTGTTGTATTAACCTGTAAAATTGCATATTGTTTGGGGCCACGTTATTCTGCCTGTATCTTTAGATCAGCCTTCAAACCTGTCTTGTGGGCATGCCAATAAAAGCAATCATGTTATTTGACAATTGGTTTTTTTTAAAATTTGATTTATATGCCGCCCTTCTCCGGAGACTCAGGGCGGCTTACAATGCGCTAAGCAATAGCCTTCATACTTTTGTATATTTATACAAAGTCAGCTTATTGCCCCCCACAAACTCGGTCCTCAATTTACCTACCTTAGAAAGGATGGAAGGCTGAGTCAACCTTGAGCCTTGGTGAGATTCGAACCTGCAATAATTGCAGGCAGCTGATGTTAATAAACAGGGCTTTAGACCACTGTACTATCCAAGGCTCTTGGATATGTCAGGGCCTTCTTAGGAACAGCTCCACATTTGCAGAACTCTTCCAAATGAGATATTCCCGTGTAAGGGTTTTCAAGATTCCTTTGTTTAGGAATGCTGATCAAAGAGCCAGTTTCATCTAGTGGTTGTTAAGGCTTCAGGCTAGAGACCAGGCGATTGCGAGTTCTAGTCCTGCCTTAGGCATGAAAGCTGGCTGGGTGACTTTGGGCCAGTCACTCTCGCACAGCTTAACTAACCCATCTCACAGGGTTGTCGCTGTGGGGAAAACAGGAGGAAGAAGGAGGAGTACGACATATGTTTGGTGCCTTGAGTTACTTATAAAATAATAAAGGCAGAATACAAATCCAATTAATAAAATGCTTTTTATGACTGGTTAGAAGTAGATGCAGTACGTGCAACGTTAAGCCAGGTTGCGGCTGTAAATAGGCTTGGTACATAAGGTTAGTTCAGAAGCAGGCAGTTTAGGGTTTCCTAATTTCAAGCCTCAGGCAAAAAGTCCATTGCAAAAGATCTGTACAGACCTTTGTTAAAAGAGATATCAGAAAGAGAAAAAAAAGTATAGCCAAGGAACGCAGGACGGTGAGGACAGACGGACAGACGGAGACGGCTCCTCCCATATTTGTTTGGCACTGAGTGACTGAAGTTACAAGGACACTGAAAAAAGTGAGCCGTGACCATTTTTCACGCTTACAACCGTTTCAGCATCCTCATGGTCATGTGATTTACATTCGGATGCTTGACAACTGACTCACATTTATGACAGTTGCAGTGCCCCGGAATCATGTAATCAGTTTCGGCAACCTTCTGAAAAGCAAAGTCAATGGGGGAAACCAGATTCACTTAACAGCCAGGTTACTAACTTAACAACTGCAAAGATTCACTTAAGAACTGTGGCAGGAAAAGTCGTAAAATGAGGCAAAACTCACTTAACATGTTTCATTTAGCAACACAAATTTTGGGCTCAACTGTGGTTGTAAAGTTGAGGACTACCTGTAAATTGATATTTTGGGATTGACCAATCTCCATTTGGATAGGTATTTTGTAGCCACCCAAATCTCTTTAGGAAAAATGTCTGCCATGCACATACTCTCCAAATTCTTAAAATGCTCCCAGCTACAAAAGGCAGCTTATTCATAGCTTATTTACATCAACTGCAATGCATGATTTAAATTTATATTATTTATACTCGATTCATATTGTTCAAGCTTAGAGTTAAGTCTGAATATATCTATTTTTTATTTTTTTTACCATTACATAACCCACCAACGTAGAATGTGGCTGGACTCCTAGGGAAGCTTTTCAGACTGCCCTGTTTTGAGAAGTATGCCGCTGTTATCCAAAGGCAGTGCCCACATCCTTCGCTGCATTGAGTTTGGAAGTGAAAACTGCTTTACCCCTGGAATCTCACCCAACTGGACAAGACGGTTGGAAATGTTTGCTTCGCTTGGGAGCGGTCACAAGAGGAAGCCGTTTTGTTGATTAGGGTAAAGATGGCAGAGTAGACTAAAAACTCTCCAATTTGTGCTGAAAATGAATACAGGCTTACAACCTTGACTTACAGCCACAACTGGGACCAGAATTCGTTAGGCAAAGCGGTTGTTAAGTGAGTTGCACCTGGTTTTATGACTTTTTTTTTGCCCTGGTTTTTAAGCAAACCAGTGCATTTGGTAAGTGAATAATGCAGTCATTAAGTGAATCCTGCTTCCCCCACTGTCTTTGTTTGTTGGAAGCTGACTGGAAAGGTCACAAATCGGGATCACATGACCCCAGGATGCCGCAACTGTCATGAATATATGCTGTCAAGTGCCTGAATTTTAATCACCTGACCATGAGGATGCTGCAATGGTCGTAAGCGGGAGGACCAGCTGTCACTTTTTTCAGTGCTGTTGTAACCTCGAACAATCGCTAAATGAATGGCTGTAAGTTGAGGACTAGCTGTATTCATCTAACTGGGCCAATCTGAAAGTTGACCTGGTCGCAGGTATGTATGTGGTGATGAACTACCAGCATCTGGGATAGAGAGCAAGAGGCAATGGTGAAGATCTGCTTGAGTTAGATGTCAGAAGTCAGAATAGAGCTGGAAGGGTACTTGGAGGTCTTCTAGTCCAGTGGTCACCAACTGGTGGTCCACCAGAAAAATTTGGTGGTCCTCAGAAAAATTATTTGCATTTTTTATATTGCACTAAATCAGGGGTTCTCAAACTACGCCCCTGGGCCAAATACATGCAATGAACGTTTGTGTTCCTGCAGAGAATCTCCCCATTCGGGGTCTTTTTGTGTGGGTCAGAGGGGGACAGAAATTTCCACTTGGGGTCTGCTTCAGCTTCCTGGTACGGGGCTTTGTGTGAAGGCTGGAGGGAAGCGCTACTGGTGGCGAAGAGCCGGAAGGCCTCGTTCCAGTGGGACTGCATCATGGCCTGGAACTGGCTGACCATCTCAGCCCACTGAGCCTCCAGGCGCATGTACCTGGCCTTGCACACCCGCAGGTCTTCCCTCTGCTTGGAAAGCCTATGCTCCTAGTCCTGAGTGAGGTGCTTCTGCTGAGCCTCCTTCTCGGCCAGATCCAATTCGAACTTAGCCAGCTGTTTTGCCAACTCCTTCTCATGGTGGCTGATTAGCTCCAACAACTGCTTTCTAAGGAGTTCAGGCAGGCAGGCGAGGAGTGGCTGGGAGGGGACGGGCGAGTAAAGGCTGGTGAGGCGCCCCTCGATGCAAGTGACATTGAGTTGGCCACGCCCACCCAGTCACATGACCACCTAGCCATGCCCATCCAGCTGGTCATTAGGCAGATCATATTAGTGGTCCGCGGGATTTTAAATTATGAATTTAGTGGTCCCTGAGGTCCGAAAGGTTGGTGACCCCTGTTCTAGTCCATGGTTCAGCCCTCGCTGGCCTTGTATATATATGGTCTGCCTCCTTCAAGAATTCCTAGAGCAGGGGTGTCAAACTGGATTTCTTTCTTCTTCGGATCAGCATTGTAGTTCTCCTCTGTGGGTTGGCGGGCGGGGGGAAGAGATAGGACGGACACCACCTGCAGCACCCTCCCGGCCAAAATGGGATGCGGGCCGCCCGGCAGAGTGATGCTTTGGCCAGCAGGTTGCTGCAGGAGGCCATCCAGGCTGAAATTGGGACACAGGGTTCCCATGCGGGCCCCCCCATACCCCGTTTTGGCAGTAGTGCTGCAGGAGGCCATTCAGGCTGAAAACTGGGTGCGGGGGGAGGCTGAGCACAGACCACCACCCCCATGTCCTGTTTTCGCTTGCAGAGGCACCGCTGGCCACTCGTTTGCTATTTCCAGGCCGGCCCCATGGGCCAGATTTAAGGGCCTTGAGTTTGACACCCCTGTCCTAGAGGAAGAGGGCATTGTGGCAGGATCCCATTTTGCCTGCAAAAGGTCTCATATTCCATCCTGACAACTGCATTTAAAAACATTATCAAGTAACCGGAGTGAGGAAGCCTCTATGGCCAAGACCTTGGAGAACCTCTGCCAGTCAAAACTAGACAATAACACTGCAGAGATGCTAAACCTGAGAGCCATACATGGCTCTAAATCTTGAGTTGAGGACCGATCAATCAATATTGATTATATTGAAATAATCAATATGACCAAAAAGTGGCCAGGGTGTCTGTGTGTTAAATATAGGCCATGTTTTTAATTGTGAAGCCGTACTATACTGCTCATAGGCCAGGTCCATTCTTCAGTTTTTGCGGGGGGAGGGGGGGAAGAGGACCTGGTTTGTGGGGGCAATAAGCTGACTTTGTATAAAATAGAACACCGCTCGGGGGGGAGGGGGAAAGCCCTATTAAGCAGGTATATACAATAGTATGAAGGCTATTTCTTAATGCATTGTAAGCCACCCTGAGTCTCTAGAGAAGGGCGGCATATATAAATCAAACAAACAAACAAACAAACAAATAAATAAAGTCACCTACCTTGGTAACACCAGATTTATTTATTTATTATTAAACTTATATGCAACCCATCTCACTACTGAAGCGAGTCTGGCATCTTACAAAATGATTTTTTAAAAAGATAAATATGAGAACAATTAACAGCTGATAACATCAGGATCAATTGCCATCAGCTCCAAAGGACCAAATTTCTGCCTGTACGTAAGTGGGAGAGTTCCACGTTTCAGGCGAAGATTATACAGATTACGGAAATAAGGGGGGGGGGGGGAGGAGTGTTTATAGAAAGTTTCCCAATTACATCCGGAAATGACCCCTCTGCGTGAGAAACTTATGCTGGAGCATCATTATCAAACTTAGCAGAAGACAGCTACAGATGATTCTAGGAATATCGTCTGAAAACATTGTCCTAAAATATTATGGGCTTCTAGACAAGGAGAAAAAAAAAAACATCCATTCCCCTGAGCATAACACCATTCCCCAAAGACTGGGCCAAACTTTGTGAAACTGCCTGTTTGAGTAGCACAGTCCTGTACAGCTGGCGAGATTCAGAGGGTTCCCAGAACAGCACAGAACGTTCCAGCATTTCCCACCTGCATATGCTGGTCAACCACTCCTACGGATTAAGAGACACCTACCATCCTTAACTGACGTATGTTCCTCCTCTATTCTGTTGTGCAACTGAACAAAATAATTCCAGAGGTTCAAAAAAAATAAATAAATACCATGAACCTTGAGATTCTTAATTGGTTCCATGCAGGATGCAGAATTCCTAGCCCTATTATAAACTTGACCCTTCCCTCCTTTTAATTCTTTAGAGAGTAACAGGGGTGGCAAAAGAGGGGCAATTGCTTTGTCTTGCAACAGAAGCGGCAGATGTAACAGAGTGGCTAGGAAAACAACGCAAGCGACTCTTTAAAATCTGTATTTCCATATTGTTTTGTAAATATTGGTCTTCACTATCTCTGCTCCAAATACCTCATTTGTTACTATCTTACACACACACACACACACAGGGAAAAGTAAACTACTGACAAAGTGTGCAGCAAAGAAAGAGATTGCATAACAACCTTCAAATCTGCTGCTGGGTCCCATAGCAACTGCACTCATTTCAGAAAAAAAAATTGGCAATTTTCCCCCCGCTGTGCATCCAAAAAAGAAAAAAAGAAACAAGCTGAGAAACCAGCAAGTTCTGATTCAAATCTACAAGATACAATCAGAGTAGTCATGTGTCTTACTATCAGGTCTATTTTACAAATAGGAATCAACCAAATGTTCCTAAAGCGGAGTATTAACTTCGCCTACTTGCTGACTTTTCATTATTATTATTTTTTTGTGCCTACCCACACTTTGCAGCAGCTTAAAGATTAATAAGTTTTATTGTGAAAGCAGCATTCCTGACCCAGTGGCCACTGCATTATGATATAAATCCATAAAACTCGTGTGTCTTAAATATGTCTGCCTGTCTATGGGAACTGACACACCTACCTCTCTGGAACTTGACTTGTTCCATGTTACCTTTAAAGTAACAACATCCCTGGAAGGTACCTTACGCATATTTATTTATCGGTAGCCCTCTTTTAGCAACCACAATTGGGACTGGCAACTTGGTCGTTAAGCAAAACGCTTAAGCAATGTTTGCTAAGTGAAACTGTGATTATGATTACGATCTTACATCAGCTTTCCTGTGCTTTACAGTGAAGCTCTGTTGCAAAGTTATTTTTTCATCGGTGTCATAACTGCTGATGAATCACCCTTCAGTGATTGTTACTAAGTGAGGACAATCTGCATTATATTTATATGGCTTCCTCTCTCAAATATATGATTATTGGTGGCTAACGGTATTAAAAATGATGAACACACATATGTGTTAATAAACATGTTATCCAGATTCAAAGTGAGTTGAATTTTGGTCTGAGAAATTTCTTGACAAGGTCTGCACTCAACTGCGTATCCAAGACTGAAAAGGGGGGGGGGGGGCACACAAGGGAAGATGCTGCAAAACTGGAAAGAGTTGTATCATTTCTCAGCTGCCAGTGAATCAGATACAAGTAATACATGTGACCAGGCAGGAAATACAATTTTGAAAACTAATAACATAGGGAAGTTTATCTGCAAGATAAATGCTACAGGATTAGAAATAGAGAGACAAGTAAGAATTAACAGAGGACTTATAATCCAAGGTAGCTGTTTTGAATGAAAAATGTCATCAGCCTAACCTCTGGTTAGAAGGTTGAGGTAGCAAATGGAAGGATAGATCCTCCTCCATCTCAGAACCTGTAAAATCATTGAAACAGAGAGAAAATATGGGGCTACTAGTAGGACAGATAATCTATCCCCACATTAAGACAATTCTACATATTGTACAGGTGACAGATATGATCAATTCCATTCAGCATGGAAGTTCCCAATCAACATGTTTTTTCTTACACACCCACACACAAAAACCCACCTACAACAATTTGCAAAGAATATTACTTTGGGCCACACCTGAGCTGATACTTGCCCCCCCCCCCGTGTGTGTGTGTGTGTGTATTTATATACACACACCCCGATATGTATGTATGTACATACACATATGAACACTTAGCTAAGAGACATTACATTAGCCAACAACATACACATATCTGCATTTCTCCTTCTTTCTCTGTGTGCCCTGGCCTACTGCCCGTAGTCTAATCTGCTCAGGGTTAGAATTAGCACTCCTGAGTTTGAAGGAACGATCTTTGACAATCAACTGGGTTTTTGAGATTCGGAGGACCAAACCGGTTGTCTTCATGCAAAACAGAAGCTTTGCCCCTGAGCTGTCCTCTCGAAGCAAGATTCAGACTCGAGGATTTCCCAACTACTGTGTTCCTTTGAATCACTGCCAATCACTTAAATACGTGCGTCTCCAAAGAGGCACTTCCTTGCCAATCTGACTACTCATAGGATGTCACAACTACTTCAGACGACATTCAATTACCACAGGTCTTGATATGCGTGAGCAAGAGGAGGGGGAGAGGCACCTCAATGCAAACAGACAAATCCACCCAGCTGCTTTGTGTGTGGCAGAACTGCCTTCCCCAGAAGGTTTTCAACAGGATAGAGACCTGTCAGAGAAGACTTAAGTATAGGGTGGGGCTGGACAAAAGGATGTTTCACATTCATAGGTGCCACCCTCAGCATTCTGCAAGGACAAAGTGCACAGATACATATAACATTTTTCAAATCTTTGGCCACTGAATCAAACTTCTAAAGTGCTCAGGATTAATCCTATCCATCGGACAGCCCTCAAAAAGCATCTATTCTTACCAGAAAACTGCAAGCCTGCACCCATTCACCACGTCACGCTGACTCCAGAAAGGGGGAGTCAGGAAGGGGGACCCCACAAAGGCCCATGTACTTACTGCCATTTTGAACAAGCCATTATACTATGAATCTGTAGTCAATTTGCAAATCACAAATATATTAAATGGCTCAGTTGTGTTATTTGTACTTCGAACAAAAACAATGGGTGCTTAATCCTGACTGATGGCAAATTATGTTTGTAATACTGTGTGAATTAATGTGTAGCAAGCCCACATAAACACACAGTATAATTTCTTTAACACAGCAGGGCCAAACCGTCAAATTCCCTTTACGTGGCAATGCAGAGATGGTGACAAGTTCTGGATAGCTATGACTATCACCCATCTTTATCAGGTTGCTCTGATTTCCCCCCCTAATTGTCAGTTATTGTGAGTGATAAAAACACTGAACAAGATTAGTAGATTTTAAAACTCTATATCATATCGCTGGAGTGGAAAGGGGATTTAAACCACAACATCTAATGATGCTTATTGCAGAAATCTGAATTTAAAAACAAGCTAGAAATAGCTTCCTAATAGAAGTGATGGATGATTTTTGATGCTCTTTCCAGCACTAAACACTCCATGAATATACACGCTCTTTCTCTTTCATACATAACGTCCTATTATCTCTCGCAGGAAACACAGGCCAAAGGAATTATCTGGACCTCTGATGAATGAACAGAGAATTCAATGTGTCAACTAATGTTAGGCCATAAGAAGTTTAACCAGTGTGTTTCAAAATCAAGCGGGGATCTAAACTGGGATTTCAGAGCCAAATAATAAAATTTACAGTGACCAACTTTGCACATGATATGGAGCCAGGTCCAGTTTGGGTCAACAGAAAGATGCAGTCAAATTTAGCCTGCATCAACAGAATGCACCATTCCAAACTCTTGCTGTGAAAGGACCTCTATCAATGGCCTCTTTTCCTAAAACCTGCAAGAGTGTTACAATGAACAACACAGCCAAGAGATACATTCAGGTTTACCCTGAACAGTTAAATTAAAAGGGTGAAATAAAGAACCTGCTTTGCATATAAGAGAATACTGGTTTAATTCCTGGAAGAGGCCCCAACTTGAAAACCTAAAGAGGCTCTATCAGATAGTATGTAATACTTTATATTGAAGAATCAAGAATCAGATTTGACCAACTTCAGTTTTCTAGAAAGGATGCATTGCTGGTAGGACTGGACCTAAGTTTCATATGTTTAATTTTTGTTGTAATCATTGGAACAATGGCATTATGCAATGATTTCAGATTACAGCCCAAAAAGGATCATTAGTGCCATGAAATCCCACAGCTGTAATTTATTGCTGTAATTTGAGGATGATGATTTTGAAAGACCACCCTCCTTCCCGTCTTCTTCGGGAAATGTATATAATCTGCTTATTCTGTATGCTCACCCAAATTACACAATTGTATCTGAAAAAAAATCCCACAAGTGAGAAAGTCCTTTTTTGGAGAAAAGCCTCAAGCACTTCCTCTGTTTCATATCATTCTCGCTCCAACTTTTTTTTTTGCAACGGATGAATATGTCCTTGGAAGTAATTGCAGAAAGAAATCCATGCTAAGGTGATCAGTATTCAGCTAGTAATTAGCAGGAGCCCTCTTCTTAGCTCGCCTGAGGCCCACCGGGTAAACCAACATCCCACATTAAAAATAGAGAATGACACAATCCCAAACTGCCTTTACTGGAAGCTGAGGTTGCCAATGATAAACAGGTTTGCCTCTTGGCTACTGCAGCTCAACTTGGATGGAGGGGAGAACTGGAAACAAAATTGTTATATTTTAAAGAAGAGGCACAATTTGTTTTGAAAAATCACTATTTTAAAAAGGAGTCAGTATTTTCCTTCAAAGCCATATTGCTTAAACTCTTTCCAGGAGTTCAATTTAGGCAACCAAAGAGTATTTCGACACCCCCTTCCAAAGGAGAGCTTCCAAAGTACAGCATTTGGCAGTCTCCCAAGAAATCTAAGTCAGGAACTCCGTCATCAGAGTTCACACAACTTAACACAAGACAGTAAGCAGCAGCAGCAGCAACTTGGCAATGAAACAGCCCTTCCCCCAGGCAGATTCCAGTTCTCCAACTTAAATAAAAGAAATATATCCTGCATCCCTTTAAAATGTATTCAGTACTGATGTTCTTGGTAAAACGAGGACTGGGGGAGGAAGCCAGTAAGTCAGAACCAAGAATTTTCACTTGAGACTGAGGATATGAAGGACAAGGAAGAGGCTATTTAATTATCTTTCCAAAGCTGCAAAATAGGTCTAATTAAGATATGGATCAATAGAAGAATTTAGACCAAAATACAGAAGTTCTACATTTTTCAGGCTGGAAAAAGAGAGAGGGAAAAAGATGGATGGCGGGGATATTTCTATAACTACCGGTAGCATTATTTCAACTTCCTCTCTTGATCTAAAATTAAAAATATGACTTTTAGGCATTGCTGCATGCCATCCAAGGAAGACTTACCATATGACAAAAAGTGTTTATGTAACTTTTTTAAAAAATAAACTTTTTAGGTCCATCACCTTTTCTAAAAATATAACAGCAAAGATTCAATGGTCCGTCACAATGTTTGCCCACTATTAGCCAATCGATCAGTTTACTGATGGAGGACCCAATTGTTCTTTTCACACTGCTAACAGCAGCAGGAAATCAGTGAAATGTTTCCCATGGCCAGGTGTCCAATGAGAAAAGAGTTCTTTTACTAGCTACAATCCTCACACATACTCAAAAGCACTTGAGTTCACTGCTCTACAGGATAGGCTCTTCACATTGCAGTCCTTGACCAAGGCTTGGGCAACCCCCCCCCCCTCCCCAAACACAGCACAATTGAGCAAGGCAAAAGGAAGCTGCCATCTTCATGGATTTCTTATTTCAATTATCTCTCTCTCTCTCTCTCTCCACACACACACATTGCTCATTGTTGTTGCTCATTCTCCCTTTATGCTACAACATGAAAGTCGAGGAACCTGTTCAGGTTCTCCTTATATACACCTAATAATGGAAAATAGAAAAAAATATAACCCAAAATTTCCCTTTAAAAAACTGCCTTCCCAACTGCATTAAAAATAAAAAACTTTACTTTTTCTAACATTTGGGAATCTATTCTCTATACAATTTAGTGTACTCTAATTCACATTCTATTTTCCTTCCCAGAAATTATCAATACTATTCTTTAAAAACATTTTAAAGCATATTTCTTTGTAAAGTATTCTAACCCAAGACTGTCTAATCAATATCTACACTTTATTTAGATGTTTATTTCTCGTATTTAGTTCATTCAAATCTTATTAGGCATTTTTAGAGAGGGGTTTTTTTTTGGTTGGGGGGGTAACAAGGGAGTGTCTAATTTCAACAAATCCCCAAATCGATCCATTTGCCCATCATTTCATTCTTTTAAATATTTATGAAAAGAACCTCTTCGCTTACTTCCATGGCACATTTGGAGATGGCAATAAGGTACTTTTATGTGTCCTGCATCCATTTTAAGAGAGCTTTCTTGATCAGAAAACCCAGACTCCCCTTTCAAGAGAGTTCAATCAATTCAGAAAATCCGAATCCTATATTTTGCCCTCAACATCCTTACTCCAGAGTTGCTTAATTCCCAATCCATGTTCAGTCCCCTTAATTGACTAATTAAAAAGGTATGACAAGCTGCTTTTTTGTTATTACCTTCTACAGTAGCACTTTACCTACAGAGATTTCTTTCTCTTTTTTTTTTGCCAAGCTACATCTTTGATGTTAGAAAGGAGAAGCTTCCAAAAGTGGGCCTTTGGAGGGAAAGGCGTAACATTTCCTTTAATATACTGTATGTATTTTTGTTTTCCATGGTTGGTTGCTCAATTCTTACTGGGAGCCGAAGCAAGACGTCTCCCAGGATGGTATTTATTTTTTTGATTGATTTATTTTTTTGGTGGGTGGTGTGGAAGGGGGGGGGGGCTTTTTTTCACATTTCCTTACATCTAGATTTGCTAGAGAAGTCGGGGTTTCCCCCCCTCCCCTCCTTAACCCAGGTCATTTAGTTTCTTTTTGGTGGCAGGGAAAAAGATTTCATCAGCGGCATTCCACACTCCTGCCTGCCCCTATATTTGGAATAAAGGGCTCTCTCCTTAAAAGAGCCATTTGCTTCTTATGGAGGACATCTTCCTTCGAGGGCTGCTTTTGAGGAGAGAGGGTTCCCCCTCCCCAAATTAAGGAGAAGGGGAGTCCACCTTCCTTTCCTCTCCAACCCTGTGTTGGTGAGAGAAAGGAAGCCCCCCCCCCCATTTTCCAGCCTGCTACTTTTCCAGCTCGCATTAAGAGGAGGCGGCTACTCTTCTCTAACCGCACTCCCCCCATCTCCACCACCATAACCAACTTATATATAAGGGGAGGGTCGCTACCCCGCCCCCCTCCCCCCCTTCCAGGCTCGAAGACCCACCTTGCGTCCCTGGTAGGCCTCGAAGGCTCGCAGGGCCGAATCAGTCAGCTTGACGTGGAAGACAGAGACTCGTGTGCCTCGGCCGAGGCGCCCGCAGGACAGCGCGTACCCCCTCTCAGCCAGCGCCGCCATCTTGGGAATCTCCGCGGCGGTGGCGGCGGAAGCCCCTGGGACACGCCCCCTCAACCATTATGGAGCAGAAACGCCCCTGCGTAACGTCATCCAGCCGCGCGGCGGCAGGCTTTAAAGCTGCAAAGTACGACGGGAAGTGTAGTCTATAACTGTCTCTTGGCTTGGCTTATGATGCTATAGGCGCCCCCTTCGGGTTGACGTTTTCCAAAACTCTCCATTTCTCGCTATATTGCCGGGCTCTGTAAGCCCACCGACTGCGCAAGGGCCAAATGCCGCTAGGCATGTTGGGGGATATGGTCTTTTTTTTTTTCTTCTTCTTCCAAGATGTTTCTAAATTTCCACTTCTGGAGTGTTCTAAATTGAAGGAAATGCTTTTTTTTTTTAGGGTTGTGTGGTGGCGACTCTTTTGAGAAATAATGCTTTTGTATCATTGCCATTGTATTTTTATTCTTTTATTCTTGTCCTCGTTCTGTTTGACAAATTCAAATAAATAAATAGGTAGGTAGACAGGCAGGTAGGTAAATAAATAAATAAGTAAATAAATAAGTAAGTAAGTAAATAAATAAATAAATAAATAAATTCAAAATATGCACGGCTCTTATGCAGAAAATCGAAATAATTTTGTGCCACTTCCTTAAAAGTAGGCAATGACGTTACCTTCGGTGGATGATGTTCACGCCATCAGATGAATGGAATAAATTACCGTGCAAGAGGTAAGGGGCTACTGCTGTAGAAGAAAGAAAACAAGCAGTGATGAGATCAACGAAGCATCTTTTTGCTTTCCCCTCGGACAAGTTATAAGACTTTTAAATCAAAATGGTTCATAAACATACTCATGATTAATGAGGTGTATATATTTAATGCACATAAAATTTTCAAAATATTCACAGAACGGTGCTGATGATTAATAGATTGTCATGGTGAGCATTATGATTGCATTTATTGTTATGTAAATGATAATATTCAACATTTGAAACCGACGATCATCTACTGCACAGACGCATTTGACCCAACCAAAACTGGTGAATACAGTTTGAAGTTTGTGTTGATCGAGTGTTAATAACAAATGCAACATTTATTTTATCCTATTGCAATGTACTACGAACTACCGTATATGTCTCTCTAGAGAGCGGTGATAAACAAAAACCACATTCCCAGGCAAAGAATTCTGGGGAGCGGCTCCCCATTTCGCTTGTTTCTAGGCAGAGGGGCGTGGTGACAACAAAGACACGCCATTGGTTTAAACGCGCCTACGAGAAGGGCGTGGCTATTCAAATAAACTTATTGACATCAGACAGCTGAGCCGCCACGGTTTGGGCCACCGGATTTAGGCTGCTAAAATAGGAACTGTCACTAGATGGCAGCAATCGCCCTAGGATAGAGAGTGAGGCGGCTACCGCTCCTCCTCGCATCTACAAAGCTAAACGAGCTTTGGCGTTCCATCCGGCAAGGGAAAAACTGACATGACCCGGAAGATATCGCTGCGAATGACCGCCCCTTCCGCTTAACCTTTCCGTTTGACTCGTTAAGCACGAACTGCAAGGACTTCGGTTTCGAGAAAGGGCAAGTATGGGCGATGCTGGGGTCGGAGCTGGGGCGGGAGGGGACGGAGCGGGAGGTATGAAAGCGGAGGAGGAAGGCAGCGCTCGGCGGCTCACGCGAGCGGAAACCGGCCTCTGCAGACTCACGGTCCCCGAGGCAGCCCCTCCGGAGCCCATAAGTGGAGGGGACTAAAGAGTCAGAGCGCCCCCCCATCAGTTGGCTCCCTTCTCTCCCTACCCTCCCTCTCTCTCCCCCTCCCCCCTCTCCTCCCCCTCCTTCTCCCCTCCCCCTCTCTCCCCCTCCCCCTCCTCCTCCCCTCCCCCCCTCCCTCTCCCTCCCCCTCCCCCTCCCCTCCCCTATCCTTCCCCCTCCCCCTCTCTCAACTCCCCCTCCCCTCCTCCCCCTCTATCTCCCTTTCCCCCCCTCTCTCCCCCGCCTTCTCCCCCTCCCTCTCTCCTCCCTCCCTTTCCCCCTCTCTCTCTCCCCCTCTCCCCCTCTCTCCCCCTTTCCCCCTCTCTCCCTTCCCCTCCCCTCCTCCCCCTCTCTCTGCTGGGCCCAGGGAGAGATCATGGCTCAGCCCCAAAGGTGCCTTCTTTTCTAAAGGCAACTTGGACTTTCTTTGGGTTTTTTTTTCTTGAAGTCGTTTAGCTTCTCATTTACTTATTTTATTTTATTTGTTTACATTTGTCAAACAAAAAACGAGAACAAGAATAAAAGAAAAAAAAACACACAATGATAGGGACGATAGGCACGTTTGTTGTTGTTGTTGCGAAGTTGTGTCCAACCCATCGCGACCCCATGGACAATGGTCCCCCAGGCCTTCCTGTCTACCATCCTCCGGAGTCCATTTAAGCTCACGCCTACTGCTTCAGTGACTCCATCCAGCCACCTCATTCTCTGCCGTCCCCTTTTTCTTTTGCCCTCAATCTTTCCCAGCATTAAGCTCTTCTCCAGTGAGTCCTTCCTTCTCATTAGGTGGCCAAAGTATTTGAGTTTCATCTTCAGGATCTGGCCTTCTAAAGAGCAGTCAGGGTTGATCTCTAGGACTGACCGATTTGATGGCCTTGCAGTCCAAGGGACTTGCAGGAGTCTTCTCCAGCACCATAGTTCAAAGGCCTCAATTCTTTGGTGCTCAGCCTTCCTTATGGTCCAACTTTCACAGCCATACATTGCAACTGGGAAAATAGGCACGTTACTGACCACTTAAGTGTGAAGTAAGGTCCATGGAACTCAATTTGCAACTGAAACACTGAACATTTGTAGCTGAGACAACTGAAACAGGTAGAGCATTGCAGACTTCGACAATTCTATTACAGAAATCATATTTTTTACAGTCAAGGTTAGAACGATTTACATTTTTTAAAAAATTTATTCTTATTTATATGCCGCCCTTCTCCGGAGACTCAGGGTGGCTTACAATGCGTTAAGCAATAGCCTTCATACTTTTGTATATTTTATACAAAGTCAGCTTATTGCCCCCACAAACCGGGTCCTCATTTTACCCACCTTAGAAAGGATGGAAGGCTGAGTCAACCTTGAGCCTGGTGAGATTCGAACTTACAGTAATTGCAGGCAGCTGGATGTTAAATGCTGCCTTGTAGGAGGCATTAGCCTCCTACTCCACTCAGGCTCCTAAACATTGAGTTTAAAGCGGTTGTTCGTGTGTTTATTATTGCAATTAAAACAGAAAAAGTCATTTACAGGTAAAACACTATGTATAATTTTGTATGCAATACCTAGGTCTGACCGCAAGCGACGCAGTTCTAAGTTATCCAAACTGAGAATTTTGAGCCTAGTAGCATAGGGAATTCTATTGTATACAGAAGAGTGCAAAACTTTTCTCAATTGTACTGGTGTCAGATTCCACACAGTTGAACAATACTCTTTAAGATTGGTCTAGTAGAAGTTTTATAAGCTCTAATTAGCAATACAATGTTTCCAGAAAAAAAGCTTTGCAAAATTAAATTTACAACTCTTAGCAACACTGTTACAATGAACTTTGGAGCATCGGTTGCCAGAAATAAGTACACCTAGGTCCTTGACAAAGTGAGGGTCATCTGCTAGATCAATACCACCATCCAAGAAGTTCTGAGCCAGAACTGAAAAAGCTTCTTGGATGAGAAGTGAAACGTCTTCAAGAAGGGGGGGAAAAAAGTCCAGTTGCCTCTTGAAAAAGCACTGTGGGACAACTATGACTTGGATGACTGAGAATCGCCATATACATTGTTACTCCATACAGAGAGTGGTAAGGACAACCGAGAAGATTATAGGAAGCTCGCTTCCTGTCATTCAGGATACTGCTTATAAGCACTGTAGAGTGCTTGGAGCTCAAAGCGCTGTTAGAGACCCCACACACCCACTTCACTGTCTGTTTCTGATGCTCCCCTCTGGGAGGAGGTTTCGAAGTGTTTCTAGCAAGACTACCAGATTTTGTGACAGCTTTGTTTCCTATGCCATCCGTCGGGTAAACTCATTTTTCTCACCATGTACATGTATACATCTGAACTAGACTGTTGTTTCTCTGTGTCATATGTGGGTATGCACACAATATTGTAATTATTTATTTTGTCACGTTTATGTAATGTATATTGGGGGGGTGACCCTTTGAGAGCCGTATGCAGTGAAATTTCATTTTAATATATGCTGATTAGTGTAGATTCAAATTGACAATAAAGTTATTCTAAGTCTACTTAGTCTAGAACAGGGTCTCCAAACTTGACAAGTTGAAGACTTGTGGATTTCAACTCCCAGAGTTCTCCAGCCAGCATTTAACTTGCTGTTGTGGCCCATATGCGGCCTGTGCGGCTGGTGGTTGATTTGGACAGCAAGGAGGCTGGTGTGGTGCTGCGCCAGCAGCCTGTGCAGCTGGCACTCAGGTCGGACAATGAGGCTGCAGTGGTGCCAGAGGCGGGGATTCAGCCAGGGCCTTCAGAATCTCCAGAAGCTCTCTTAAGTGAGGAGGACGAAATGGAGGAGCCTCTTCTTGATGCACGGGCGCGCAGAGCTGCCAAAAGGCAGGAGTGGCTCCTCAGGAGGAGGTCTCGAGAGTTAGGCTTGGGGCTAATTGGCCACTCCCTTAGCCTATTTAAGGAGGAACGCCAACTGAAGCAATTTGCAGGGAACAACTTGGTTCACTCTCCTCCGTGCTTAGTTCTCTGCAAATTGCTTCTGGGCTTTCTGCCAACCATAGTAAGATTAAGATTATTTATTCTTTGGATTCTTGCAGGCTGTTAAGAAAGTTAATCAACAGCCTTTGTTTGGAAAAAAAAACTGATTTTATTTTAGTAAACTAAGGTTCGTACAGACTTTGTGTGTGCTGCGTTCTTTGGGGTCCGTAGCTGGGGCAGAAAACTTGCCAAGCTTGAGGAATGCTAGTAGTCCAGATAACGTAGAAGCCTTCTGAACATGTACAGGGACTGCTGCTCTGTTGGTAGCCTTTGTGAAAGTACACTATTGTTTTCAGTTAATGTGACGTTATTGTTCTGAAGAAGGTGTGATGAGGGTGGAATAAGTTATGCTTCGACATTTCTCCATTGGAGAGTGTTTACTTCTGAGCCTCTGCAGAAAGCCCCTAGTGAATCCAGACTGTTAGGTTTCCAAGACAAAGGTAAATTGCCTTGTCTTCCTTTCTTGTTTCTCCGGAGAATTACCAAGAAATTCTTCCTCTTAAGTAGTACAGTTTATGGTTTATTGATTAGTCTTAATACCATATCAAATCAAATAAGGGAAAATAATACAGCATATTGAATATGAAAAATATTCACATAATCAGGTATGACCATCCTCTTGGCAATTAACCCCAATCTGATGTAGACAGGAAGTTCTCAGTTGAATGGCTTTAGCTATAGAGGTGGCAGTCCTTTTTTTACTGATCATGAATTTGTCCCTTGGATGAAATAAAATAGCTTATTGATGGGGTCCTAATAGGTTATCAGTTAGCAACTTTAAATCCTGTGCTCTGGCTGAAGCATGTAAGTGGCAGTCAAAAGAGTGTCAATGACATCATCTGTTTGTAGTGTGCCACATACAGATAGTCCTCAACTTAGAAACATTCGAAGTTAAAACAGCACTGAAAAAAACTTAAGACTAGTCCTCACACTTATGACTGTTGCAGCATCCCCACATGATCAAAATCTGGGTGCTTGGCAACCGGCATGTATTCACAGTGCTTGCAACATCCCAGCATCGCATGTACTGTATTTTTCGCTCCATAAGACACACGTTAAAGTGGGTGGAAACAGTGCTGGTCCTTTGGTGAATAGCAGGTGGGCCGTGGCGGCGGGGTCCTTTTACAGTGCTGAACTCCGCCTCTTCTGTCTTTGTCATTGCCCGCCTCTTCTGTCTCTTTTCCGCAGTGCAGCAGTCAATAGGCAGAGCTGGGACATGAGAGGACACCTATCTGTGGTCCTCTTAGGCTCCGCCTGATATTTTTGTTCTTGTTTTCCTCCGCTAAACCTAGATGCGTCTTATGGTCCGGTGCGTCTTATGAAGCAAAAAAAATACGGTAACTTTCCCACTAGGCTTCTGGCAAGCAAAGTCAATGGGGGAAGCCAAATTTGCTTAATGCCCAAGTTATTCACTTAACAATTGCAGTAATTGTGGTAAAAAAGATCATAAAATTGGACACGACTGCCTTAACAACAGAAATTCTTGTCACAACTGTGGCTGTAAGTCAAAGACTACCTCTTTCCTTCCTGGATAGAGTACTTTTGCAATTGCCTGTGTTTTATCATAAAGTCGGGGAGCTCAAATTTTTCTCTGGTTAGAGATACTGCTTGGCCTCTGTCACCATAGCCCTCAATACAGTTAATATTTAATTTAAAATATTTAAAATGAATGGCTGTTTTCAATCCACCATAATTTGAATGCAGTATCCTATTTCCCCCCAAATAAGACATC
Organism: Ptyas mucosa; assembly: GCA_012654045.1. Lineage (NCBI taxonomy): Eukaryota > Metazoa > Chordata > Lepidosauria > Squamata > Colubridae > Ptyas > Ptyas mucosa. The sequence goes on from WNWU01000001.1 coordinate 88,073,889, forward strand.
CCCTGATAATAAGCCCAATCAGGCTTTTGAGCACATGGCAATAAGGCCAAGCGCTTATTTCAGGGTTCAAAAAAAATATGTCAGGGTCTTATTTTCGGGGAAACACAGTAGTAGAAATACAGGTAGTTCTCAACTTATGACCACAAATGAGCCCAAAATGTATGTTGCTAAGTGAGAAATTTGTTAAGTGAATTTTGCCCCATTTTACGACTTTTCTCCCCACATTGGTTAAGTGAATCACTGCAGTTCTTAAAATAGTAACATGGTTGCTAAGAGAATCTGGCTTCCCCTTTGACTTTCCTTGTCTGAAGATCAAAAAAGGGATCACATGACTCTGGGACACTGCAACCGTCATAAATGTGAATCAGTTGTCAGACATCCAAATGTAATTCGCATGACCATGGGGATGCTGCAACAGTCATAAGTGTGAAATATGGTTGTAAGTCAGTGCCATTGTAACTTCGAATGGTCACTAAACAAACTGTTGTAAGTCGAGGACTACCTGTACATTACAATCATGGCTAAGAGTAGGAACAGATTAATGCCAATTTAAGATAATAAAGTCTTGCCTGATTTGCTACCTTTCTAAATGCAGGCAATAGGAACTCCCCCTCCTTTGGGAAGGCTGCCACGACTGAGCAGGCCCTACTTGGCTAACCACCAGTTTCTTCGTATGGTAAGTAGGCTTGAAATTCTCAGAAAAGTAATCCAAATTCTGTAGGTGGCTTTAAGAGCCTTGGTGGCGTAGTGGTTAGAGTGTGGTACTGCAGGCTATACTTCGGCTGCCTGCTGGCTGCCTGTAATTTGGCAGCTCAAATCTCAAGGTTGACTCAGCCTTCCATCCTTCCGAGATCAGTAAAATGAGAACCCAGATTGTTGGGAGCAGTTATGCTGACTCTGTAAACCGCTTAGAGTGGGCTGTAAAGCACTGTGAAGTGGTATATAAGTCTAAGTGCTATTGCTATTTAAATTGTCCTCATTAATTACTTACAACTTCAGGTTCACTCATCCATGACTGACAAAGAGGTTGCTTTCATGGGCAAGTTTTCTAGCCCTCTCTTTCCCTCTTCACTCCCAGAGTTACTTAGTTTAGGCATCAGCAAAGGAAGGTTAGGATAAGAAAATCCTTGTGCAGGAACACAAGCAAGCATACTCTAATCAACCTTGTAGGGCAGTCAAGCAAGAGAAGAATTATTTATACCATTCAGAGTGTAAGAGGAAAAGCAGAATAAAAAATGGATCTTTACAATATTTATTTATTATTATTATTTCTCCGTTTCTCTTTCCCAGATATCTCCTGTTGGTGCACGGAGTATGAGCTCTCTCTTTTGGCAGCGTGGAATCTCCTCTGCTTTTTCCACCCCATGGCAACAGATTCTTAACTCCTTTCGGTCAGTAGAGTCTGCCAGTGCTTTCCAAAGCATTCCTAGGCCGGTCGTGCCCTGGAACTACCAGCAAATTCGTCCAAGAAGCCGGGGCAATGAGTACCAGCCATCGAATCTCAAACGAAAGCACAAACATGGGTGGATTAGACGTATCCGCAGTGCCAGTGGGATAGAAGTGATCCTTCGAAGAATGCTGAAAGGCAGAAAATCTCTGAGTCATTAAAATTGTCTCTAGTGAGACCCTTTCAAAGAAAGTTGGAAGCCTGATACATTAGTTCTTTTTCTTGCTAGAAAATGCTACAATATGGTATGCATTTCTACATGGCATCCTTTAGACACAGGGGGTGATCATAGTGGTTTCTGTTTGGATTGTGAATCTAAAATATCTCCAAGAAGGAATAAAGCTGTTTCAAACTTCAAAATAAACATGTCCTTTTGTTTTAAAAAAACGAGTTAAGATGTAAATATTGAGGTTGCTATTTTTCTGGAAAACTTTGTGCTCCTTTTATCATGTAATTGGTCTGGGTTTTTTTGGTCTAGATTTAGATCTTGGTTGTCATGGAAAATTCAGAAGTTGACAGCACAATACTATGGAGAAGTCCGTTTCTTGGAATGATGTTTTGCATAGCTGTTTTGCAAGAAAGAGGAACCTTTGAACAATGGGAAAGCAAAGATTTTGATAGAAATTGAAGGCTGCAAAGTTGTCAGTACCGAGGATCAGTTTGGGGCAGCAGACAGGTCCTTTTCTATGGACCTAGATTATTAGGTAAATTGGCCTTTTCAGCAGACCAGCAGAGCTGGGCAAGACCCTTGTTAAGGAGATGTAATGTTCAGGTATTCAGGCTGATTGAGGATGGAATGTTAAGGAATTTCTCACCTTGCTACTACTAGGTTGCAATTCCCTTATTAAGGCTTCCCTTGGGGGGATACTTGTGAGCAAGCTTTTATTGTTTAGTTTTGATGGGATTACAGGGGGCAGGAAAGGTCAATTTGGGTCTGAGTGGATTAGACAAAGAGAGAAAAGGAGTTGAGCCTAGTCTAGTCTAAAAGGGAGAAAGGTGCACTGCAGCCTCCATTTAGTTTTGTTAGATTTATTTTCTCTATTTACATGGGTATTTTTTTGTAAAAATAAAAGTGATGCATTTTAAAAAAAGGCAATTTTGAGAGGCAATTACAGTTTACAGGAAGACATGTAACTGTCTTCCTTACATAGCAGATTCTTTCCTCATTTGATGGTTTTCTGTTTTACACTGCTGTTCCTCCCAGAGGAGCTCTTATAATCGTGACTTATGTCTTTATCTTTTTAAAAAAACATCCAAAGTAGTTTACAACAAAATTACCATCAGGATTAATACTAGACCAACAATCAAGAATAAACAATATCCCTTGCTCACACAACAATCAGTAAACAGTGTAATTGAGGAACTATCATGAAGAAAACAAGATTCTGATCAACACTGTCAGGCCAAATCACTATATATGAACGCAGAGCAAACGCCACACCTTTCTATCACTGAACATGTTACCTAGGTGGGTAATGAAACATCTGCAAGAAAATATCCACCTCAGAGAGCACCAAGGATTCCCAGTTCAACCATGTTCAACCCTGAATTACAAATATTATTGAATGTCAGACTGTGTACAGCTTTACTACGTGAGACAACCTAGGAGCAATAACAGCAATTAGAGGTGAAATAAATAGTGTTTTTTTTCTATCAAAGAATATATACTATATATATACATACTATAGGCAGAAGTCAAACAATCAGCAAATTACAGCAAGGAAGAATATATGTGTGTGTGAGAGAGAGAGAGAGAGGCCCAAATAGGGCCTCTTATTAGACAGGTTCTTAAAGGGATAATAGCCAAAAACCTTGCTGACTCATTCTCATCATTACATCAGTGCATCATTGCATCATCGTAGCAGCTGGTCAGCTCTTAAACCATTACCCTGACATTGAAGACTGAACTATGGAGAAGACTAATACTAGGAAAGGTGGAATGAAAGAAGAGATTGACCAACAGGAAAAGGAATGGACTCGGTCACAGTGGCAATGGGGACAATATTGGAAGATCTGAAAGACCATTGTCATAGAGAACATGTGTGCATGTGGTCACTAAGAGTCAACATTGACTTTAGGCATATATTCAATAAAGAATATATTAGGCATATATTCAATAAAGAAGTGTGTAAGGCGTTGGGGCCTAAAGCCAACAACTTGAAATAGAAGCCAGATTGACTTAACCATGTTACTAATATAACTGCAGCGATTCATTTAACAACTGTGGCAAGAAAGGTTGTAAAATGGAGCAAAACTCACTTAACATTTGTCTTGCTTAGCAATGGATGTTTCATGGTCAATTGTGATCATCAGTCAAGGAGTATCTGTAATGTAGCATGTGTGATCTAAAAAATACCTGCTCTGAAGCATATTAAATGGAAAAGTGACATAAGACCATTTTTCACACTTATGATCATTGTAACAGCCTCATAGTCACATGATCAAAATTCAGGTACTTGGCAACTGGCTTATATTTATGACTGCTGCAGTATCCTGCGGGTCATTTGATCATTTTTTGCAACCTTCTGAAAAGTAAACTCAATGGGGATTCACTGAACAACCCTGTTACTAGCAATAGCTCTTAGACTTATATCCCGTAGTGCTTTCCAGCCCTCTCTAAGCAGTTTACAGAATCAGCCTATTGCCCCCAACAATCTGGGTCTTCATTTTACCCACCTCAGAAGGATGGAAGGCTGAGTCAACCTTGAGTTGGTGACATTCAAACTCAGCAGTCAGCAGAATTAGCCTGCAATACTACATTCTAACCACTGCACCACCACGGCTTTTACTGGCTTAATAACTGCAGTGATTCAAGGAACAACTGTCAGAAAAGGTCATGAAGTGGGGCAAAACTCACTTAACAACTGTCTCACTTAGCAACAGAAATTTTGGCCTCAATAAGTTGAGAACTGCCTGTATCTACTTTTTTTGGTTCCCAATCTACTCTACAGTTCTGAGATTTCTGGTGGAGATCTACCAGAAATGCTAACCAGGTCCATCCTTGCTTAGTTTTCTAAGAATAATCAAAATTGGCTCCCTGCTGTTATCTAGAAATGCCTGCATATCTATGTAACTTTCAGGATTACATAAATCAATAAAATTTAAAGGTTAAAAAGACGGCAAATGTGATTAATCTCACTCTTCCTCCCCAAAGGCCTTAGTGAAAATTGGTGGCTATGTATATCAATATGATAAATAGGTAAATAACATTTATTACAAGATGCATCCAGGAATTGTGCAATTTAAGCAGACACAGGCTGGAGAATAATAGCCCTTTCCCAGTTTCCCAGAAAAGACGGTAATTGTCAGGTCCCAGGTAATTTCTACAGGGATGCTGGCATTTTGGTGGGAGGAAGGGGGTGGGGGGGAGGAATGGAGTGGTTTGTATATGAAGTTTCTGTTTCTGTTTCCTGCATTACTGTGTTAATCTCTATATGAAGTTTCTGTTTCTGTTTCTTGCATAACTGTGTTAATCTCTATATGACAGTGATGGCTAACCTTTTCCGGACCAAGTGTCCAAAGCGTAAGCATGTGCACGCGAATGCACATGCCTGAACCTCCAAAATGCAATGCGCACGTGGCACCCCTGCATGCCCCTGCCCCTGCACATGTACACACTCCCCCGCATGCACCTTGCCCTGTGTGTGCGTGCCCCCCCCGTGCGCCCCATTCCCCGCACGCTCCACTCCCCGCACATGTGCGGCAGAGACCCGAAGACCAGGTGGCCAGTGGGAGGCGCGCGTGGTGGAGCTGAGCTGGGGTGACGGCTCGTGTGCCCATAGAAGGGGCGCTGCTTGCCACCTCTGGCATGCTTGCCATAGGTTCACCATCACAGTTATATGAAGTCTCTGTTTCTGTTTTCCTGCAATGATGTCGTGTGGTAGGGGTTTGGTTAGCATTGCTTTAAATAGCTGGTTTTAAATGAGAAGCTTCAGTTCTTGCCTAGAATGTCTAACTCACAAAATATCCCTGGCCTGCTCTCGAGTTGCCATAGGCCAGGGGCGGATGGGAAACCGGCACGGCAGCCAAAGACAGATGCACATTCCATGCTTATCTCTTTCAAGGCTGTATCCCAGGGTTACCTACAGCAGCCAGAGGGGAGTGACCTCTACAACCCGTGAAATTGCTTGCAGTTGGTGAATGTGATTGATGAAACATCCTGGGGGGAGGGGGGAAACAGGGTCATAATTGGGGTGTAAATTACATAGGGTCAGAGCTGCCTTCCCTGACATAGATCTCTTGTTATCACAAACCTTCCAATAAAAGCTTCTTTTGGAACCAATATTCCTGCTTCCTTGGGAAGATTGGAGAGGCAAGACCTTACAGTGTTTTACCTAACCTTGCCTGACTCTGAAAATCCTTTATAGTATAATTATTAGAATTCATAGCCATTGGTAAGCTAAAGTTCTACACTTCTAGTCCACTTTTAAATCATCTTGGCCATTACCAAGCTCTCTGCAACCTGTATCAGTAGAGTTAGATATCAATATCACATTTTCAACAGTAATCCGAAAACGCCACTAGACATTTTACAAGCGCGAAAAGGCGGTGAAAGGCGCCTCCACTTTTGCCCAAATGTATCCTTCAAATATATTGAACTGGAAATCTCAAACAAGGTTCCCGATAAGACTTTGGGGCGGGGGGGAGGGAGGGAGGTTGGGTTTATTAAAAGAAGAGATCCACGATTATGCCTCTTTCCCGGACGCACTACATTTCCCATGAAGCCACGGAGGAAAGCCTCATCTCATCCGGGGTTTTCCTTCCGTCTTTTCTCCCTTTCCTTTTCCGTAGCTCACGGGAGGGAGAGCGAGAGAGAGAGGGCGGGCGTTCCTTCCAGAGCGACGTCCGTAGGAACCAATGGGGACTCCGTTTCCGCCCTCGGCGGCCCAATGGCCTTCCCGATGGGCGTCGCCGAGCAGGGGACCCAGAAGGAGGAGGAGGAGAGGAGGAGGAGGAGGACGATGAGAAGTTGGTGAGGAGGTGCCTGGTGGGGGAAAATGGTAGGTGGGCACTCCCAGCCCTGGATGTGGAAGCGGCCCCCTCCACCGGCTTTGTGTCCCCTCCCCTTCAGGGGGGGAGGGGGGAGGAGGCAGGGCTCCCCAGGGGGAGGGGGCGTGCCGGGTGGTGGGCTTCAACCGGGCGCAATGAGTGCCAGGCGCTGGACAGAAGCGGGGCGATGCTGGGGCTGGGCCGGCCCGGGGCTCTAGGACGGGGAGGGAGGGCAGCGAGACACCCGGCCTGCGCTAAGAAGGTTCTTCAGGGTGGAGGGCCTTCATCGGGGGGGGGGGGGGGGCGGGGCGGGATTTGGGGTGCGGGGCTGAGGGCTTAGCCGGGACCCCACCGTGGGGGAAGGAGGATCCGTGGGAGCCCCGCTCTGCCTTGGTGACCTCCATCCGTAAATAGACGTTGGAGGGGCTGCTGAACTAAGAAGGCCCTCGGGGGGTGAATTAGGAGGCAGGCAGGCGGGCATGGGACGTTTCGGGGGGGCGGGAGTCTGGGGGGGTGGGCCAGGAGGGTCTGGGGAACGAAAAATGGGGAGATGGAGGTCAGGGGGTGGTGAGGTTAATTTCAGCCTTGGATCAGGAAAGGTCCAGAGATCTTGATTGGCTTGATAAGGCATTGTCCAGATAAGCCTTTGGGGAGGGGGGGTGTCTATGGGGAGGAGGGGGAGCTTGTCTCTAGGGTGGAAGTTTGGTACCCTCTGTTAGGGTACGGCACAGGTAGTCCTCGGCTTAACGACCTCAGCGGAGCCCCAAATTTCCGTGGTTAAGCAAAGAGGCGAATTTTGCTTCATTTTGCGACCCACTTGTTAAGCGAACCGCTGCCGTTGTTAAGTGGGTCGTGCGGGTGCTTACCTTGAATCTGGTTTTCCCCCTTTGTGACTTTGCGTGTCAGAAGGGCCCAAAATGACCCCCCCCCACCTCCCCGGGAACACTGCAAACGGTCATAAAATGTGAGTCGGTTTGCCAATTGTCCTGAATTTGGATTCATGGGATGCTGCAAACGGTGGTAAGTTTGAAAAAAACTGGTCATAAGTCGCTTTTTTCGGCGCCGCAGTAACTTTGAACGGTCACTAAATGAATTGTTGTAAATTGAAGACTACCTGTACTTAATTCAGTCCCCAAATTTGGCGGGGGGAGGGCGTTTAGGCCATGGCATCCAACCTTGCTCAGTTCAGGAGCATCTCAGAGTATTGGCTGTCTAGACTCTATTCAAACAATGTAGGGTACATTATTCAGTTAGGAAGCGCGGCTAGAGGGCTCTTTTTGAGCCTCGGGTTTTAAGGCTATGACACAAGTTGCTGGTCCTGGCTTTGATAACTGTTCCATGTGTACCGCTTTCCCTTTGACTGTTCTTATGGTGGAGAGAGGTTGGGTAACCATGAAGGAACTGCTCATGCAAGTGAAAGAGTTACCTACGAAACAGGTAGCTTGTTTGTCCTATGTAGTCAGATTTATTTACGGAGCGTTGTACAGGTCAAAATAAATCAGATGGTGAAGGGTAGCTGCTAAAGGATGAACTTCCTTTTTTCAAAGGGGAATACCCACTGCTGGCTGCTAAAAAAATATGGTGTGGCCCATCTGGGATCCGAGGGGCATTACTTTAGATCCTGAGATCTAGTCTACTTGCCTGTGATTGGAATTTCTTTTTTCTAGGCTGACTTTCTGAAAGGATTGCCAGTCTATAACAAAAGCAACTTCAGCCGATTCCATGCAGATTCTGTATGCAAAGCATCGGTAAGTATCTTATGTCCTTTTGGTTGTAAATTCATGAGAATGGCATTCAGAGTTGGCCAAAAGTTTTATGACAGTGCTGTAAGGGTCCCTAGCTTAGGTTCCCCCCCCCTTTCTTTTCCTTGCAAAAAACAAACATTTATTCCAAAATTTGCCCATTTACTTAGAAGGTTGAAGGTTTCATGCAGATCAAGGATTATTTATATATTTCATTGATTAATATGGCTATCTTGCAGTAGTGACTGAGTGGCCAACATAGGGTAAAAAAAACTCAATACAAATAAACAAGATAATAAAAAACAGATAATGGCAATTGAGGACAACACAAATGGTCAATAAATGCGCATCAGTCTCAGAGGCTTAATTATCCATGCTCATGTTTAAACCCTGCATTATTTTTCTTAATGTATTCTGGCTAATCTTGAATAGAGTTACTAGTAGATGCTGATAGCAGAAAAATGTATGAAAGATTTAATTTTGCAGATCAAATTCTATGTGTGCTACAGGAAAGGGAAAAAACGTGTATTAGTAGCTGGTTACCTTTTGTTCCTTTTTGTAAATATTTTTTTTTAAAGCCAACATTTTCCAAGGAGTAAACTGTCACAGCTGTAGTCTTTTTTATATTGGCTCCTTTTTCTTTCCGTGTGTTTATATAAATTAAATATATTTGTAAATTCTGAATCTATATCAGTCTCATATTTCAGTACATTAAAAAGAGAACAAAATATAAGTAATTGATTACAGCTAGTCCTTTTTTTAGCCACTGCCTTGTTTAGCAGTTGTTCAGTTACAGTAGAGATGAAAAAGTAATTTTGTGACCAAGACTTGCATTTTTAGCCTTTGCAGGTCTATAACAAAGGAAAGCTGAGAAAACATGCATGGTTGTGATGTTATTTAGCGACCACTTTGCTTAATGACCAAGTTGCTGATCCCAATTGTGGTCACTAAATGAAGAGTACTTGTAATAGAAGTACTAAAGAATAGGCTAAAGTGTGTTTCATAGGGAATGCGATGGCTTAGCGGTTAAAGATGGAAAACATGACAGCCTGGGTTCGAGACCCAAACGCCATGGGGATAGAGTGAGCTCCCGTTACTTGCCCCAGCTCACCTGCCCACCTAGCAGTTTGAAAGCATGCAAATGCAAGTAGATAAATAGGTACCACTTCGGTGGGAAGGTAACAGTTTTCTGTGTGGCGCGTATAGTCACCCTGGCCATATGACCACCGAAATGTCTTCAGACAACATTGGCTCCCTCTGCTAAGAAATGGAGATACACACCGCCCCTTAGAGTCAGAAATGACTGAAAAGAGGAAACCTTTACCTTAAGAGTGTTTCATACCTCTAGGAAATAGGTGAATGGAAGTAGAACTTTTGATGGAGTTAATCAAAGGTAAAATCAGGGGAATAGCAGAAGACTGTACTTGACACAGACTAAAATCTTAAATTTCTATCAATCTGGAATTTTCCATCCAGGTACAATGGGTCAGAACGTTTTCCAGTAGAAATATATTATTAACTATTTTGAGCAATTTGTTACTGTCAAGCAATCTGCTTTAGACATTAAAAATGTCTAAAATGTGAGAAAGAAAAGAAAGAAAATAAGGTAGTCCCTAATGTACGACTACCTTAGCAAATTTCCGTTGCTAAGCAAGACATTTGTTAAGTGAGTTTTGCCCCATGTTACCACTTTTCTTGACACGGTTGTTAAGTGAAACACTGCAGTCATTAAGTTAGTTACACGGTGATGAAGTGAACCAGAACTCTTACATGACTTCTGGAGGCTTTGAAAGCCACAAGAGAGCTCAACCTCTTCTTGTGCAGCCTTCGAAAATCGCTTGAGAATGGGGCCTGCTTTTGAGAATAGTTGTTGGGTGTTTAGTGCATTTTGACGTGTCACCCAAAACATTGTGGCAGTGTCACTTTTGATACATATGTCATAGAAGCAGAGTCCGTTTAACTTCCATAGTTGTCCAATGCTGTTGAGAGACAGTGATGATGATGAAGGTATTGGATTAGAAACAGAGAACCCAGATTTTTGTTCATTCCTAGTAATGGAAGCCCATTAAGTAACTGAGCCAGTGGTGGGATTTAGCTGGTTCTGTCAGGTTCGGGTGAACCGGTAATAGTGACTGCGGGATGATCCGCCTACCCGTCCGGATGTAATGCGCGAGCAACTGCGCATGCACAGAAGGCCGCACACATGTTCAAAGGTGGCGTGTGTGAGCACACATACACACGTGCTCGCATTTGCAAACCAGTAGGGAAAGTAAGTGAATCCCATCTCTGAACTGAGCCAGTCATTTTCTTAATCTAGTCTGCTGTACAGAGTTATTGCAAGGACGTGGGAAGAGAGTGGTATATATTTTGTCTTTTGCTCTCTTGTATGAGAAGTGGGATATACATCTTATTAAATGCATTAAATGGTCAGCCTGTATTTATTTGGGAGCGAAGGCATACCTTTCTGAATCTAACAGGGACCTGACAGATTCTGCATCCTTTGGAGAATTCCAGAAAATAATAAGCATTAAATCAGCTTCCATTAGGACATGATGTTTAATGATCTGTTTGGAAAGTTACCTTTTTCTTATTTTGTAAGAAATATTCAATTACAATTGCCGTTTGAATGCTTAACAATATGGGGACTGAACTGCCTCTTAACACACAGCATAACTCTTTATTTATTTTTTTAAAAAAATGATTTACAGAACAGAAGACCTTCAGTTTATCTTCCGACAAGGGAATATCCATCAGAACAGAGTAAGTCCCTGCCTGCTTTTGTTATTCCTGCCTACCGTCCATGGAAAGTTGTTACTCTATATGTACAAAGGCAATTTGTGTATTTTGTATTTCTCAGCAGTTAAAAATGTAAGTGGCTTGTGGTGTACTTTTTTATATGGAGACAGACCAAAACTTCAGTTTTTAATGTAGAACTCTCCTGGGAGAGTAGATTCTTCCTTCAAGCTCATAGTTAAGGTGAAACAGAGATAGTTCATTAGTCTATTATTTAGCACTATGAGATAGATTGGGTTTGCATTTGGAAGCCTTATTTTACTATTTCTTTGCTAGAAATACTATTACGATTTTTTAATGAATTTGGATATCATAAGGCTAAATATGCGCAATGGAAAAACTTTCAGTCGTGGCTGTAAAAGACCAAAAATGCATAAAATAGGGAGTTGACACCAGGATAGAACTCCAGAATGTAAGCAAAATCAGCCTGCAATACAGGATTATAACCGCTATGCCGCCAGTTCCCCCAGGCCCTCTGAAGGCTGGGTAGATCAGTCCGCCATTGATTGCCCGAAGTTGGTCAGCTACGTTAAGCCTCCTGGGGGTTAATCATTCCTGTCCCCACTGCTTTTTTTTTGTCCTTGATCATTCTGTTTTTCTGTTTAAGTAAGGAAATATCTCTGAAATGATGACCCACCTGGTCACGGGTTGTTTAGTCTTCATATAAATTAATCCAGAGTTTTCTGGCTACATCACTTAGTCCGGGGTATGTCGAAGGACTGCAGCGAGAGGACCCTGTTAAAAAATGGGTGCCCTATCGGTTTTAAAATATTACATTGTATTTTAGAATGCAGAAATCAGTTGATTTTTATTTAGCCGTGTGACTCAACATGGGAGCTGGATGCAGCTCTTGGGCTAGTGTAGATGTTAAATAACGTGATGAGTAAGATGGTCATGAAATTAAGTCTTGCACGATTACGTTCTATTGATCTTTGTGATTTATTTTTTAAAAACCAACATCCTCTTACTCAGTTTTCTGAGCCTCCCCACCCCCTTCTCCAATCTGCTCCAGCAAAATATTCTTTCATTGGTGGTATTGAAAGTTGCCAAAATATCAAGATGGGTGTCCAGCATGTCTAACTTCCTCACAGCAAATGAATAAATAAATAAATAAATCACCAGACTGGGTGTGGCCATTTTAGCCATCCTCATCAAGTCCAGTACTGTAATTCAAATTAAAGCAAAACAAATGGTTGCTGAGCCTAAGAGAAACTCAGCAGTACTGTTAATAATTGGTTTAGTTGGTAAACTCTTATTTGTAGACTTCCTTGTTTTTTCCCTTTGAGGTGATAGAAAACAGATCCGTTCTGTTTGATGCCTTCTCGTTTACTTCTTGCATTTCTTTCCGAAGGTGAAACATAACAATTTCCTTCAATCTCTTTTCGTGAAACTTAATTTCCAATCCTCTGATCATCCTTGTAACCCTTTTTTTGATCCAGTTTGTCTGGATTAGGAACGTGCAGGAAACGAAATGGAAAAAAAAAAATCTTTTGCTTCAAATCTGCACATTCTATCCCACTACAGAAGTTCTGCTGAAGCATTTAGGATCAACTTCAATTATCCAAAATAAAACCTGCAGGCATTTTGAAATGATTTTACGGGATGAGCACAGCTGGGTTGGTGTGCCCCATTTGTTTTCCCAAGCGTCCACGTGCTGTCTACCTGCCCCCTAACTTTATCTCAACCGCCACCTCTGATACATAATTATTTGATACACAATTATAGCACAGTTTTTATAGGTTGCCCAATTGAAAAGATTTTGGACAGGTTGCAGTAAGTTAAAGTTAAATAAGAAGCAACCATGATAATACAATAGATCGCTCATCATTTTGCCCCCAGTCTTTCCCACCCCTTTCCTCCTCTTATCTACCATCTATATCTGCATTAATAATGTTACCAAGGAAATCTCTGAAGCATGGCTCTCCTCTTATTTATTAATTAATTAATTAATTAATAGCCACCCATATTTCCTTAAGGTAACTCTCAGTGGCTTACAATCATAAAAGATAAAAACTGTATAAAATGTAGATAAGTCGAGGTCCAATTAAAAGATGGGGAGGACGGAGCAGGATGGAGAGGAAGCTGGAATCTGTTGCTAATCAATCAACCACCTCTACTCTCATGCTCTCACGTTGGAGCCCCAAGCCAACTGGCACATCCAGATTGTTAGGCTTTTATGGAAGGGTTGGAGCTGATCTCATTCCTTGGGGCAAGAAGTTCCACAGGGCAGGTGCAACAGCAGAGAAGGCACTTCTGGACCACATGAGCTGGAATAATTAGGCTGATGGGACCCACTGCATACTTCTTGCTCTTACTCCCCCACTATTTACAGCACTTCTGCCCAGCACAAGTGCATTTTTAGTCTGTATTTGCAAGACGTAAAGGTTGAAGTATCTAAAACCCTTGTGATTTGGTTCAGGCATGGGCCATCCGGGGGTAGCTGCTCCACACGCAAAGCATTTGGATGATCCTTACCATTTATTTTTTTAGAAGCTGTCCATGTTGTTAGTAAGGCTGGGGTCTCCAACCTTGGCAAGTTTGTGGATTTGAACTCCCAAAATTCTCCCCCCCCCCACCATGCTGGCTGAGGAATTCTGGGAATTGAAGTCCACAAGTTTTAAAGCTGCCAAGGTTAGAGACCCGTGCTGTAAGGCACCTGTGGTGTTCTGCTGCCACAGATCATACCTCCAAACGTGCCTGGGATTAAGTGGCCACCATCTTCTCCCAAGCCCTGATCCAAAAAGTAGCAAGTGGTTGTTGTTGAATGAGTTGAGGCAGTGCTCTAGTGCAGTGGCCCCCAACGTTTTGGACACCAGGGACTCGGTCTGTGGAGAAAGTATTTTCTGCAGACCGGAGGGGGCGTGGTTTTGCATTCTCCCTACATCCCATGGATAGGGCTTAACCCGTTTCCGTTGCCCGCTTTCTGGCATGCCATGGCCCAATGGCGGCCCATGGACCGGGGGTTGGGGACCCGTGTTCTAGTGCAAAAGGTACCTCCTGCATCTTGAAACTCATTGGCACAGATTCTATTCTTTGAGGCTTTTGTCCACAAGGTGAGACATCATCTGAAAACATCTGTCAGCCCTTCAAAATGGACTAGGTCAGGAAATAAGACACCCCAAGAAATACTGGTTTGTATGTATGTGTCTCACCTGTGTTGATATATAGGCTATAATAATAAACAGAGGAAAAGAATCAAAATCACGTGAAGTGTTAATACCACTTTATAATGCCTTGGTAAGGCCACACTTGGAACGCTACATTCAGTTTTGTTCACCATGATGTAAAAAAGAAGTTGAGACTCTAGAAAGAGTGCAGAGAAGAGCAACAAAGATGATTAGGGGACTGGAGGCTAAAACATATGAAGAACGGTTGCAGGAACTGGGCATGTCTGGTTTGATGAAGAGAAGGACTAGGGGAGACATGATAGCAGTGTTCCAGTATCTCAGGGGCTGCCACAAAGAAGAGGGAGTCAAGCTATTCTCCAAAGCATCTGAGAGCAGGACAAGAAGCAACGGGGAGGAAACTAATCAAGGAGAGAAGCAACTTAGAACTAAGGAGAAATTTCCTGACAATTAGAACAATTAATAAGTGGAACAACTTGCCTGCAGAAGTTGTGAATGCCCCAACACTGGAAAATTTTAAGAAGATGTTGGATAACCATTTGTCTGAAATTGTGCAGGGTTTCCTGTCTAGGCAGGGGGTTGGACTAGAAGACCTCCAAGGTCCCTTCCAACTCTGTTATTCTATTCTAATAGAAAAGCGGGTGGACTGAGAGTAGCGGATAATTTAGATTTCAATTGATTATTCACTATCAGTTACAGATTGAATAACAGAAGAGCTAGTTTGGTCTAGTGCAGGGGTCTCCAACCTTGGTAACTTTTAAGACTTGTGGACTTCAACTCCCAGAATATCTCAGCCAGCTTTGGTTGATTTCCTAAGTGAGAGGAATTCTGGGAGTTGAAGTCCACAAGTCTTAAAGTTACCAAGGTTGGAGACCCCTGGTCTAGTGGTTAGTGCACCAAGCTAGAAACCGAGAGATTCTGAGTTCTAGTCTCGCCTTAGGCACAAACCAGCTGGGTGACTTTGGTCCAGTCGCCTCTCTCAGCCCAAAGAAGCAGACAATGGCAAACCTCTTCTGAAATCATGCCAAGAAAACTTAAGGGCCTTATCTAGGTGGTCACCAGGAGTCAAGACTGATTCATACATACAGACCCAAAAGCTTGCTGGTGTTTTTCCTTCCCTCCCTCTTATGCCCAAGAGAAAGAGTGTGAACCAGTCCTGAATTTCTTTCTCACCTCTGCTGTCTTTTCGAGTAAGCTTATATTTTTCTAATTAGCTGCCATGTACTTTCTTCATGACTATCTCTGTATGGCTCCACAAAGGCCTTATTTGGATAAGAGAATGGTCTGGACATTTCCACAAGCAGGGTGGATTTGATTTAAATCAAGTCTATTTCAATCACAATTTAAACCATGATTTAAATCACTAGTAAAAAGGCTTGATTTAAGTCAACTTGATTTAAATCATAATTTTTAAAGAGCAACTGTCATCTCTCTCCCGCAGTGGTTCCTTCTCTGACCTGCTGTTGACTCACCAACAGCCCCAATATTACAGAATATACAGCCTCATGCTACATAACTAAGCTCCATTTCATACTGAATAAACTAAATTATCTTAAATAGAAAACGATCTTTAGATAGATTTTTACTCCAAAAGCATTTTATTAAAATAAATTCGATAAAAATTTTTTAAAATCCAATTTAAATTTTTTAAAAATCTGATTTTTTTTAAAAAAAATAATTTTTAATTGATTTTTATCCCCTCTGTCCACCAGCCATGCAGCAAATACAATATGAGGATCATAGTGCTTTCTTATCCTCAAAGTGCCTCATAAACCTTGGCCAGCTTCCAGTTCCAATTTGACTGTGAAGGCCTATTTTTCAAGCTCTGCCGGGCAATCGCTTTGTGCCGTGGAGGCAGAAAGGACTGTTTTGAAGCCATAATCATAAATGTCCCGTTGCACATCTTGGGTTGTATTTGGAGTGAGCGTTATGCCATCTCTACTACTCTTAACTGTTCTTCTGCCCTGTTTTGAAACTTATTCTTGAGTAAATCAGAGAGCCGGCTGCAACTACAACACAGAAGAGGACTCTTGGAAATAGCATAGTACAGAATACTATAGGACTGTGATGGCAAACCTATGGCACCAGTGCCACAGCTGGCACGCAGAGCCCTCTCGGCGGGCACGTGAGCCGTCACCAGAGCTCAACTGCACTGCACATGCCCGCGTGTGCCTCCCGCCGGCCAGCTGATTTTCGGGATGCACAGGGTGTCGAGGGCATGCGGGAGACATGGGCACATGCGCGGGGGGGTCACATGGGGGCGCATGCATGGGGGTGGGGGCGCACACACATGGCGGGTGGGGGGAGCGCATGGGGTGCAGTGCACACGTTCTGGAAATGCGGAAAGAGGTCCATTTCCGGCCTCCGGAGCCTGGGGGAAGCCATTTTTGCCCTCCCAGAGGCTCAAGAAAAGCCTCCGGAGCCTGGGGAGGGCGAAAACACCCCCAGTCCGGTCATGATGCAGGTTGGTAAAATTTTTGAATCCCACCCGTTGCGCGCATGTGTGTGGGGGGGAAAGGGGTGCGTGGGATGTCACATGTGCATGCGGAGGGGTGGGGGGGTCATGCATACATGCACAGGGGTGTGCATTGCATTATGGGTGCCGGCACGCACGCTCACTGTCGCACGTGCAGACGTGCGCTTTTGGCACACAAAGAGAAAAAGGTTAGCCATCACTGCTATAGGACTTGGCACAAGTGGTATAAGTGGTTGGAGGGAAGGAAAAATGAAGAAGAAAATTAGGGGGGAAAGATAGAAATGTTAAAAAAGACAGAAAGGATATGTTAAAATATAAAAAATAGGAAATAGATATGAATGAGAGAAATATATTGTATATATAGTAATTAAAATGTCGGGGACAAGTAGTAAATCGGAATAATGCAAAAAGAAAGAAGGGGAAATTGTAAATAACAAAGAAGATCACTGCAATAGCTGTAAAGAGAGTGCGTTTATAAATGTTGTATGTCTTGTATCGTTATATTGTGTTATAAAAATAATTTTAAAAAAATTTTTTTAAAAGGAAATAGTATCCCATCGTATCTTCCTAAGAGCTGGGCTCTGAGGGGGATACAGGTAGTCCTTGACTTACAACACGGCTCATTTAGTGACCGTTCAAAGTTACAACATCACTGAAAAAAGTGACCTGTGGCCGTTTTTCATCCTCATGGTCATGTGATCAAAATTCAGACGCTTGGCAACTGACTTGTATTTATGACAGTTGCGATGTCCCGGGGTCTTGTGATCACCTTTTGTGACCTTCTGACAAGCAAAGTCAACGGGGAAACCAGTTTCACTTAACAAGCTTGTTTCTAATTTACCAACCGCAGTGATTCACTTAACAACTGTGGTAAGAAAAGTTGTAAAATGGGGGCAAAACTCACTTAACAAATGTTTCACTTAGCAACAGAACTTTGGGGCTCAATTGTGGTCATACATTGAGGACTATCTGTAGAAGCGGAGTGACAAGAGATAGGCAAAATACGTCACAGGTAGTCTGCAACTTATGATCTTAATTGGGACCAGGACTTCTATTGCTGTGCAGGGCGGTTGTTAATTGAGTTGCACCTGATTTTACGATCTTCTTTGCCACACTTGTTACTTGAATCCCTTGGTCATTATGTGAATCCAGCTTCCCCCCCCCCCCCAATTGACTTTGCTTGTCAGAAGCCTGCTGGAAAGGCCGCAGGTGGTAACACCATGACACACTGCAGCTGTTGTAAATACATGCCCGTTGCCAAGGGCCCAAATTATGATCATCTGACCATGAGGATGCTGCGATGGACATAAGTGCCATTGTAATTTTGAATGGTCACTAAATGAGCAGTTGTAAGTCCTGTACAGTCAGAGCATTCCAACCTTAAAGTCATTTCAAATGTATGTGATACAATCTCAGAATTAGGTTGGATTGGTCTGTTTTGTGGTTGGGCCACTTCTGATGTATTTGGATTGGTAAAACTTTCCTTCCTTCCTTCCTTCCTTCCTTCCTTCCTTCCTTCCTTCCTTC
>WNWU01000001.1:88091997-88125074 GCA_012654045.1 Ptyas mucosa
TCCTTCCTTCCTTCCTTCCTTCCTTCCTTCCTTCCTTCCTTCCTTCCCAATTGGTGGCCAGTCAGATCAAGAAATTCTTGATGAATTTAGATAGCAGGTTTTAGATAGCTGTCCTTAGGACTGGAGGCCCTGATTTTAAGTTGGGATTACAACTCTTAGAATTCCTAGGCAGCCCAGAAAGGTTGCATTAGACCAGGTGTGTCAAACTGGTGGCCCACGGGCCGGATGCGTCACGCATAGGCCACGCCTACCCCAGCTCCACAAAGGAAAAACACTGCGATATGTCACATGACGGCAACATGAGGCGGCGAGTTTGACGCCCATGCATTAGATTATTCACAAGAAATGACCCAACAAGCTCTTTCTTGTGCCCAGCCCCAATCCATTGGGCAAAACGGCAAAGGGAGCAAAAAAATTCCTTCCCAGGCTCTGCAGAGCAGAGTGGGACAACTTGCCACAGCCAATTTGCTGCGGCCAACTCAGCTGCCTTGAATATCGAGCGATGGTGTCCACATCCTTGCCTGAATTGTTTTGAAATTTCCCCCTCCTCCCCACTGTGCAAATGCACAGGGTTATGGCGTTATGATAGGCCAGATGTTGGGGACAAACAATAGGCAAGGTATTTATTGTATGCCTTTGTCTATGGGTTTCTCTCCTAGACATCTGGTTGATAAACCATCAGTGGGATTAGATAGAGGGAGCTTTGGTTTAAACCAGGAGATTTATATTTTGCCTATTTTTTTGTAAAACTCGAGGGTATGTAATGCTCCTTCCTTCCTTCCTTCCTTCCTTCCTTCCTTCCTTCCCCTCCCTCCCTCCCTCCCTCCCTCCCTCCCTCCCTCGAACCATCTTACAAGATGGGTTGGGCTGAGAGAATGACTAGCCCAGGGGTCAGCAACCTGCGGCTCTGGAGCCGCATGTGGCTATTTCACCCCTCTGCTGCGGCTCCCTGTCACTCAAAATATGCATCACAACCGCCAATGTGTGACACCCGCCGGCACGTGATTTATTGAACTTTTCAACCTCTGGTAGGCCAACCATGGATAAATCCAAGAAAAGAAAAGTTTCAGAAGAAAACAGAACATTTAATTCAACTACGTATGCTTGTTTTGTGGCCACTCAAGAAATAGTCAGGCACGGGAAGGGTTTTGTGGCTCCCGGTGTTTTCTTTTCTGTGGGAAACAGGCCCCAATTCCTCTTTGAGTGTTTAAGGTTGCAGACCCCTGGACTAGCCCAAAATCACCAAAGCTGGCTTTCCTGCTTAGGGGAAGGACCAAGCTCCTAGGTTCTAGGCCAAACCCAACCACTATAACAAGAATTACATGATGATGATGGTGATGATGATGATGATGATTTATGTGGATGGAAAAAATGCTGACTTTTTACATGCTGTAAAGCTATGAAAAGACAAAAGTCTACAATATTTAATAGACAAAATACAAAAGAGGAGAAGGACGGGAAGAGAAATATGAGAATTAGAGTAGAATTTCCATGCCCTGGCCTATCCTAAGAGATTCTAGGGGAGCGGGCTACTCTTCCTGATAGAAGAGTGGCTATATTACAGGGAGTCCAAAACCAGCTGGGAAGATCAGAAATGCTGATCACGTGTCCATAGGACACTGCAACCATCATACATGCATTGCCAGTTGTTAGGTGCCTGAATTTTGATCACACGACTGTGGGGATGCTGCAGTGATTGTTAGGTGCAAGAACTGATCGTTAATCGCTTTTTTTCATTAATCACTTTTTTCAGTGCCATTGTAATATCAAACAGTCACCAAACAAATGGTTCTAAGTTGAGGACTACCTGTGTTTTCGTTATTTGGTCTTGAATAAGGCTAAAGGCTTCTTACTCCTGAGGGAACCAGTTGTTCGGTAGCCAGAATTGCACCTTCCCTGATCGTTACGAGCTCCATAAGATCCTGTGGAAATAATTTTCTTCCTTTCTTTTGGCTGGAGAGATGATCTCCAGGGATTGAACCTGTGACTTTCCGCATGTGAAATGTGAGCTCTTCTGCTGAGTGACAGCCCTTCTCTGCGTTTGTTTAAGCTCCAAGCAAGCAACCTCTGTCTCCCATAATCCTGCAGTCAGCGAAGTCTAGAACCAAGCTTGCAATGCTTTCTTGTGGATTTGTTTCGTTCTGTATTGATCCTTTTTTTCTTGTCTTTCTTCAACAGTAATTGTCACAGAAAAGACAAATATACTCTTGCGTTACCTACATCAACAGTGGGACAAAAAGGTAGGTTTTTTGGTGAAAA
Source organism: Ptyas mucosa (assembly GCA_012654045.1). NCBI lineage: Eukaryota > Metazoa > Chordata > Lepidosauria > Squamata > Colubridae > Ptyas > Ptyas mucosa. The sequence goes on from WNWU01000001.1 coordinate 88,094,257, forward strand.
TTGTTGTCAAGTGTCATTCTTAGTGTTTGCGCGTGTTAGAAACAGTATAGGGAGGCCAGCAGATTAAAAACAATTTATAGATCCACAACTCTGGTGGAATCTCACTTGGGATAGATAATAAGCGGCTTCTAGCCTTCCACTTTTTGCTTGCTTGTTTGCACTGCCAGAAGTCTTACTGGAAACAAAATTGGTATCTGATGTTTGCTTTGGGAGAGAATCCAATTTCAAAAACCCTGAGAAAAAATTTGGGGGTTTGAAGTGAGAGGGAGTCAAGCCATGATGAAATCCAAATTTTTTTACTGCCGGTTCTGAGGGTGCGGCTTGGTGGGCGTGGTGTGGCTTGGTGGGCGTGGCAGGGGAAGGATACTGCAAAATCTCCATTCCCACTCCACTCTGGGGCCAACCAGAGGTCGTATTTGCCAGTTCTTCGAACTACTCAAAATTTCCGCTACCAGTTCTCTGAATGCTCAAAATTTCCGCTACCAGTTCTCCAGAACCTGTCAGAACCTGCTGGATTCCACCCCTGAGTCAAGCCAATCTAATTTTTCTTGTCTTTTTCCCCCCTCCTGTTAGAATGCAGCGAAGAAAAGAGATCCTGAGCAAGTGGAAATAGAAGGTGAAAACTCTGCCCCACCTCGCAAAATTGCCCGGACAGACAGCCAAGATATGAATGAGGACACTTAAAATTCTCTCCAGTCTTCTGTGTTAAAATTTACAGGCGCTTCCTGTGTGGGTTTTATTTTTATTTTTTTTTCTGTGTGTCTTTCAGTGTGTACACAGGCACGCACATGTACATACACACTCACGCACACTTCCGTCAGCCCTCTGCCTTCCCCATCTCTTCCTCCCGTCCTCCATCGTGCAGCCTATACCATTTCTGACTTTGTAGAAGCCAACGTATTTATTTTTGGGATGGGGGAGGGAGGTTTCTTTTTCCATTTTTTTTTAATTATTTATGCGTGCGCTCTCTCTCTCTCTCGCTCTCATGTTCAGAGCACATCAGAAAGTAATGATGTTTAATCTGTGATCAGTGCTTTTTTTTAAAAAAAATGAAAAAAATTCCACTTTTGTGGCTCCCCCCCCCTTTTTTTTTTTTTTTTTTTTGAGAAATGAGCTGCTCCCTGAAGAGGGAGCTCAGTTCATGCTGATGGCACCCCCTCCGCATTGTGTCCTCTGTTCATATTATCGAGAATTTCCATCTCACAATTACTGTACAACTATTGGTGTGTCATAACTTAGCATTGTTTCGATAACGGGGGAAACTCATGGAGGGGAGGGGAGGGGAGGCTTATTTCTTATCCATCCTTTTCCAGGTGTGTTGCTACCTGCATACCATTTTCTGTTTTCCAGCAACTGTGGGGGCGGGGTCAGGTTGTTTGCGGTGGTCTCTCTTCAGCTGATGATCTCTGGCTGAGATTGTACCCATTTTGCTGGCAAATGTTGTGTTATCATGTTACCTTCTCTGGCCTGTCTCCTCTTCCTCCCACCCCCTGACCCTCTGGCTCCCCTTCACACCCTGGGAAACTCATTAGCACATCGGTCGTAGATAGCAAGTGAAAACGCATTTGGGCTTGCCCGGCATCTCTTTTGCACCACTCTTTGGATGGACCAGTTCTGTGCAACTTTTCAAGTAGAATAAAGCGGGATGTTTCTCACCACTTTTAACGAGTTCTTGTTTAAAAAAAACAACAACCTCTTGTTGGAAACTCTAGGGCAAGGGCCAGCAACATCGCTCTCTAGAGCTGCCTGCAGTTCCGAGATTAGTTGCAAACCCCTCGTGCAAGAAATCGGATCCCTGGGAAGGGGTCAGTGTCCTGTCTTCCAGCCTGCGGCTTGAAAGAGGTTGTGTGTGTGTGTGTGTGAGAGAGAGAGAGAGAGAGACAGAGAACTTGCGTCTGTCAGATGCTTGCGAAACATTTCAAGGTCAGAGCTTTGATTTTGAAATTGATGCTAAATCTGATTTGAGGTTGGAACACTCTTGGTAGGATTGATACAGCACAGAGTATTCATTCTAAGGATGGAATATCTTTAACGTCCAAACTTGTTAACCTTATAAATAATTCTGCACACTTCTAGTCCCCACTTTTTTTAAAAAAAAAGCTCTGGACCCAACCATCCATCCTGTGACATGGTCCACAACGGTTTATCCAGAGGGAACATAGATCTGAAAGAAAGAAAGGTTGCTTACCCTACTTTTGTGCAGCAAAGTGCTTAATTCTGAGACTTTATAACATTTTAAGCCAAGGTGACATAAGCTGCCTTATTCTAAGTAATTGTCTGTTGGGCTACAGTCCTCTCTTTTAATTGGCAGCCTCTCACTATGGCCGCCTGGCCTTAAGTCAGTTGAGAACCTAACAAATGATTTCTCAGGCAAATGAAATAGTGACTGGCTGTTTCGGTAACTGGTATGCTGGTTATAGAAGTGACAGTCCGCCAATAATCCTTTGGCTGTTTCAGTAAGCAAGCTGTGTGACCACACCCTTGGTTTTTTTGCATCAATATCATGCCTGGACATCAAAGCAGATTGACTTAGTTTAGAGACAATTGTAATAATAATAATTTTAAAAAAAGAGTGAAGGAATGTATGTATGTATGTATGTATGACGAATGTGTGAATCAGGTGAATTGGACATAACAGCTTATTCACATAAGCCAGAGGTGGGAAACTATGGCCCGTTTACGACTTGTGGACTTCAACTCCCAGAATTCCTAAGCCAGCCCTGGCTCAGGAATTCTGGGAATTGAAGTCTCCAAGTCGTAAAAGGGCCATAGTTCCCCACCCCTGACATAAGCTGTCACAGGATGTGGATGTGGTTTGTCTCTTGAGTTAGTGTGAGTCCTGTGGAATATCTTTTATTGAGGCAGCTTCCTGTAATGGATAAGGTGTTGGGAAGCTGTGAGTTCTAGTCCCTTCGGCATGGAGCTGGGTGGCTCTGGGCCAGTCACTCCCAGATCAACCCACCTCACAGGGTTGTTGTGGGAAAATAGAAGGAAGGAGCACTGCATGTTAGCCATCTTATAAAACAATAAAGGCGGGATTTTAAAAAAAAATCAAATAAATTGCACTCAAGATTCCAACTCTGGTATATTTTAGCTCGATTTAAAAATGCATCCTTTTTATGTTGCCCTTTCTCAACAGCTAAAACTCCCTAATTTTTTTAATAGATGTTTTTCACCTTTTTTTTTTGTGATAGTTGTAATTGCTGCTAGGTTTATACAGTGAAAAGCAGTATCCAATTGTTTTCATTGCCAAGTAATAAAACTAGTATCAACTTTAATACAGATTTTGGGGAGGGTGGGTGGAAATCCCTAACGGGCCTCGTTCACACCGTGCACCAAGTCCGATGATGGTGCGTTTTGATGAATTCTGCAAACTGTATTGATGCATTTCAAATTATGCATGTGCAATACTTTGTAATCTAGGAAATATCATTTGGTTTAAGTGGATTCTGCCCCACTGGAGAATGTACTCTGTTTATTTCAAAATTCTAAATGTAGAAGTAAAACTAATCTTTTTACTTAATTTGATTGGAATTTTGTATGTATAAGGACTTTATGGTGGCCTGAAAACTCAAACGGTGCCTTTGTAGTATACCGTCAACATACTCAATTTCGTTTGTCAGCAACAGCAAAATGTGACTGTGGAACTGGAACCATGGCCTGCCCAATCCATAGCTGTAAGATTACATAGTGCAAAGCCAACAGGATCCTAGTTTCAAATTACAGAGTGTGAATATCAGATTTGGGATGGCAGGCAGCTCACAACTTCGCTTTCTTGCTTGGTTGTTTTGCATTAATTTCACCTTGTGAAATTCTTTTAGCTTCCATTTGGTAGAACAATCTATAAACCATAATATGAATGGTTTGGTTTTAACTCAACAAAATGCACGGACCAAGTTGCTATAGCTGTGTAGATTAATGGAAGAAAATAGGGGTCAACTAAACCCAGGTGTCTCTTAAATATGAATGGATTTTCTGGGAAATTTGTCTGTGTCGTTGCTAAAAGTCAATGCTGAGTTTGATAGAATATAATCAAAATGGTGAATAGATTTCTGTCTGTGGCTCCCAAGATCTGACAAATCTCTGATACCTAAGATAGGACTGTTGAATTAGGGCTGCAAACACAGATAACTAGTAGATTATAGCAAAAGTTAGCGGCTGCCAAGAATTGTTGCAGTTGAGACCTAGAACCTGGCCATATTTTAACATAATGATCCATGGTGTTAACTCTAGGATTGTCCGTGTACATCTAAACACCTTTCATAGAACCCATAAAACTCCATGGGTCAGCTGACAATTTTTAGGAGACCCTTTAATTAAGGAAATGAGCTATAGGCTTGCTGCCTAGCAGAAAAGATGGCAAATTGCATTTGCATGAAGGACTTAACATCCCTCAAGTCCACCATTTCGTGAGCAGGCAGCCTCTTCCCCCAAAGATATTTTGTGAGAACACGTGCCATATTCTCAAAGTTCAAAATGTACCCTAAAAAAAATCCCTTGCTTAGCCCAAGAGACGAAGCCAGATTGCTTTTAGCTGGATCAGGGTCACCAAAGGCTATTTTAAGCAGTTGCAAAGTGTAACTCCAGCAACACGGAATTAACACATGGCTATATTTCTAAAAGAGCCAGTTTGGTGCAGAGGCTAAGGACTCTAGGCTAAAAAAATGGGAGGCTTTTGTTGTGCCTTCTTAAACACAAAGCAAACTGGGTAATCTTGGGGCCCATCACTCAGCCCTAAAAAGGAGGCAATGGCAAATCACTTCTGAAAAACCTTGCCAAGAAAACTGCAAGGACTACTCCAGACAGATGTATATATATACACATTTGATTCACATGTACTGTATACACATTCTAATCTCTGCACGCACATAATCCAATTAAATTTCAGGAAACTTATTTTTAAAGCTTCCTTGAAGGCTTTACTATTTCCTTAAAAAGTAGAATCAATAATAAAGTAGAATAGCACGAAGTGGTAATGTGGCTCGAATTTGGCACAGCCTTTTCTGTGGACCAGTCAAAAGTCAGTGGCCCTAGTAAAGTCACAATTTATATAATATTCAATATATAGGGATATGCTGAATAAGATCAAATCTGATAGGTTTCAGATTAGCCGCCCAGAGTCGCTTGGGTAGTGAGATGGGCAACATATAAATTAAATGAGACCTTCAATCTCCTTATAAAACGTGTCCTCTGAGTGTAGCAAAAGTTACCAGTCAGGGCCTTGTGTAAATAAAAGCTGAAGCAGCTGCTGGTGTCTGCCCCGCCCTACCCGACTTTTATTCCTTTTGTTGAAATATAATTTTATTGCATTTCTGCCAAATTTACAAAAATATGACAAAAATAACTTAAAAAGAAATTGAGATTCTCCCACCCTCCTTTGTCTCCTTGCTCAAGTCACAGAAATAAATTAGAATGCAGCAAATCAATAAATAAAAAAAATAGTCTCCTTTGCTTTCCTCTCGTTTAAAAAAACAACAACCAAAAAAAACCCCTCTGGTACAGTGAATTGCTCAGAAGAGTAAGACATTAAAGAGACCAGTGCTTTTCGTAGGTACTCTGAGATCAATATCTGAGTTGGGCCTGGGGTGCTGCAGAATTGGAAGGGCGCGAGAGGAGGAGAAGGAAGCCTTCCTGGCCACCTCAAAAAAAATCCCATCTGGCTCGGGACGGTTCTTGGTGCGTTCAAATCGTGCCTTTCTGTGAACTGCCCCCCGTTTTGCTAAGCTTTGGTTGGCTGGATATGGCAAATATGAATGAACGCTGGCCGGGTCACTGGTGAAAACGCATTCCGTGGTTAGGCAATGAAGAAGCAGGAGGATGGATTGATAATTCGGATGACATCTAGTACTCCCAACCATTCAGCAGAATGAAAGTGGCCCGTTTTAGCTAGGGAATGAAACGCTGGCAGGTGAAGTCCACCAAGAGAAGAGAATACTCCTTGGTGTCACAGCTTAAGAGCTGCGAGTGGGGGATTCTCTTCTGCCAATTTGATAGAAGACAGAAAAGCCATGTTGAAAAACCCACAGGTGTCCCAGACGAGTCCAAAGCCAGCATACCAGTCTTTCTCTCCTGGTTATTTCCTTGGCACCCATCGAATGGAGCTGGCATCCAGCAATGGACTTGGTAGCTGCTAGCGTTGTGTTATTGCTCTTGAGAAACAGCTTGAAAGTGATGCCACCAAAAAAAAAAAAAAAGAGAGAGAGAGAGAGAGAGAGAGAGAAAAAAAGCTTTGAGCATCAAAGCCATGCAGGTCTGTCCCCTTTTTTTCTTTTTTTGGCATTCTGGCATGGGTGAAAATACAGCTAGGCCAGCACTTGGCTTCACCATCAGGCAAAGGAGTGATTCGGAGGAGAGACATCGGAGCTTGCTTATTGGGAGGTTTTTCCCTCTCCCCTTTTCCCTTGGAGGACTTAGTGGTCGAAAATCCTCTGAGGGGCTTTTTTTGGGAGCAGGCCGCAAAGGTGGCCAGCACCTGTTGGAAATCCCTCTCCAACCTGATCACTGCAATGGCTTGTGAGGAGCAAATGTATTTAGCAGTCAGCTATGTATTGCGGTGATGGCAAATTGCTCCGGAGAAGGACGGGGTTGTGTATAGAAGACAAAAGAGAAATCCCTTCCTTTAGAGAGTCACTTCTTTTCCGTCCTGCAAAGCGACCGACTCCTTTGGACTAGTAAAGAAAAGACAAAGCAGTTTTCTTTTAAATTTGGGGAAGCCGACAAAGCTTGAGATGCTGCCTCCGTAGATCTGTGGTGCTAAGCTTGTTGCTTCCCGCTCCCTTAAGTGGGGACGGCCAGGCCCGCTCTCTGCAACAGCTAACAAAACTAACGTTCAGAGATTCTGCAATGCTGAAAATCAAGGGATGCTGCTATTTTTTTTTTTTTGGCTGGGGATTCAATTGCTTTTTTTTTTTTAAAGGAACAAAAAAAAAGCCACAGCAGGTCTTTTGACAGTGATTTGCATATTAAAAGCGGCTGCCAGATTAAAGGAGGATTTCCCCCCCCCTCCCCTACCTATCCAGACCAGTTGTGAGAAATTTAGGCCACAGGGCAAAAGTACAAATAGACACTGCCTGATTAAAAAAATAATACTCCACCCACCCCTTGTCCAAAGTGTTAGATCGTTCCTGAAGGTGATAACTATAGTTATTATCTTCTTGGGGCAGATTAATGAGAAAATTCCATTCTCCCTCCCCCTCCTATTTATTTCAATATGCATTCTGGATTTTCTATCTTTTAGCTCAAACTCTTCCCTCTCAACTCAGCAAGTGGGTGCACCTAAATATTTAAAAAGCCAAGCAGGGCTGAACTGGTTAATATGGTTAATACTGGTAAAGAAATGACCAGGAAATCCCTGGTGTGCAGGTTGGACGCGGAATCTGAAAGAAGTATTTCAGAAGGCAGCAACAGCAGCTGTAGTGAATTCTTCCATATTCTGGCAAGGCCAACTGCATGGGTTTCTCAATGAAGTCATTAAAAAATGAGCTCGATTTACAAGTAATCCTTGACTTACGGCCATTCGTTTAACAACTGTTCAAAATTATGGCACTGAAAAAAGTGACTTGTGACCAGCCATTGCACTTAGGGCTGTTGTAGCAGGCTCCACAAGATTTACGTGATCATCATTAGTGACCTTCCCAGAGGATTACCAACAAGCAAAGTTAATTTGGGGGGGAGCCAGATTCACTTAACAGTTGTGTGATTTCCTTGAGGACCACGACAAAAGGTGATAAAATAGGGCGCGACTCACTTAATGACCATGTGAGTTAGTGATGGAACTTCGGATCCCAATTGTGATTGTAAGTTGAGGGCTACCTGTATCTGCTTTCCCCATTAAGCGGCAAATTGAGAAAAATTTCCTTGGTGCAGCCTGTCACAGGTCAAGGTCCTTATTGCAAAAAAATTAATAATCATTAATAATAGTGTCTCCCAAATTAGATTTTATCCCCCCCCCATCCCTTTATTTCTTGTTTTCTCCATTACTAAGTTTGTAGAAGGAAAATAGGTGGTAGATCTTTGTTCCGAGAACTCTTAATGCTATTTGTCTCAATTCTTTTTTGAGGGTTTTTTGGGGGGGGATCGACTGTCTCAGAAATGTGAAAGTCACCGTGATTTTTTTTTCCAGTTTTAGTGCAAGAGATGTCAATCATGCATGGACAATGGTTCCAACCTTCCCCCTCCCAAATCCTCTGCTTTGCTGCCACATGAGGCTGTTCTTCAAGCAGAAATGGGGTTCTGTGAGGATCATCTACGATTAAAATGGAAGGAGGGAAAAGTAACGCAAAGCTTCCTCCCATCAGATTCTAGTATTTGTGGCTCTCTTCGAAATATTTACATCCAGGAAAGGCTACACTAGCTATGGCTGAAATTCTACCTAATACCTGAAGGGGCTCTCGCTAAGCAAAACTCTGGAGGGAAAGTAAAAACACTCCAATGAAGATGAATGACGTTTCCAAAAGGTTGTGACTTCTTAAAACAAGAAATTGCACCAACTTTTTTTTGCAGTCTTTCTTGTCCATCCGTGTTAAAAGACGGAGAAGCATCTGGGGATTACGTGGGTTAAAATTTAGAAAATCAGTTTGAGCTAGGATGCTTTCCTGGCCCAAGCTCTGATAAAATAAGGGAGGGGGAAAGACATGTAACACGACCTGTTAAAGGTTAGTGGAAGTCCCCTCTACCTTCCGCTTCGTATCCTTCGCTTCTAACTTGCAATGCTTTCCTTATTCTTGGGAGTTCTCGGTTTAAAATCTGACTTGGATCAATAACCAGCAATATCAGAACTGAGTCTCCAGGTCAAAGCACTCAAAACCTCCCTGGAACCATCTTCCATTTCCTTTTTCCCAGTGAAAATCACAGCAAGGGCTGCCCTGAAATTGCTTGGAAAAGAGTTAATGGACTCAGCAGACCTCTCCCAACTCAACGCAGAGGCTGCCCCAATTCTGCCTGAGGAACCAACTAGCAAACCCCACGCCTTCCTCCCTCTTCCCAGCTCTCACACCCTAACATCTTGGTTAGAGTTTGTGGCTCGGCCCCTCCTCCTCCACCATTGTTCGGATCTCCAGGTCCTCAGACACTTCCTCATCTGCCAACCCGTTGAGATGTGATCTGCTTGCCAAAGGCTTTTCGCCTGCGTCTGCCGAAGGGCCAGGCCGTGGCGGGGACGATGCCCCGTTGCCCCCTTCGGATTTGCTGAAGTTGAACAGTTTGCTGGGGTTGAAAGGCTTAGTGGGTGACTGCACCTTCTCAGTGTTGGCTTCCCGTTTTGTCTCTGGGGACTTAAGGAACTTGAAACTAAGGAACCCAGGTAGTTTGTTATCAGTACTAGTGGGGGACTGGGGTGAACGGACCGTCCCAGTGCCAGCTGCCCCCGTGCTCCCTGATAAAAACTTGCCCTGTAGAGGGATGATCTGCTTGAGCTTCATGACGTTGTTGGTGGCCAGGAGGGAGCTGGGCCGTTTGGGTTTCTCAGATCCGTGGCTCGACCCTCCTGAACCCTTCCCTTTGGGCTGACTCTTCTCGTGTCCAGGATCCTGCCCGCCACCGTTAGCCTTGCCTTCCTCCCGACTGCTCTCACGTTCTTTCCGGGCATGATATTCGGCGTGGCGCTGACGCTCCTCTTCCTCCCGTTTACGACGCTGTTGTTGTTGGAAATGGTGCTGGGCCTGTCGCTCGTGCTTCTGGGGAGGAAGAATGACACAAGAATTAATTGTCTTACTTTTATTGCAGCTTCCCACAGCTTCCCCTTTCTCCCCTGAAGAATTTAATTTAATTTAATTTATCGCATTTCTATCCCAAGGGACTCTGGGCGGCTTACAGCAAAAATAATGCGAACAGTGAACATAGAAAAATTATTTAAAAACATTATAAAAACATTTTAAAAACATTAAAGAATGTTTTTAAACATTAAAGAATCTCTGTCCTTTTTCACACACATAGCAATCGCAATAGCACTTAGTCTTATATATAGCTTTACAGCCCCCTCTAAGCGGTTTTAGAGTCAGTATATTGCCCTCAACAATCTGGGTCCTCATTTTACTCACCTTGGAAGGACGGAAGGCTGAGTCAACCTTGAGCCTGGTGAGATTCGATTTGCCAAATTGCAGGCAGCCAGCAGTCAGCAGTCAGCAGAAATAGCCTGCAGTACTGCACTCTAACCACTGCACCACCGAGGATGGTAAAATCAAGGGCATAAGGCTCTATCACCTTTATTTTTTAATACAGGTAGTCCTCGCCTTCTAGCAGCTCGTTTAGTGACTGTTCAAAGTTACGATGGCACTGAAACAGGTGACTTACGACCATTTTTCATGCTTACAACCAGTGTGGCATCCCCATGGTCACATGATCAAGATTCAGATGCTTGGCAACTAACTCACATTTATGACGGTTGCAGTGTCCCGGGGTCACGTGATCCCGTTTTGCAACCTTCTGAAAAGCAAGTCAATGGGGAAGCCAGATTCACTTAACAACCGTGTTACTGACTTAACAAGTGCAGTGACTCACTTAACAACTGTGACAAGAAATGTCATAAAATGGGGCAAAATTAACTTAACCAATGCTTAACCAAGACACCATTTCTTGATTAACCAATGCTTAACCAAGAAATTTTGGCCTCAATTGTGGTCATACGTCGAGTAGTTCTTGATGTACGACCACAATTAAGCCCAAAAGTTCTGTTTGCTAAGCGAGACAGTTGTTAAGTGATTTTTGCCCCATTTTATGACCTTTCTTGCCACAGTTGTGGCAATCACTGCACTTGTTAAATTAGTATCATGATTGTTAAGTGAAGCTGACTTCCCCATTGACTTTGCTTGTCAGAAGGCCACAAAAAGTGATCACATAACCCCATAACCACATAACGTTATACGAGAGTCTTTATTATTAAACTGGGAGAAGATTAAAAGATATCATTATTTAAAAATTCCAGTCTCGTTATCTACTATTGAAGCATTCTCATACTCAATAACATTTAGAAAGGAACAAATTGTTAGATATCGTGAATTATTGAATGAAAAGGCTGAACTTAAATCAAAGCAAGAATTAGAAGAACAAGAGATAAAAATGGATTGGTTTTCATATATGCAAATACAGTCTGGATATGATAAAGATGCTAAGACAGAGGGTTTTTACAGCAATTTGACGAATTTAGATAAAATTTTAACAGGTTCTGATGACTATGTAATTAAAAAACTGTATGGTTATCTATTAGAAGTAAAACTGGAAGAAGAACAAGTTAAAGAGACAATCATTGCATGGGGGGAAAATTTTGGTTATGGGATTGATTTAGAGAAATGGCAAAAATTATGGTTGCAAAACTATAAAATGACAATGTCAACAGCATATAAGAGAATTTGTATAAGATATTTTACAGGTGGCATCTACCCCCGGCGAGAATAGCCAGGATGTTTAAGAATAAATCGGAGAAGTGTTGGAAGTGTCATCAGACTCCGGGCTCATATCACCATACGTGGTGGACATGTGCAGAAGCTAAAAGATATTGGACTAAAATCCACACATGGTTGGAAAAAATGACAAACACATTGACTTTAAACCAGAGATATTTTTATTAGGGATTTTACTAGAAACACATAATAGAGAATTGAGATACTTAATTGTGAATGTTTTAACAGCAGCTAGAATTGTATTTCCTAAAAACTGGAAAAATGAGAAAACACCTACGGAAGATGAAGTTATTAAGAAAATTATGGAATGTGCCAAAATGAGTAAATTGACATTTGAAATTAGAGAACAGGAAAGCAAACAATTTTACATGATATGGGATTTATTTTATCAATGGCTAGATAATAAAGCATGGAAATGAAATATGAAATAAATGTAAAAATAAAATATATGAAGCGGTTTTTTAGGGGATAAACGCCATTGTTAAATAAATGTTAAATGAGAATAATAATACAATGAGAAATAATAAATGTGATAAATAATTTGTAAAATTTTGGATACGGGATTAAGCACAAAAGAATTGTAACCAATTGATACATTTTTCTTGATTGTAATGGATGATGGTTGTTTTTATGTTTTGTTTGTTTAAAAAATAAAAAATAAAAAGTGGGCACATAGCCCCAAGACACTGTAACCATCATGAATAAGGAGTCATTTGCCAAGCGTCCGAATTTTGATCATATGACCATGGGGATGCTACAATCGTCGTAAGTGTGAAAAATGGTCATGTTACTGTTTTCAGTGCCGTTATAACGTCAAATAGTCACTAAATAAACTGTTGTAATAAACTATCATACTTAAAGATGATCAAGTGGAGCAGGGATGGATGCTCTGAAAAATAGTGTGCACCATCCTATAAGCTGCCATTATGCTCCGTATTTTGCTGCTTGAATTGTTTTTAAAGGTCATATTCTTAAATCAAACGTAGTGATGGGTAATTTGCAAATAAGTAAATGGAATTATTGGGGAATAGGAAGAAGAGATTCTTTTCATTTGTGGCAACTGAGAGATAATATCCCTTTGGATCAATTCAGTTTAAAAGAACAAAAGGATCGTAGCCTACTCACTGGTAAATGGAGGCTTAAATACACATTTCCAGTTTCCATAAAAAAATTTTAAATAAACATTTTTCTCCCTTTCAATAAATCTAGATTTCTTTCCAAGAATGTAGCTTTTTATTATTATTATTTCATTCTTTGAATTTATTAGCTGCCGAACTCCAATGGACTCTGGCCAGCATACAGGTAATCCTTGATTTACAACAGTTCATTTAGCTCCATTGTGCATCTCTCTTGTGAGACTCACCTTAAAGGCTTCCCGCCTCTGGTATTCAAGCTTGGCCATCTCTTCCGCAACCCAGGCCGGGATATCAGGAATTGCAACTTGGATGACATATTTGAGCAAAAGGGCAAAATGCTGTGGAGAGAAGAGAGACAGGCTGTAAAGAGTAAAGGAAGATGACTTTGACAGAGATGCAGAATAACAGAGTTGGGAAGAGACTTTGGAGGTCTTCTAGTTCAACCCCCTGCTCAAGCAGGAGACCCTATACCCATGATGGCAAACCTATGGCACGTGTGCCACAGGTGGCATGTGTAGTCATACCAGTGGGCACGCCAGCTCAGCTCTGGCGCGCATGTGTGTGCCAGCCAGCTGATTTTCGGGCCTTCTGGGCCCACCAGAAGTAGGGAAACAGGTTGTTTCCTGCCTCTGGGGGGGGGGGGGGGGACTGGGGAAGGCCCATTTTTCTTTCTCACCTGGCTCCAGATCTTCTCTATGCATCTGGGGAGGGCAAAAACAGCCTTCCCCACCTCCTCGGAGGCCCGAAACAGCCCGTTTCCCAACTTCCCATTGGACAGGAAGTGACTTTTTTGCTGTCCCCAGCCTCTAGAGACTCTATGTGCGTGGCGGGGTGCATAGAATTATAGGTGTGGGCATGTGCGTGCGTAAACCTCCCCTGCACCCCCTCCTGGCACGCAATGGCAAAAAGGCTAGTCATCACTGCCCTATACCAGTGATGGCTAACCTTTTTGCCATCGCGTGCCAAAAGCGGGGGAGCACGGGGAGTCACACACGTGTGTCCATACCCATAATTCAATGCCCCCCACGTCCCACCCACACTTCCCCTGCTTTTGGCACACAATGGCAAAAAGGTTGCCAGTGGGCCCGGTAAGCCCGTTTTTTGCCCTCCCCGGGCTCCAGAGGCTTTTTTGGAGCCTGGAGAGGGTGAAAACTGCCACCCCTACCACCACCCCAAGGCCGTTCTGGAGGCCGGAAATGGTCCATTTCCCGACTTCCAGTCAGCCCAGAAGGCCCGTTTTTCGCCTTCCCCAGGCTCCAGAGGCTTTCTTGGAGCCTGGGGAGGGTGAAAACACCCTCCTCCACCCTTCTGGAGGCCAGAAACAGCCCATTTCCCAACTTCCAGTGGGCCCAGGATGCCCAAAATTAGCTGGCTGGCACATGCACGCACGCTGGAGTTGAGTTAGTGCCCACAGATATGGCTCCACATGCCACCTGTGGCACCCGTGCCTTAGGTTCGCCATCATGGCCCTATACCATTCCAGACAAGTGGCTGTCCAGTCTTTTCTTAAAAACCTCCAGTGATGGAGTACCCAGAACTTCTGAAAGCAAGCTGTTCTACTGATTTATTGTTCTCACTGTTAGGAAGTTTCTCCATATTTCTAGGTTGCTTCTCTCCTTGATTAGTTTCCATCCATTGCTTCTTCTGGTTCTGCCTTCTGGTGCTTTGGAAAATAGGCTGATCTCCCTCTTCTTGTGGCAGCCCCTCAAATATTGGAACACTGCTGTCATGTCACCCTTAGTCCTTCTTTTCATTAGGTTAGATGAGGTCTGTCACCCAAATGGCAAGGGGCGAAACATAACTTGTCATAGAGACTTGTGGATAAGCCAAGAATTTTAGCTGCTAAAATACATCCCCAAAAATGGGTTTAACTTATCCAGGGATGGACTTATTCACAACTACCAGTATATACTGTAATTCTTTTTAAAAGTACCTGTGTGCTCATCTGTCGGTAATCTGGCCCTCATATTTTTAACCAAAATACTATGAAAAAAAAAGTGCCACCCATAAATAAGCCAACTTTAAAAATGTATGTATGTTTTCATCTTTATCATTGGCTTATCTACAGATGGTATATTTCTCATGGTATTTTGGTTAAAAATGTGAGGGTTGGTTTATATACAAATATGTATAGAAAGTCTAGCATAAACAGATCATATTTAGAACAGGCTCAGATAAAAAGGTAAAGGTTCCCCTCGCACATATGTGCTAGTGGTTCCTGACTCTAGGGGGTGGTGCTCATCTCTGTTTCAAAGCTGAAGAGCCAGCGCTGTCCGAAGACGTCTCCGTAGTCATGTGGCCGGCATGAGTAAACACCGAAGGCACATGGAACGCTGTTACCTTCCCACCAAAGGTGGTCCCTATTTTTCTACTTGGATTTTTTACGTATTTTCGAACTGCTAGGTTGGCAGAAGGTGGGACAATTAACGAGAGCTCACCGCATTATGCGGCACTAGGGATTCGGACCGTTGAACTGCAAATCTTTCGATCGACAAGCTCGGGGTCTTAGCCACTGAGCCACCATGTCCTTTCTATGCATATACAAATATGTATAGAAAGTCCAGCCCAAACAGATCATATTTAGAACAGGCTCGGACACTTCCCTAATTCACAGGAGTATAAGAAAGGGAGAGAGGTATAGTACCTATAGACTTGCAAAATTCTGCTATTACACTCAATCTCAATAAAGAAGTTTTAGTCTTCATCTGGAGCAGGGTTCTCCAACTTTGGCAACTTTAAGACTTGTAGACTTCAACTCCCAGAGTTGAAGCAAAGCTAGCTGAGGAACTCTGGGAGTTGAAGTCCACAAGTCTTAAAATTGTCAAGGTTGGAGACCCCTGCTCTGGAGCTGATTAGCTAGCCTGGTGGTGGAATGGACAGAAAGGGGCAGAAAGCAAGTTGTGTTCACACACACAGCAATACAGAACACCAACAAACAGGATCCATCAGAAGTTTCTTTTTTAAAGATACTGTTATCAAACTAGAATCGAGATTTTTGTTCCATCATAAGACAGGGTTGTTTTTTTTTTACTTTTAACCTCATTTGTGTCTGTGTGTGTGTGTGTGTACGTATGTATGTATGTATGTATGTATGTATGTATATATATATATAAAATTTACATTTTGCTGATAAAGAAATAAAGGGAGACTAGTATAGATCTATTTCAAGCTTTTTAGCTCTCATCAGCCAGCCATACCCTTACTTGGATTCAAACTTGGGCTGCCTGCATGTTAGGCAGTTGTATTAACCTTTTAACTCCTTTCCTTTTAAGTTAAAAGGAAGAAACAGCTGCGATCACACATTGCTCCTGGAAGCACGAAGCCGAGAACACCAACCTGAAGATGACGAATGAGACTTCGTCGAAACGTTGCCAAGACACTTCCAATTTTACGCGGGAGAAAACCTGAATAACCAAAGACCTACACACACACAAACACACACACACACATATATATATGGAAATTTTGCAAGGTCTCAGACCTGCGAGGTCTTGGACTCTTTTAATTAATGTCTGGTATCTTTTCAGTGTTATCACTTGAGATCTTGTACTAACTCGAAGTGAGACTGCTAAACTCAGATCTGGGCATAATGTTTAGTTCTGTGACAGGAAACAGATTGTTATTCAGTTGCTTCTAAGTCTTCATGATGTAACAGATGTCACTTCACCAGGGCTGTTCAGTAGTCATTAGATTTTGAGGTCTTGTGAGATGAGTTACCAATGATGTTATTTAATCTTGTGGTCTTCTCTTGGCTTTTTTCCATTGCCTTCAATGTTTCCAGACAGCAGGATCTTTGCCAATGACCTGTCTTTGCATGATGTGTCCAAAGTATTCCCAAAGATACATTCAGCCCCCACTTTCCAAGTTTTCTCCTAAGGTCTGGCTCAGTTGCCAGGCCTGGGGTCAGGATGTCTCTGGGGCTCTCGCAATAGACCGTAGTAAGGAGGTAGATCCCCAGGAGGGAGGGGATACACTCCGGAGGAGTAAGAGCAGGGATGAAATGGTCCTGGTTCGGACCGGATTGCCCGATCCGGTAGCAATGGCGGTGGGTGGCTCGGAGAACCGGTAGCAAAAATCCCTGCCCCGTCCCCATGCCCAGCTGAGCCGTGCGATCATCAGAGGCTTTTTTTTAATTTTTAAAAGCATTTTTTCTACAATCTCTTTGGCCGAAAAAATGCTTTTAAAAGTAAAAAAAATAAGCCTCTGATGATCGTGCAGCTCAGCTGGGATCGTCAGAGACTTTTAAAAGCATTTTTTTTCTGCAACCTCTTCAGCTGAAGAGGTTGTAGTAAAAATGCTTTTAAAAGTAAAAAAAAAAAAAAGTTGGCCACGCCCACCCAGTCACATTACCCCCACACACCAAGCCACCCTGACAGAACCGGTAGTAACAAATTTTACATTTCACCACTGAGTAAGAGGCAATATTATGAGAGAAAGAGGATGAAGACAGCCTCTCCCTAATACAGGCAGCCCTCAACTTACAACAGTTCATTTAGCGACCTTTCAAAGTTACAACAGCATTTTAAAAAAGTGAGTTATGACTCATTTTTCACATGGCCATTGTGGCATCCCCATGGTCACATGATCAGAATTCAGACGCTTGTCAACTGATTCATATTTATAATTATTGCAATGTCCCGGGGTCATAGGATGACCTTCTGACATGCAAAGTCAATGGGGAAGTTGTATTCATTGAACAGACATGTTCGTAACTCAACAATTGCAGTGGTTCACTTAACAACTGTGACAAGAAAGGTCGTAAAATGGTGGCAAAACTCACTTAACAAATGTCTCATTTAGGAACATAAATTTTGGACTCAATTGTGATCGTACGTCGAGGACTACCTGTGGCTCACAGAGTATATTGCAGATACAGACTGTGGAGTCCTCAGTCTGGCAAGAATTTTTTTGTCTATAGGTGTGAAACAATAAAGAACTCAGCTTGGTAGAACTGCCTGCCATGTGTCATTCTTGGGTTTAGGCCTGATAGCAATCTAGCCATTAAGCAAGTCGCCTCTTACTTCTCAAGAATGCATTGTCTCCCTCCTGGGTGTCCTTCTTCTCAATGTTCTGACCTAAACTTCCTCAGCAGCACGAAGCCGAGTCTTCATCCCGATAAATCCCTTTTATTTAATTTACAGTGAATTCCTCTCTAGCAAAGCTTTTCCTCTCCCACAGTCTTTCAAAATAGTTCACAATTACCAACATTTATCAGGCTTGGAGAGTGGCCAGGCCGATATCTTTCAGACACCTGCAATACTTGGCAAGAATGCAGTAATTGTCTCCTGCAAACTCCACTCCAGTAGTGGGTTCCTCCCGGTTCAGCCCGGTTCTCCCGAACCGGTAGCGGTGACGATATGATGTCACTGAACCGGTTCTGCCCCTCCTCTGCGACCCCCCCGCACCCCACTCACCCGCGTTATTCTTACCTTTTATTTGGCCCCACCCCCAATCTATTGCTGCCTCCTGAGTCCCAGCTGATGGCTAGAGGGAAAAAAGTGGGGCTTCAAAGGGCCGCCCTACAGCTGTTCAGTGTTAAAAGAAAACAAATGAGTAGACTGGTGCCTGCAAAAATACATGAATAGATCAATGCCTGCAAAAGTAAATGGGTAGACCAGTGCCTTCAAAAAATAAATGGATCGGTACAGCTCTGCAAGCAGTTAAAAGCCTGGTAGACCAGTACCTCTGCTAAATCCTAAAGAATTGTCACATGACCATCAATCCACGCCCACAAAATAAGCCACGCCTACAGAACCAGTAGTAAAAAAGTTTAGAACCCATCCCTGCTCCACTCCCCTTTTGCTCTTTTTATTCCCTGGGGGTGTGAGGTGCATTCATCATCCATCTGTGGCCTTACTCCCAAGTCAACCCTTGTTCTTTAGCCGTTCCCTGCGTCTGGCAACTTTGCACATGCGCACACTAGGAACAGGCTCCAGCTGTTCATCTGCCTCACTGATGTCTGACTCCAAAGGCAGCTGATAACTGGCATATGGCTCTGGCTCCCTCTTTGCCTCCAATGCAGAGCCCTCATCAGAGCCTTCCCCAGACTCCAGGACTGGCCCATGTTCCTCCCCAGCCTCCCCGCTGTCTGAATCTGCTGCCAGATCCGCTGGCTGCTGGCAGGCCACAATACCCAATTCTGAATCCAGCATTTTCATCTAATACCTTCGGAGTATAAGATGCATCTTTTTACCCCCCAAAAGTGGGTGAAAATTTAGGTGCGTCTTATACACCGAATGTAGCCCTGCCCACCCACTGGCCCCCACCCTTTGGCCTCTGCCTCCCAGCAGTTACCTCCTTGCAAGCAAACAGCAAGAAAAAACAGCCCCATTCAGCTTCAGCATAGGCTAATTAGCACAAGTTGATTAGATCGGCCTCCAGACTCTCAGCTGATTTGCTCTCAGCTGTTTTGCTAGGCTCTTTTGCAAGCTCTTGTTTTGCAAGCTCTTTGCTTGCTGCAAAGAGTGCTGGAGCAGGGTTTTTTTTCCCCTAGCTAAAACGAAACTGAAAGTAAAGCAGGCTCTGCTGCAAGGGGACAAAATGAGGCAGGGAGAGAGATTTCTTTTTTTTTTTTTGCTCACCAAAAAGGTAGGTGCAAACAATGGGAAATTTAGTTCAAAAGAGGAGAGTTCAAGATTTTAAAACACAAAAGAAAAAAAGCTCTGTTTAACTAGGGAATTGTAATAATTGTTGAAAGCAGAAATGGTTAAGTTATGGTTTGGAGGAAAATATGGGGAAAATTATTTGGTTTATTATTATTGGTAAATATAATTAACTGATTTGTAAGAAATTGGATTGCATGGAAATAATTGGAATATTCATGTTATAACTGATTTATATAAAAATGTTGAATTTGTATTAAACAATTGTAATATTAAATAATTAACCAATGTGAGGATGGATATAAAAATAGATGACAATGGGAAGGGGTATAATATAGAATAGAAAGGAAAACTTGAATTTGATTAAGATTAGAGATGAGAATGAAGGGTAATATTGTTTTTTTAAAAAAAATAGATGAATAAATATGGCAAAAAGGAAATACAGAAATTGTAAATTTAATTGAAATGACTAAACACTGTTTAAATTGGTGAACCGGCCAAATACTCTGTTCAAAGAAAATACATTGTATGTTTGTATGTGTGCTTGTCTAAAAAATATTTAAAAATTTTTTTAAAAAAACAACCAAAAAAGATAGGTGCATTTTATACTCCAGTGCGTCTTATACTCCGAAAAATACGGTAGTTTTTGTTATATGTATTGTTGAAGTCTGGAGTGTACAATCTTAGGCATTAAAATGAATGAAATGAGTGCAACTGTTATTCCTGGCTTTAATCCAGCAACGTATTTATTTAAAAGCGTTATACGGCTGCCATCTTACACAATTCTGAGGACTTACCACAACCATAATAACCTACCAATACATAAAATAATCATTAAAAACAATAAAACAAAAACCCTGCACCGTAATCGTGATGTATCAGCACGCCTTCTAATTAACCTCTGTTCTTTCTCAGTAGTGGGATGAATATGAAATACAGAGAAAAGAGATTTTGGCAAGTCCACCAAAGAAATAATACAGGTCGTTCTTGATTTATGGCCACAATTGAGCTCAAAATTTCCACTGCTAAGCGAGACAGTTGTTAAGTGAGTTTTGTCTCATTTTATGATCTCTCTTGCCAGAATTGTTAAGTGAATCACTGCAGTTGTTAATAATAATAATAATAATAATAATAATAATAATCATAATAATAATCATAATAATAATATAAAGAAAATATTTACAAAATGTTTTATAGGTGGCATTTACCCCAGGCGAGATTGGCCAAGATATTCCCAAAAAATGGACCAAATTGCTGAAATGCAATCATCAACATGGGACATATTTCCACATGTGGTGGACATGCCCCAAAGCAAAGGCATATTGGTTAAAAATTCAAAAATGGGTTAGAGGAAATGACAGGGGAAAAAATTGCTATGAAACCTGAATTATTTTTATTGGGAATTATAAAAGAGAAGATTAGGAAAGAAATTTATTATCTTATACTTCACATAATTACAGACGCCAGAATTTCATTTGCACAAAATTGGAAACAAAGATTTGCTCCATCAAATATGATGATCATAAAAAAGGTGCTAGAATGTGCAGAAGCAGATAAATTAACTATGGAATTAAAAGAATTAAAAAACTATTTATTATGAGACATGGAATAGGTGGTATAACTGGTTGGAGAACAATCCAAAATTAATGTATAAATGTATAAACATAAGAGAAGACTGTAATAGATAGGTATAAATTGTAGTGAATATAGAAATTAGTAAGTAATACATAAAATGTATGTGTATATAGTTGGTTATAGATATTATTACACAGGCCGGTATCAGAAAGCTGTAAAAATATAACAAGGATGTTAAAGATGTAAATGTTGAATAAAAATTATCGGAAAATAATAATAATAATTTTATTGTCATCGTATGTGTATACACAATATACCCATACAACGAAATTCGCTTAACACCCAAAGACCAGGTCCAACACACATAACAATCCCCAAACACACCCCCACCCACCACAAATTCCCCACCCCTAAACCACCCAAACATCCACACAACAGACCAAGTAAGTTAGGCACATGGTTGTTAAGTAAATCTAGCTTCCCAAATGACTTGTCAGAAGGTCGCAAAAAGTGATCCCGGGGGACTCTGCAACCGTCATAAATATGAGTCAGTTGCCAAGGGGTCTGAATTTTGATTACGTGACCATGGGGATGCTGCGATGGTCGTTAAGTGTGAAAAACGGTCATAAGACACTTTTTCCAGTGCTGTTGTAACTTCAAACGGTCACTAAATGAATGGTTGTAATTCAAGGACGACCCATAGAGGAAAAGGAGACGCCGATCGCACTCTTACCTCTAGCACCACCACAGAGATTATAGCACCTTCAGGACTCAGCCATGGGAAAAGACGCTGCAGCTGCCCACATTGGCCAATCAGGTAGCAGTTCACCACAATGGCCAGGACACCCATTGCCTCCATCACTTTCTGCAGAAGTAGGGAAAAAGCCCTTTTATTTTAAAAAAATGAAGCTCTTTCAGGGACTGACTTGAGAAGAATCATTCTCTTTTCTAGCAACTTGGAAAGAAAAACTGTATAATGTTTTTTTACAGCATAACAAAAGCAAACCTGAGGGAACCCACAGAATGACCGGTGAAAGGACATGTCCTTCATACAATATACGTAGATACGGGACTCACTGCCTCATGACATGGCAATGGCTACAAGCCAGTGATTTTCGCCAATTTCATCCAATTCCATTTTAAGTTATTTTTTATCAGATTTTAGTAATAATTTGCGTCTGGAACTCTGCACTTTGATATGGCCCAAGGGATAATCAATAAAGTAAACTAACCAAAAGGGAGAAAAAAAACCCCCATTCATTTGTGGAAGAGAAGAAGTGAGCTGTCAATCAATGGCTTTTAGGTAACTAAACAGAACTTTCATAACCAGGTGCGATCTACCTCAGAATACAGGTAGACCTCAATTTACACCACAATTCAGACTAGGACTCTTGTTGCTAGGTAATGTCATTAAGTGAGTCAGCACATGACCACACATGAATGTCATGACTTTTTGCCAGTGTTGTTAAGCAAATTGTGCAGCCATTGAGGGAATCCAAATTTCCCCATTTTTTTTTTAATTTGATTTATATGCCGCCCTTCTCCAGAGACTCAGGGCGGCTTACAATGCGCTAAGCAATAGCCTTCATACTTTTGTATATTTATACAAAGTCAGCTTATTGCCCCCACATACTGGGTCCTCAATTTACCTACCTTAGAAAGGATGGAAGGCTGAGTCAACCTTGAGCCTTGGTGAGATTCGAACCTGCAATAATTGCAGGTAGCTGATGTTAATAACAGGGCTTTAGACCACTGTACTATCCAAGGCTCTTGCTTATTGGAAACCAGTTGGAAAGTATAGATGGAGACCCTGGGACACTGCAGCTCCGAATGCCATCAGCCTGCTGGTGCCCCTGTGATGCACCGTGGATAGCATGCATTTGCAAACTAATAAGGTTGCCGGAACTACTCTGTGCTAAAAAGCATTGTAGACTTTTCTGGCTATGAATGCTATATGCTTTAAAAAAATCCCTGAAGTTGTCATAAATAAAGGCTGGTTGCCAAATGTCCGAATCATGTTACCATGGGGGGGGGGGCTGCAATGGTGCAGTGTGACCACCAGAGGTGGTATTCAGCAGGTTCTGATCAGTTCTGGAGAACCGGTAGCGGAAATTTTGAGTAATTCAGAGAACCGGTAAATACCACCTCTGACTGGCCCCGCCCCCATCTATTCTCTGCCTCTCAACTCCCAGCTGATTGGGAGGAAATGGGGATTTTGCAGTAACCTTACCCTGAAGTGGGGAAGGGTGATTTTTATAGTATCCTTCCCTTGGAGTGGGGTGGAAATGGAGATTTTACAGTATACTTCCCCTGCCACGCCCACCAAGCCACGCCAACAGAACCGGTAGTAAAAAATTTTGAATCCCACCACTGGTGACCACCATTTTAACTTCAAATTGTTGCTAAATGGATGGTCATAAATTGAGGACACCCTATATCAGTTTGTCCATGGCCCAAAAGGGTGGGGCTATTGCCTTCATGAAAGTCAAGAACAGAGCAGAACAGAACAAAAGAGCCTTGGATAGTACAGTGGTCTAAAGCCCTGTTATTAACATCAGCTGCCTGCAATTATTGCAGGTTCGAATCTCACCAAGGCTCAAGGTTGACTCAGCCTTCCATCCTTTCTAAGGTAGGTAAATTGAGGACCCAGTTTGTGGGGGCAATAAGCTGACTTTGTATAAATATACAAAAGTATGAAGGCTATTGCTTAGCGCATTGTAAGCCGCCCTGAGTCTCTGGAGAAGGGCGGCATATAAAAAAAAAACCAAACAAACAATAGATTTGGAAGGGACCTTGGAGGTCTTCTAGTCCAACTCACTACTGGAGCAGGAAACCTTATACCATTCCAGACGAAGGACTGTCCAATTTCTTCCAAAAAAGCCTCCAGTGATGGAGCCCCCACAAGCTCCAAAGACAAGCCCTACCACTGGTTAATGGCAGCTAGATGGAAACACGAGGCTTACCTGCCACTCTCCAATGCTTTCCACCCGCTGCCCGAAGGGCCGTTGGAGCCCCGTACACAACTTGAAGGCATCGCTCCGGATTTCAATGATATTGTTGATGAGGGCACACATTGCCGCCAAAGGGAAAGCCGACGAGAAAAGGACCACATAGCCAAATTGGATGAACATCTCCTGGTAATCTTGAAAAGTGTCCTGGATTGGGACAGAATCAAAATGTTGGGATGCCTTGTGTGTGCACGTGCGAGAAAGAACTACAAAGCTCATGCAGCACTTCATTCATTTGTTCTTTTCTAAACTTCCTTTATTCCGAAGTTTAGCACTGGGTGTCTGAAGCCGCATTGTTTCCTTTTGCAGGAAGAAGCTCCAAAGATAGAACACACGAGTAACTTTCAGAACTCGTTGTCTTTCGCGGGGGATAGTTTTTTTTTAAAGAAAGGTCCAAATACCAATTAATTAAATAGACTTAATTAATCAATAATCACACACAATAAACACACTGTGTTTTCCCGAAAATAAGGCCTATCCCGAAAATAAGCCCTAGCTTGATTTTTACATGTGTGCCTTACCTCAAAAATAAGCCCTAGTTAAGACCCCGCCCACTCTGGGGTGCACGGGATAGGGTGAGGCACATGGATAAAAATTAAGCTAGGGTGGGGATGGGGGTGTTTAGCTGCCCTACTACTTACCTTTGGACAGTTGCAACCAGGCCTTGCACACCTCAACACCTGCCTTGCCTTGGCAACCCACTTCTTCTGCGGCTGCTTGTCACTTCTTGTGCACATCACCCCTGCCTCTGTTTCACTGTCAGAGGCCTTCAGGAAAGGCCTCCATATTTTCATTTAGATTATTACATCATTCTTCCCAAATTTCTTATATTTATATTAATTCATCAATTTTCTAAATTCTTATATATATCTCTTCTCTAACCATTGATATAATTGCCCCCATACTTTAAAATACTTTAATTCTTCTTTTTCTTTAATTACCAATGTTAATCTATTCATTTCCGCATATTCCAATATTTTCTTAATTACTTCTCCCTCTAAAGGGATTTTCTCTGCTTTCCAATTTTGCACAAATACAATTCTCGCTGCAGTTAACAATATGTATAATCAAACAGTTCAGGTTTTAAATCAATACACTGTTTTATCATTTCCTCTAGCAATGTTCTAATTTTAATCCAGTAGTTCCTCACTTCTGGACACATCCACCACATATGAAAATACGATCCTGGTATCTGATAGCATTTCTAGCATTTAGCTGATTTATCTTTAAACATTTTTGCCAATTTTTCAGGTGCCATATGCCATCTATAGAACATTTTGTACTGATTTTCTTTATACGCCGTGGACATGGTTAATTTATAGTTTCTTTCCCATATTTGCTGCCATTTGTCTAACTCAATTGTATATCCAAAATTCTTAGCCCATGCTATCGTTGTTTCGTTTACCTGTTCTTCTTCTAGCTTAATACTCATACTTGATCCGGAGCTCTGTTATCGGCTGCACAGGCCTTTCCTGAAGGCCTCTGATGGTGAAATGGAGGCCGGGGGTGACACACATGAGTGGCAACAAGCAGCTGCAAAAGAAGTGGACCTGCAGCGGGCTCCTGCTGGGGGGTGGGGGGTGGGGCTGTTGTCGCAAAGCGAGTCAGTGGAAGACATCTCCTGAAAATAAGACCTGGTGCTTTTTTCAGTGGCAAAAAAAAATGTAAGACCGGGTCTTATTTTCAGGGAAACATGGTAATAGCTTGCTTGCCTAGTCAGAGGAGCACATCTGGATCTTACCTCATATTTTTTCATGCAGCTCTCCACTTCGGCTTGGGCAAGCTGCGTGGTGTAGTTCTCCTCTGGTGGATCGATCCATGAGGACCTGGCATGTCTTCGATTCTCATACCCATCCTCCTCTTCTTCTTCCTCGCCTTCTGGGAGGTTCTTACCTACCCGTGGCCTCCGAGTCCGCATGGTAACAGCTGGCTCCTTAACTTCCGGTAGGGCTTTAAATGGACTCTCTGAGGCTTCATCGCTCTCATCATCATCCTCGCACAGCTCAAAGACAGAGGAAGGGTCCATTCCTTTCTCCACCATGGTGGGACTACCTTCTTCCAAGAAACTCATATCCTCTAAACTGGGATCCCCCGTCTTGCGGTCAGCTTTTTCAATAAAGCTCACTTTTTTCAGCTTCAGCCCACAGTCAATGATGCTCTCATCTTCTGAATCCGATTCCTTCTTCTCCTCGTCCTCTTCTTCAGGCACTCCGCACCCTCCATTGAGGCATTTCTTCTCCCCTTTGACGGCCCCCTCTGGGGCCTCATGGACCTCTGGCCTGTGGCCCGCTGGTGAGTCATTATGCCTGGGATGCCGAGGATTGGTGCCACATGAAGTGGTGAATGTATACTTCTGGGTCAGCAGGCGGAAGAAGGTGTGGGTCACCTCCCGAAGGTTTTGCATACTGAAGTCACCACGCTTGAACTTGCTGTATAAGTGGGGCTGAGAGACTTCCTTAATATTCTGCAAGAACTGGCGGGTAATGAGGAGTGTAGCCAGCATCTGAAAGAGTCAGGAAGGAAGAGTAAAATATCCTGGTATTAGCCCTTCAGCACAGATAAGACTACGAAGCAAAAGTCATGCAGGTCAATGCTACTATTATCATGAGGTTATGGTAACAGAGTCTTACAAGTCTGAATGCACTTGGCACCTCTTTCCTTCCCTCCCCTTATCTTACAGAATACAGAATAACAAGAGTTGGAAAGGACCTTGAAGAACTTCTAGTCCAACCCCCTGCTCAGGTAGGAAACCTTATACCAGTGATGGTTAACCTTTTTGCCATTGCGTGCCAGAAGGGAGGGGGCGGGGGGGTCACACATATGCGTGCCCACACCCATAATTTTATGTGCCATTGGGACTGGAAGTTGGCAAATGGGCTGTTTTCGGCCTCTGGAGGGCCTTCGAGAAGGCCGTTTTAGCCCTCCCCAGACTCCTAGAGAGGTTCTGGAGGCTGGGGACAGCAAAAAACAGGCCTTCCCCCTGCCCTGAGGCCCTCCTGAGGCGGGAAATAGCCTGTATCCTTACTTCTGGTGGGCCCAGGAGGCCCAAAAATCAGCTGGCCGGCACACGCATGCACACCGGGGCTGAGGTCACATGCCCACTGATATGGCTATGTGTACCACCTGTGGCACGCATGCCATAGGTTCACCATCACGGCCCTGTACCATTTCAAATGCTTGTCCAAACTCTTCTTAAAAACTTCCAGTATTTGGAGCATTCACAAATTCTGGAGGCAATTCATATGCCACTGATTACATGTTCTGTCGGGAAATTTCCCCTTAGTTCTAGGTGGTTCTCTGATTAGTTTCCATCCACTACTTGTTGTTCTGCCTTCAGATGCTTTGGAGAATAGGTTGACCCCCTTTTCTTTGGGGCAACCTCTTAGATATTGGAAGATTGCTATCATGTCACCCTCTAGTCCTTCTTTTCATTAAACTAGACATACCCAATTCCTGCAACTGTTTATATGTTTTAACCTCCAGTCCCCTAATCATCTTTATTGCTCTTCTCTGCACTTCTTCTAGAAACTCAACATCTTTTTTACATCATGGCGATCAAAGCTGGATGCAGTACTCCATGTGTGATCTTACCAAGGTATTATAAAATGGTATTAACACTTCATCTTCATGAGAACTAGGGAGGGTCTTGTCTGAGATGATTTTTCAGATTACAGTTTTACCCTGGACTCAGCTTTCTTTTATCTGATTGTTGTCTTAGTATTGTTGTCTTAGATTGCTCTTCCTTTTGTTCACAATATTATTCCCTCTGTCCCTCATACCTGAGGAGAGTTGTGAGATGATCAATCAGCTGGACACACTGAAGTGTCTATTTTAGCCAATGATGTGGGGAAAAAGTGCTCCCTGTCTGTCATTCTTAGCCAGTTGTTCCTTAATAGAATCAGCTACTCACCTCTGGATTTGAACAGCAGGCCATCCTATACATATTATTTTAAGGGGAACTTCAATCCTCGGCTACATTGCAAATTGACCAAGAGTGTCATGTAGAGAGCAAGAGCCTCCAAAACTTTTTGTTCTAGAGGACATATTTCAAATTTTGAGAGGATGTTGTGGATACACTCACAAAATGGTTGTTGTGATGGCCATGATGAATCATAAAGTATCAGAAGACAAAAACACTGAGGTTGCCCTCCATTCTTTACATAAATTACTCTTTACTACCTTAGCTTATCGTTCGCTTTCTCTTTTGCCTGATTAAATGAGCTCACACCCAACAAAGCTTTGACAACTCACCAATTTTTAAGAATTGCTTTGGAGAACATGTGGAGTCCAGGAACATGGATGGGAATTTCTCCCTTCTTGTCACCCTGATCAGTTGTAAGAAAGTTTTCTTTGTAACCGGGATCTCTATAGATACATTTTACAGGTAATCCTTGACTTATGAGCAGTCACTTAGCGACCGTTTGAATTTACAACGGAGCCCCAAAAAGTACTTACAACCTGGTTCCAAAGTTTTCATGGCCAGGTTCCTTCTATAGTTCAAATGACTGTATTTCGAACCCTTGGCCAACAGCCCACATTTATGACTATTTGAAGTGTTCTGCAGCCATGTGATCACAGTTGACATCATTTTTGCTGAAAACTGAAGTTTACTTCCAGTTTTCAGCAAAAATGCCCCACAGCAAACAATGGGTTCGCGTAACACCATGGATTCACCTAACAATTGCCATAAAAAAGGTCATACAATTGGGTAGACATTGGCAAGTTTTTCCTAATGGTAAAAACTGGTCATCAATGGAACAAAGAAGGATGGATGGCCTTGAAGTCGATGTAATGATTGGGCGAGATCTGTGTTTCTCAATCTTAGCAACTTGTTAGCTGAATGATTCTGGGAATTGAAGTCTACATATCTTAAAGTTGTCAAGACCAAGAAAGTTCAGAGTAAATGATTTTAAGACCCCTCCAGCTCTTCCATTCTATAATCTAAGCTTCAAAACCAAAGAAAAGTAAAAATAATCCATTTGTGAGAAATTGGCAAACTTTTATAAATTATTTAGAAACTAATTTCATTTGCCTCTTAAAAAGTAACCATTTAAACAGATTAACATTACATGCTGATGTTATTTCTCTAGTTTCCTTTCATCTAAGTTTCTAGCTGAGGTTGTTTGCTGATATAAATCTATCATCACCATCACCATCATCATCATCATTGGACATCATTTGGAGAAAAAAATTAAGTCATAAAGTTTACCATTAAGAAAGAAGTATAAGCAATTTTATGAGAAACGTACAATGGTCTGAGGCTAAACTCCTAAGTCCGAACTACCTGGATATAACAAAAAAATAAAGCAAGAACTTAAATAACAGGAACTAGATGGAAGTCGTAGAATAAAAATTCAGTTGAAACTAATTTGTCCCTAGAAAGTCAAAATTAATCAAATATTAAGCTTGCAGCTGTGTGCAAATTTAGGAACTATCTTTCTTGCCAAACTGTATTGTTATACTCTGCAATCTTGATCTTAATTCTGATTGTTTGGAAATAAACTAAGTTTCTGCTATCAGAAAGTGATCATAAAACTGTAGGTTGCTATATATGATTTCACTTCTAAAGCTGTTTAAGTCATAGGATGAAGCAGCACTTTGGATTGAAGGCAAAAAGCTACTCTAGAGGTACACCCAGGGGTGAAATGCTCTGAAGTCTGCTACTGGTTCACTTCGCTACCAGTTCACTTTGTGCGCGCATGTGCAGTGCGTGCCAAATGAGCACTTTGTGTGCACGCACAGCACACAGGCGCTACTGTGCAGCGCTGAAAAAGGAGGATTAAGAAGCCTTTTCTGAGTCTGCAAAGGTAGAATAGCGAGGGGGAGGAACAGCTGTGTCGCGCGATTTAGATTCGGTAGAAAGCAGGATTTCCTGCTTTCTAGCGAATATAAATCGCGTGGCACAGCTGATTGTTGAAAATACCGATTTGCCAGAACCGGTTTGGGTGAACCGGTCTGAACCGGTAGCATTTCACCCCTGGGTGCAACTCTTTGAACCAAACCCATTTTTCCCCAGTATCCTGTTTCTCTGCAAAGAACAACCATGCCATCCTGCCCAAAATCAGAGTTGCTTGAAGAAACTGAAGGCAAGTGTCTTGTGAGCATCCAATTCCTTTCAAAACTTCTTTTGGCTTTCTATTCTGAAAGCCTTTTCAGCCCCCATGCCAGTTTCATCGTTTTTGACCAATCCTAAGTAAATCTTGGTCAGAGCTGTAAGAGCAAACTTTTTTTTTTGGTCATGGGAAAGCAAGTCTTCTTACAATGCATTGGACCAAATAAATGGGATTAAAGCTGAGGTTCTGCAGCCTGCTTATTCCTTCTCACCCCCACCCTTCCATACTCCCTCCATCATCAGGATCCTACTTTGGAGATGCCCAGATGCCAGGAAAAACTCAGCAAACCCTTAAAGGAGATGAGATAGAGGTGAAGTTGGAGAGTGATGGAGGGAAGGACCGCGTCTTTAAGCTGACGCACAAGGCTTTGGAAGAGAGAAAAGATGACCAGGAGCTGTGGAGGGCAATACGGACAAGACAGAGAGACAAAGAGAGAGAAAGAAAAAACCATGAAAAATTAAAAGAACCCATAAAAGAAAGGAAGAAAGAAAGAAAACCATGTTAGGAATAGATTCAAAGGGGCTGATAGTCCTTGGCTTTCTGGGGTGCAACTTTTTTGAATACCCCGAGGACATTTTTGGACCTAAACATATCCTGATAAAAATGGCACATTTACCTGGACCAACACTGTTTCTGGTTGTAATGGAGCCCAGTGCAATTTACCCCTTTCCCATTTTCCCTTGGCTGTCGCCTCCCATATTCACGAATGCCATACCTCCTTGAGGCGGTCCATGTCTTTGAGGTAGAATCCAATGTAGAAAAGACTTAGGTATGAATTTACAAATTGAAACTGTTTGGAGAAGAGAGAAACAGAAGCCGTAAGAAAGAGTTGATGTAACAAGATTAAAACTAAATGTCTATGGAGATTCTCAGTCATCCAGGTAACAGTTGCCCCAAAGGTACTTTTTCAAGAGGCAACTGGACTTTCTGGTTTTTCTTTTCTTTGAAGACATTTCGCTTCTCATCCAAGAAGCTTCTTCAGCTCTGA
>WNWU01000001.1:88125474-88148704 GCA_012654045.1 Ptyas mucosa
GGGAGAGGAAGAGAGGGAGAGGGGGAGAGAGAGTGGGAAGAGAAGAGGAAGAGAGGGGGAGTGGAGAGAGAGGGGGAAAGGGGGAGTGGGAGAGGAAGAGAGGGAGAGGGGGAGAGAGAGTGGGAAGAGAAGAGGAAGAGAGGGGGAGTGGAGAGAGAGGGGGAAAGGGGGAGTGGGAGGGGAAGAGATGGGGAGTGGGAGAGCGAAATTGCCTACTAGCATGCAATACTTTTTTTAAAATTTGGTTCCTAAGCCCACTTATGAGGTTGCTCCAATCTTAGACTTTGGGTAAGTACTGTAGGCTCAGCATCCTTGGTTCACAGCATCCATCTGGAGGCTGGCTGCATTGTCCCCTTTCTCTGCCCTTTGTTCTCTTGTGAGAATCTTCCTCTGATTTAGGGAGGAAAGTTGCATAGCATCTAGACCAGTGTTCTTCAACCTTAGCAACTTTAAGATGTGTGGACTTCAACTCCCAGAATTCCCCAACCAGCTTTTGGTTGCTGGGGAATTCTGGGAGTTGAAGTTCATATATCTTAAAGTTGCCAAGTTAAGAAATATTGATCTGGGCTGCTTCTGCAAATTCCCAAATTCTGCGCATCTCTTGACGTGGACCCAACCAAAAAGTTTCCTCTGATCCATTTATGGTTCCATTTAGCTTACATTTTCTTCAGCTCAGAAGATGTGCAGTGTGGATATTTACCCATATCATTTAGCCAGTAGGCAATTTTTCTGTAGATTTCATCACAGACGGTGACGATGACGGCCAGCATGATTTTGGGCAAGAAGCGAACAAGGCGTGGCAGCTCCTTGATGCTCAGCACAAATTCCTGATCAAGGAGGAGGAAGAAACAGATTGAAGAGCCAGGATTACATCACAACTGATAAATGGCTTTTCACAGAGGCAGAGGCTTGCTTATTTCTACCAATTCCCATTGCTCAATTATTTCTGTTCTATGAATTTAAGCATTTTCTTAAAAAAAAAAAGCAATAACTAAGCTCGTTTGACTGTCAACAAAACTGTCCATGGATAGTCCTCAACTTACAACCAACATAGAATCCCCATGGTCATATGATGAACATTCAAGTGCTTGGCAACCGGTATGTATTTATGATGATTACAGAATCCCAGGACCAGGTAATCCCCATTTATGAACTCCCCAGCTAGCTTCAAACAAGCAAAGTCAATGGGGACAGTTGGATTCATTTAACAGTCATCTGATTAACAAGAAGATAAACAATATTACAAGATATGGGACTTATTTTATCCATGGTTAGATAATAAAACATGGAAATGAAATATGAAATATGAATGTTATAAATATAATATTAGAAAATAAACTTTTTGAAACAACAATGCAATAGTTAAATAAATGATAAATGAGGATGTTGATTTGTTTGACAATATGAGAAACGAGATAATTAGTAAATTTTGAATAGGAGGATGATGCACAAAAGATTTGTAACCGACTGACACACTGTTTGTATTCGTAATGGATGATGGATTTGTTTTATGTCTTGTTTTAAAAATAAAATTTTTCATAAAAAAAAACAACCATCTGATTCACTTAATAACTGCAGGGATTCACTTAACCACCATTGCAAAAACGGTGATAAAATTGAGTGAGACTTATTTAACAACCGACTTGCTTAACAACAGAAATTCTGGTCCCAGTTGTGGTCACAAGTCGATTATGTCTGTCTGTCTGTCTGTATCATTCTTCTATTCTATTCCTATTCTGTTCCTATTCCTATTCCTATTCCTATTCCTATTCCTATTCCTATTCCTATTCCTATTCCTATTCCATCCCATCCCATCCTATTCTCTAGCCATCCATCCATTCAATTTACATTTCTCGATTTCAATCAAAACTCCTACGGTAGTTGGTGAACAAAACAGATTTAAAATATTGCCAGTAAACTGTATAAAAATAACATCTGCGATAAAGTAATCACACAAGTCAATCAGTGTCAATCAATGACATCGATTACTAACACATATCCAGCAGATTAATCCTGCCATTCAATTAATAACCTAATTAACTCAGATGGTATTAGCTCAGTCTAGAAATGGTCCACAAAAGAGCTCAGCTTTATGCTCCATCAGCAGGATGGAGGCAAGTCGAATGTAAACAGTAAACAGAGTTGGAAGGGACCTTGGGGGTCATCTATTCCAACCCCCTGCTCACGCAAGAGACCTGTACTAGGGATCTGAAATGCCAAACTGCCGACCTTTCTGATCGACAAGCTCAGTATCTTAGCCAGAACAGGGGCTGTTCCAAAGAATGGGTGCAGCTTTTCCTGAGATGTGCAGGCCATACCTGAACCACTGCATATGAATGGTGCAAATTGCACCTTTTTTTAAAAAAAAAAAGTTTTTTATTTTTATTTCTCATAAACACATTTACATGTACAGACATTTCCATCATTTTTCATTCATCTTTTCTTTTAACTTTCATTTTTCATTTTTACTTTTTCGGGGCTGCTCTTTTACCCGTTTACCTTTACTCCAACCTTTCTTCTTCTCCTCCCCTTCTCTTCCTTCATGAATTGCACCTTTAGGGATCCTTTAGGGCAGTGTTTCTCAACCTTGGCACCTTTAAAATGCATGGACTTCAACTCCCAGAATTCCCTAGCCAGCTATGCTGGGGAAGAAATTCTGAGAGTTTTAGTCCACACATCTTAAAGGTGCCAAAGTTGAGAATGCTGCTTTAGATATTTGTTGTCTCAAAACATCAATTTGTTAGGATAGTAAATTAGTACCCAATTATGGTTGCTATCCAGATCAGCATTATCCTCAATGGGGAAACAAGGGAAGTGCCACAGCTAAGCTAAGAGAAATTAAATATTCTACTACTCTTGTTTGTCAGTCTGCATTGCATGGAATATTTTAGCCCTTGCTACACAGTACTGATAGAATATCGTGGCCAAATAGTGATTATATACCGTATTTTTCAGACTATAAGACGCACCTAAATTTACAGGAGGAAAACGAGAAAAGAAATAGTTTTTGACCTCTGCGTGTCACGCTTTTGCCGTCCCCAGGCCCCAGAAGCATCCCGTTTTTGGGCTCCCAAACCCACCCTGCGTCATGTTTTTGCCCTTCTCGGCCTCCAGAAGCACTCTGCAGGCCGAAAACAGGCCCGTTTTTGGCGAAAATGGGCCGTGTGGAGCACTGCAGAGTGCTTCTGAGGGCCGGGAAGGGCAAAAATGCGACGCATGGAGGGTTCAGGAGGCCCAAAACACCCATATTTGGTTTATAAGATGAACCTAAATTTTCACCTACTTTTAGGGAGAAAAAAAGATGCATCTTATACTCTGAAAAATACGGTAATCTGAATTCATATTGCAGCCTTGACTAGCTAATCAAATGCACTATCCTCATTTATAAGTAGTGGTTGGGAGAATATTCTGAGGAAGATGATTGGCTGACGAACAGCCAATGGCATTATTTTTCACCCTCCTCCATATGATGCCTGCCCCCCAAGACTATTAACAATGACTGAATTAATTAAACTGAATAAGATATAAAATGAATGTATCTTCCCTGAAAGTGCAGGAAGCATTATAAAAGTTACACACCATGGCTCTGAGATAGCTAAAGTATCCCTTTTCTTTTCAGAGCATTAAGGGGTCAGCATGACACTGTTTAAATCTTAGGCTGGGGCAAGATAAGGCCCGTCTTGTGTTGTGGACAGCTAGAACATCTGATGAAAGCAGCCAATGAGAAAAGACACTTGGACTGGATTGTGGGACCCTGCCTGCCCAAAATGCCAGGAACACCTTACCTGCAATTCGAAGCAGCCCAGCATGGTAAGGAAGACAAAGGAGAGGCAGAAGATACAGATGGGCAAGCTCACCAAACACTGGAAGAGCAACCGCTTCCAAGGAGGGTAGTAGAACTCTTCCGTGTTAGTCACTGGGCTGATGCGCTTCACACCCTGCAAAGAAAGGAGATACAGATACGGATTAACAGAGCGGGAAGGGACCTTGTAGGTCATCTAGTCCAACCCCCCACCCAAGCAGATGCTACACCATTTCTGACAGATAGCAGTCCAGTCTCTTCTTGAAAGCTTCCAGTGATGAAGCTCCCACAACTTCCGAAGGCAAGCTGTTCCACTGGTTGATTGCTCTCACTGTCAGAAAATTCCTCCTTATTATATATATGCTTATATATATGCTTATATATATATATATATATATATATATATATATATATATATATATATAATATGCAAAAAATTGGAGAGAAGATAATCACCAATGAAGAAATTATTAAGAAAATGTTGGACTGTGCTGAAATGAGTAGATTGACATTTGAAATAAGAGAACAGGAAGATAAACAATATTATTTGATATGGGAGATATTCTATCAATGGTTTGACAATAAAATATGGAGATGAGATAGTATATATGCAATGAAATCACGATGAAATGTTTAAATATCTATCTTCTGTTCGAGTAAAGAATAACTG
This sequence comes from Ptyas mucosa, assembly GCA_012654045.1. Lineage (NCBI taxonomy): Eukaryota > Metazoa > Chordata > Lepidosauria > Squamata > Colubridae > Ptyas > Ptyas mucosa. The sequence continues at coordinate 88,129,947 of WNWU01000001.1, forward strand.
TTATATGATGAGATTTGGAAAATTGTAAGCACGAAATGATTTTAACCGATTGAGATGCTGTCTGTAATTGTTTGTAAGGATGATATTTTTATGTTGTTTTTTATTTTTAACTAAAATAAAACTTTTTTTCAAAAAAAGAAAAGAAAATTCCTCCTTATTTCCAGGTTGAATTTGTCCTTGATATTCCTTGTCCGGCCTCAGGTGTTTTGGAAAATACCGTATTTTTCAGAGTATAAGACACTCCGGACTATAAGACGCACCTACCTTTTTTGGTGAGGAAAAGAAGAAAAAGAAATCTGCCTCTGCCTCCCAGCAATTTTGCCTCATTGCAGCAAACAGCAAACAGCCTGCTTTACTTTCATTTTCATTTTCAGCATAGCTTGATTAGCACAAGAAAAAAAAATCTGCTCCCAGCAACTTACCCTCCTTGCAGAGGCCCACGCAGCAATAGGCAATGGCAATCCCTGCAGCCTGAAACAGCTGAGAGTTGAGAGGCCGATCCAATGGACAATCAACTTGTGCTAATTAGGCTATGCTGTAGCTGAAATAGGCTGTTTCTTCTTGCTGCTTGCTGCAAGGAGGTAAATTGCTGGGAGGCAGAGGCCAAAAGGTAGGGGCCAGTAGGTGGGCGGGGCTACATTCAGTGTATAAGACGCACCCAAATTTTCACCCCCTTTTGGGGGGGGGAAAGGTGTGTCTTATACTCCAAAAAATGCCTCTCTGTGGCAGCCCCTTAAATATTGGAGCACTGCTATCATGTCTCTCCTGGTCCTTCTCTTCACTAGACTAGCCATGCCCAGTTCCTGCTACCGTTCATTGTATATTTTAGCCTCCAGGCCCCTAATCATTCTGGTTGCTCTTCTCTGCATTTTCTAGAGTCTCAACATCTTTTTTATAGTATGGTGACCAAAACTGGATGCAGTACTCTAGGTGTGGTCTTACTAAAACTTTATAGAGTGGTATTAGTACCTCCCTTGATCTTGATTGTATCTCTCTATTAATGCAATTTAGGATTGCGTTGGCTTCTTTGGCTGCCACTGCACGGTGTTGGCTCATATTTAATTGGTTGTCCCCTAAGACTCCAAGATCCCTCTCACAGTTACTGCTATTAAACCTGGTTTCAGATGACAAGATTGACATCACCAAGACTCTTGGGGGATTCCCTAGGCTTGTTACAGGACCAAGAGAACAACTGCAGGTAGTCTTCAAGTTATGACCATAATGGAACAGCCCACTGTGATCCTATTCCTACCATTATGATTTAACAGATTAACAGAGTTGGAAAGGACCTTATAGGTCATCTAGTCCAACCCCCCACTCAAGCAGGAGACCCTATACCATTTCTGACAAATAGCAGTCCAATTTTTTCTTGAAAGTCTCAAGTGATGAAGCTCCCACAACTTCCCACGACTTGAGGTGCACCCGAAGATTTTGGTCCCGTTTCCATCTGCTGGCACTCAATATTTCCCAGTTCTCAAGTTTTTGAGGATTAACTAGGTTAGAGGGGAGACTGGATTTAGGCCTTTAGGCAAATCTATCTCCCTAGCCTTGATGTAGTTTTCTCACTTTTGCAAGTAATAGGTACCCATTTAAAATCATAAGGAATACCATGCTGGACCCAAAAACGGCATATAAATTTAATTAATCAGAGCAGAGAATCCTGGGCTAAATGAGAGGTGGGCAACAGGATGGCTATGAATGTTGAGATATCTGTGTGACATGCCTAGATTTTATCCATGAACATGGGCAGTACAAATTATTATTTTTCAAACTTGTATTTTCTTCCTTTCTGAGCTAGATCAGACACCACTGACCCGAAACTGCGGCCGAGGCTCTTCGATGGACTCTGCTGGTGTGTCCAAAGTTCCCCACTTGTATGCAAATTCGGCTCCTCGACGTTTCCACTCCTCCAGGAACAGCGTGGACCAGATAACATTGAAGATGGCAAATATAACAGAGCAAATGTCCCGGCTGGTCTGATTAGGAAGGGAAGAGATGATTAATGAAGAGCAAAGAAAGACCGGAATTTCCACTGTTTTAACAGCTTCTAAAGAAGGTTGTTTATCCCAGCTATCCATCAATCAAATAAATCAACTCCAACAATTCTCCCGGGATGAGAATGTCACCAATAAAGAAGAATATTGGTAGCTCAGGGTTGCTAATCTAGCACTGATGTTAGATCAGAGGTGGTATTCAGCCGGTTCTGGTGAACCAGTAAGCAGAAATTCTGAGTAGTTCATAGAACCGGCAAATACCACCTTTGATTGGCCCAGCCCTGATCTATTCGCTGCCTCCCGAGTCCCAGCTGATTGAGTCCCAGCTGATGGGCTGGGTCTTCTTTTGTTGCCCTGCATGGGAGAACGGAGCTGGAAAGCAGGTTAATGGGGTGGGGAGGGAATGGAGATTTTACACTATCCTTCCCCCTGGAGTGGGATGGGAATGGAGATTTTACAGTATCCTTCCCCCTAGAGTGGGGTGGAAATGGAGATTTTACAGTATCCTTCCCCTGCCACGCCCACCAAGCCACGCCCACCAAGCCAAGCCACACCCACCAAGCCATGCCCACAGAACCGATAATAAAAATTTTTGAATTATTATTTTATTTTTATTTATTTATTTATTCGGCTTATATGCCGCCCTATATCACAATGGACTCAGGGCAGCTCACAATAAGAAAAACAAAGCCACAATATAAAATAAAGTCTAAAAATTTAAAAGATTTAAAATTAACCCTTAAAACCCCATTATCAGTCCAGGTCAAGGGATTTAAACAGCCAAGTTTTTAATTCATGGCGGAAGGTGCGAAGGTCAGGCGCTAATCGGAGTTCCAAGGGAAGTTGATTCCAGAGGGTGGGGGCACCCACCGAGAAGGCTCCACCCCTGGAGGTCGCCAGCCGCCACTGTCTAGCTGACGGCACCCTGAGTAGGCCCTCTCTATGGGCGCGAACCGGGCGATGGGATATCGTTGCTGGCTGTAAGTGGTCCGCCAAATATCCTGGTCCTAAGCCATGTAGGGCTTTATAGGTCATCACCAGCACCATTGAATCTCACCCGGAGGGCAACCGGCAACCAATGCAAACTGCGCAGGAGAATCCCACCACTGTGTTAGATGTTAGTTTGGGTAAATGTTTGGGCAGATGTTGGTTTTGATAATGAAACATCTGCGAGAAAACAACCAAGTTCAAAGAGCACCAAGGATAATATTAACAACCAGCAATCTTGGCCTGAAGTTTAACTCAAAAATTCACCTTCCAACAATGGCCAGCCAGATAGGTCTGGTAAGACAGGAACAGCCCTTCCCTCTGCACCTTTGCAGTAGTATGCCAAACATTTCATTTCAAAACATTCCTAGCACAAAATTTCAGACGTGTCTCATTTCAGGTGCTGCTTTGAGCATAGGACTGTTCCGGCTGCAAATGTAAATGGTTGCAGCAATTCTGTTTTTGAGCCTGAAATCTTTGCAAAATGTTCCAGACAGTCCATTCCACTCAAAACAGGATGCTGTCGTGCATTTGAAACATTTCAGAATGGGAACATTTCACACACTCCTTGGATTTGACATCTCAAGATAATCTCCTTTGCACAAAGAGGCTCCTTTTGTTGTTAGTTGTACTCTTACCTAGTTATCATATATATATAAAATCTGTTTTTTTCTCTCTCTGAAGCCAGAAAATAGGGACTGGCTTAGTGGTAAAAATCCTTAGGGTTGATTGATGATCAGAAGCATTGTGGAGGATACAGGAGCTTATCCTAGTAAAGGTAGACTGCCTTTGAAGCTGGAGGGTGCATTGTTAGCCATGGATACTGGTAGCCATTGAGAGAGAGAGAGAAGATCCCTTTTGAACAGATCAACTCACCCATCTGATCCAATCTGATCTATTAACAATGCTCAGATGCTTGCCAGAGGTTCAGCAACAGGAAGGAAAGTCACAGCCTTAGATAGCTTTCATTTACTTAATTGGTTATGATGACAGTTGGTCCTCAACCTACAGTGACAATTGGGATCAGAATTCCAGTTGCTAAGCAAGGCGGTTATTAATCTGATTTTATGGCCTTCTTTGCCAGAGATGTCAAGTGAACCATGTGGTTCTTATACAAATCCAGCTTCCCTTAGAGACTTTGCTTATCAGAAGCCAGCTGGGAAGATAGCAAGAGGCTGTCACATGATGGTCACACTGTAAACCATCATACATACATGCTGATTGCCAAGCACCCAAATTTTGATCATGTGACTGTGGGGATCCTGCAACGGTTATAAAAGCAAGAACCAGTTGTAAGTCATTCTTTCAGTGTTGTTGTAATTTCAAATGGTCACTAAACAAATGGTTGCATACTGAGGACTATTTATAACAGGTTGTAGAAAGTTAGCACTCACCCTTCTCCTAGAAGAGTGAAATATTTTAGGAAATATTTAAAAGGCAGAATATTATACTTCCCTAAAGGGAGAAATGGAGAAACATGCTCTTGGAAAGCAGCCCCCACCTTTCTTAATAGCCCTCAGCAGATGTCAGCACTTAAGAGATCAAGAGATAGAAAGCTCTAGTCATAAGCAAATACTGCAGGCAGAAATCCATTCAAGACAGGACGTTTTGAAATTCCCTGCAGCAAGGTCTGAACAAAAGTAGTATTAGCCCTCAGCCACAATAGGAATTGCCCAATGCCCCTTCATTGCATCAGCAGTCCAAACTTCAACCAAACGTAGCTCAGACAAACATGACTCCTACATGGCCCCATGGGAGTCTGACAACAGCCAATAGAATACATGTTCTTGCACAGGAACAGGAAGTTCATGTACAAAGCCAAAGAGAATGTATAAATACTCTCCCCCTCCCACTATCAACTCCATGTGATCAGCTAGCCAGAATCACACGTTTGGTGGTTCTGCTTCATCAATAAATGGAGCCTCTTTCCAATCAGCCTTCATTTTGTCTCCAGTGCCTTTTTCCTGGCTTGGAACTGAACCAGATGGATATTTCTTCCAAAGATGTTCGATCCATCCTCGGTTAATGTCTGATCATCATCATCAGGCACTGGATTTTTGTAGCTGTCCATTGTGAATGGATAGGTAAAATATATAAGAACTAATTATCTTATGATGGCATTAGCAGACACGGGTTCAATTAGGGTCCTTCGGTTACATTTTTAAACATCGAGAAACAATAGAGAAAATGTCAAACGATTTGCCAGGGCAGTAAGCAGAATCTCAGTGAATATAGGCAAGTCATCTGAAGAGAAGATCCTAGAAGGAATTACACATTGTTTCTGCATTGTCTTTCTTCATAGAGGAAATAAAGCTTTCCCACTGTTAGAATAATACAGAGTGGGATTTTGATATGATCCAGTATGCTCTAACTGATTCCAAGCATTCCCTGTACTATTTCTGCCTAGGTTCAGGTGGTTTGCCAAGTATGATTGCATTTGGAGAAGGGAGATCTTGCGATCTTGCCTTAAGTGACACAAGTCTTGAGTTTACTGTAATACACACCACATAATGGTATGCTTAAAGTCTCAAGGAGTCACAACTGCACCACGTGTGCATTCCTTAGCTATTAGGTGGTTGATTAGTCTCCTTGTCTATCCAAAGCGAGGCTACTAGTTAAGAACTGAAAGAAGTCTTTACCTTAGCAGCTGAAAGCCAGATTGGATTCTAAAGTGAAAGTAATCCAGTTACTGAGATGCTTGTATCGTTTTAAAAAAACAACAACCCTCATTTGGCAGAATGTGATATCAAAAAGATTCACAAAAGTTCAGGGCGTTGATCATATTACACCTTTTTACAGCCCTTCTACATTCCTAGCCTATTTAGTTCCAGGGCCAAAGAAAAATGGTTCTAACCTTTATAAGGTTAAGACGGGGCCAACCTAGGGATTAGTTGCATCCATTTCAACCTGCCAGAATGTTGTCATCAGTTGCTCAGACCCATTAGCATTCTCAAGGGGTAAAAGGAGATGACACAGAATGTGTTGTAACATCATGGCCCAAGCCACTGATTTCTATACTTGCATGCAACATCATGCAGCAACTCCAGGTTGATTTAGAGTTGCCCACAACTGCCTGTTTGCACCCACGCCCGGTTTAGCGAAAGGGAAAAAAAGTCCCGATACGTTACGTGATGCCATCGTGACGGCATGAGTTTGACACCCGTGTTCTAGTTTGTAGCAAATGTCTATGCTGAGGCCCAATTCTATGGTCCTTCAGCAAGAGGACCTATCCAAAGAACCTCTGGATAGTGAGAAGGGTGGCCTATAAATTACTATTACATTCCTCCTTTCATATCCTTTCACATCATCAAAGCACTACCTGTTTATCTACTTGCAGTTGCATGCTTTTGAACTGCTAGGTTGGCAGGCGTATAAATTTCATAAATAAAATCAATAAATAAAAAGTCTTGGGGTAGGGAGCCTGAGTGGCGTAGGAGGCTAATGCCTCCTACTAAGGCAGCATTTAACATTCAGCTGCCTGCAATTACTGCGAGTTCAATTCTCACCAGGCTCAAGGTTGACTCAGCCTTCCATCCTTTCTAAGGTGGGTAAAATGAGGACCCGGTTTGTGGGGGCAATAAGCTGACTTTGTATAAAATATACAAAAGTATGAAGGCTATTGCTTAACGCATTGTAAGCCGCCCTGAGTCTCCGGAGAAGGGCGGCATATAAATAAAATTAAAAAAAAAAAACAAAAACTAGCCATGGGGTCTTTTCCACTAATTTTCTAGAAATCTATTCCTGGAAAGTTATGCGTGAATTCTCAGGCTTGTTTTTAAGGCAAATATAAAAGAGTTTTTCTTTAATTATCCTAACTGGGATTTTTTTAAAGGAGTATTTTAATCTATTTGTGGTTTTCATTAGTATCTTATTTATTTATTTTATACCTCTTGAAAACCAGAGTTCTATTAGGATTTCTAAATAACATTATGAGCTGCTCTGGCAAAGATAACTCTGAAAAATAGCCAATAAAGCAATGAATAACAGCAAAAAACAGTTCTAAAGAAAAAGTACAGGTAGTCCTTGACTTACAACTGTTCATTTAGTGACTGTTGGAAATTACAACAGCACTTATGATCATTTTTCTCACATATGACCACTGCAGGATCCCCATGGTCATGTGATTAAAATTCAGATCCTTTGCAATTGACTCGTATTTATGACTGTTGCGGTGTCCTAGGGTCATTTGATTGATTCCTTTTTGCAACCTTCTGACAAGCAATCTCAATGGAGAAGCCAGATTCACTTAACAACTATGTTACTATCTAACAACTGCAGTGATTCATTTAACAACGATGACAAGAAATGTTGTAAAATGGGGCAAAACTCAATTAACAAATATTTTGCTGAACAACAGAAATTTTGGGCTCAATTGCGGTCATAAGTTGTGGACCAGCTATATCAGAGGTCTCCAATCTTGGCAATTTTAAGACTTGTGGACTTCAACTCCCAGAGTTCCTCAGCCAGCAAATCTGGCTGAGAAAATCTGGGAGTTGGTCCACAAGTCTTAAAATTGCCAAGGTTGGAGACCCCTGACCTATATGGCCAATGATGATGCTGGCAGTTACAGCCTCAGCAACAATGGGAGGATCGGATTACCCTTCACAGAAAGAGGAAGAGAAAACATCTATTTATCTCTGCGCCATCCTTGGACAAGATGGTTCCTCCTATTTAGAAGCTAATGATGCTGAAAATGCTGACACTTCACTCTCTTCCAGGTTCTCCTTTGCAATTCCTTGCCTAACAGGATTAGGGGCTTCTTGGCAAGAATGAAATGGAAGCATTAAATGATCATGAAGCAGGAAATAAGGTGAGCCTCCAGACAAAGTCTTGTTGTAAATTGAACGTGAGTGTTCAGCTCCTTCTTCGTTAGCATAGGAATTGGCAGCCTATGTAGGAATCTAGAGAGAATGTCTAAGTGGCAGGGTGGATAGGTTTAATAAGTGCATAGAGCAGCGTTTGTTCACCCTGGGGACTTGAAAATCTGTGGACTTCAACTCCCAGAATTCCCTAGTCAGTATGCTGCTTGGAGAATTCTGGGAACTGAGGCGCAGTTACAGGTAGTTCTCCACTTATGACCATTCATTTAGCAATTATTTGAAGGTACAACAGTGCTAAAAGATATATGGTCCTCACACTTAGGGAGTGGTCTTCACACTCAGAATTGTCACATTCATGTGACCAAAATTTGAGCCCTTGGCAAGTATTGGCAGGTATTTATAATGGTTGCAGAATCCCAAGATCACATTAACACCATTTGCCACTTTCCCAGCTGGCTTCCAACAAGCAAAGGCAATGGGGAAAGCAGAATTTGATTAATGACTGTGTGATTCACTTAAATGACCACAGTGATTTGCTTAAGGGCCACAGCAAAAAACAAAAACCATAAAATTGGGTGTGACTCATTTAATGACCATCTTGCTTAGCCACAGAAGTTCCAGTCCCATTTGTGATCATCAGTGGAGGACCATTTGCATCTTCAAGTTGCCAAGGTTGAGAAACACTGGCATAGAAATAAAATATACGCATAAAGGTGAATTCTTCTTCCACCCATCCACCCACCTGTCTGCCTGCATTTGGATTCTGCCATAGGCAGGTGAATATGGCAATTTTAGCAGCATCAAATCTGTCAAAAGGAGCCTTTCCGTTCTCTCAATTTCCAGCAATCCAAACAGAACTTAAATAGTGTTTTTCTCCACCATTTACAATTTCATCTGCATGGATCTCATTGATAGCAAAGAGGGAGGAGAACTGGATGTCAAAGGGTAGCAGGGGCTGAAAAAATAGTTTTAGGGACAGCTAAAACTAAAACCTCTCTGGTAGATCAGCATTTTGTTTGGGTTTTCTCTCTCTGCCCTTTTCCCATTAAATTCTTAAAGGGCTTTTGTTTTTCAAACCCTTCCGCGTAATCTGCTCCCTTTCAAGATGCCAAAACACAAACAGCCTTCTATAACTTTTCTTCTCATGAATAATCCTGCCTCTTCTTCCTTTTCCTTTTCCACTCAGCCTCCTTTTCTGTCTATGGAGATCCTCGGTCATCAAGATCATGGTTGTCCCAAGAGTGCTTTTTTTCAAAAGGTAACTGGACTTCGTTTTTCCTTGAAGACGTTTCATTTCTCATCCAAGAAGCTTCTTCAATTTTGAGAACGACTCAGGACTTCTGAGAACTGAAGAAGCTTCTTGGATGAGAAGTGAAATGTTTTTAAGGAAAAACAAAATCCAGTTGCCTTTTGAAAAAAGCACCTTTGGGTCCCCCCTTTGCTGTTCAGTTTCTGTCCCCTTCTGCTGCTCTTCATTCATACATGAAAACAATCTCTGAATTCTGAGGTAAATCAATGGTGAGAATATAATCATAATTCTATGCATAGTTCCTTGTGAATAGATGCCACTGGTTTTGTTATACCTCTATCTAAAGAAGCTGAGAACTGGATTTCTTGGAGGCCTATGTATATATAATGTACAGGTAGTCCTCAAGTTACGAATGAAATGGAGCCTGCCCATTCCATTCGTAACCCAAGGATTCGTGGGAGTGAATCCCGTATCTTGAACGAAATCACTCCCTCTTTTCGCCCACGCATTCGCTAATTGAATGCGAGGCTTGTTAAGTGCACGAGGTATTTCAGAGTGGGGAAGGCCATAGGGGCCTACTGATGGAACAGGCTACCTGCCTAAGACCACCCAAGGACTCCCCGACCCACTGAAATATCTCATGCTCCCCAAATTGCTTCCCCCCCAACCTGCTGTGCCGGGTCACTTACCTTGTGAACATCTAGCAAGCAGACTATTCTTCAGCCTCGTGCACCCCGCCAATGCTCCTTTCGGCCCTCTACAGGCCTTCCCCTTCTGTTGCAGACCAAAATGGAGCCTCCGCGGACCAGATCCAAGCCTTTGGGAACTGGATCTAGCCCTCTAAGTTTCCGTTCCACCCTCCGTAGGCTTCCTTCAGCCTGTTGCAGGTTGAAGACTGTAGCAGCCAGGGGAGGCATGCAGTGGGCTGAACGGAGCCTTGGAGGGCCGGATCCGGCCCCCGGAGGCTCCATTTTGGCTTGCAATGGGCTGGGCAAGGCCTCTGGACGGCTAGACGGGGCTTCTGAGGGGCAGATTACAGTTTGTATATATAAGATTACAGTAGTAATCTTCATTCTTTTTCCTTTTTCCTTCCTTCTCTTTATCTCCATCAATAATAACAATTAAGCTATAGGATACTTGGCTTGTACCCCAACAATATTGACCATTTCAAATATATATCAATATTTGAAATATTTAACTATTTCAAAATTTCTAATATTTTGAACTTTATATTTCAAAATTCACAGGGTATTTAAGGGGCTTCTAATGGATATTAGGGTCTAAGATGCCAAATAGCCTATAGCTTAATTGTTAAGAGATGTTGAGAAGGAAGGAAAAAAGTAATGAAATATAAAAAAAGAGAAAGAATGAAAATGACTACCGTATATTATTCTAGGCCTACCAGAAATCTGATTCTCAGCTTCTTCAGGTAGAAGTAGAACAAATCCAGAAGGCCATCATGCCATCGCTATGCACTTCAACGCCTCACCTGGTCATTCTCTGTGAAGGTGTAGAGGAGGGAGCCAAAGACAGCAGGGTATACCATGGCTGATGTGTAGAAGCCCAACCATGCAAAGTACATGGCAATCTTCACCCCAAAATAGTCACATATTTCATCTGGTGGAAGAAGAGAGAGAGTTTCAGGAGAACATAAGGACAAAACTTGAAATAAAAGGCAAAATTATTCTTTCCTGAACCTGTGATACTACAGAAATTTCTCTGTTCAATCAAAGAGCAAATTACATTTCATTAATTTGACAAAGGGGCAAGGAACAAGACTGGCCTTTTTCCTCAGCTGTTAGGTAGTTTATACCAGATCCAAGTGACTATCCAACCCATCAATCTTATCTCCATTCACTTTCCTAAGTGTTTCTAATGCCCTGTGACTTTTCAGCTTAAACACTTTTTTCTAGACAGGTAACGTGAAAGCAAATTCAGAAGTACAAAGTAGCCTTATTTATATTCCATCTGGATTACTACAACACATTCTACATGGGGCTGTCCTTGAAGACTGTTCAGAATACAGTAATGCAGTCAGCATACTGTTGACTGCAATCACAGGTAGTCCTCAACTTACAACCAGTCACTTGGCTGCCTACAATTTTCTTGTTTTTTGTCAATTGTTTGCTGGTTACTCTTCAAAAAGCGTCCATTGTGTAAAATGGATTCATTTAACGACCACTACAAAAAACTATGTAAAATAGAGTATGGCAACATAGTGACCCACTTAACAAATACAATGACTTACAACCATAATTCTGGGTTCAATTACAGTTGTAAGTTGAAGACTACCTGCATTTATATGAAGGATGTGACTCCCACATTACGGTAGCCCCACTGACTGCCATTCTATTCTCTAAAACAGAGGCGGCGAACCTATGGCACACATGCCACAGGTGGCACGCAGAGCCCTCTCTGTGGGCATGAGAGCCGTCGTCCCAATTCAGTTCCGCTGTGCATGCACTCGTGCCTCCCGCCGGCCAGCTGGTCTTCAGGTCACTGCCGCAGATGCACAGGGGGCGGGGTGCATGCGCGGCTCGGGGCGCATGTGTGGGGGGACACAGATGCATGTGTGGGGCACATGCACAGGGGCGTGGGGTGCGCATGGGGGACACACGCTTATGCGCGGTGATGGGGCGCATGCAGGGGGGGGGGGCGCATTGTATTCTGGGGATTCGCGTGCAGGTGTGCTTTGGCCACTCGGAGCCGAAAGCATTTCAGCCAAGTTGCCAAAGTTGAGAAATACTGGCCTAAATTGATGGGAATGTGATGGCTGTTAATGCTCTTCTATGCTAAGGAGACCCTTAGGAGACAAATGATACAGCCAACTGTGAATCAAGCTAAATTCTCACCACCACGGGGCAACGTCTAAGCTCTTTTCTTGGATACATTAGTGAAGTCATTTGCCATTAACATCTACTGAAATATTTTTAGATTACCCCATCTAGCCTGTAGGGTGCCCCACCCACACCTACAGTAAATACCACCCAGCTCTGCTTTTTTCAAGGTCAGCCAAGTTCAGGGAGATGCTACCACCTGCTGAGATTTTCTGACAACTTTCTCCCAGCGGCAAAGATTCCTCTCAAGAGACTCCATACTTCTCTGCCAGCATTTGCACTTAAAACTTCTCCATCCGTTCTTCATTTTCCATATATTGGGTGGCCATATGAATTTAATATAGAAGTAAGTATTAACTTTTTACTAATGACGATTAGTTTTATATCTTTATGCTATGCTGCTTCCCAGGCACTTCTTGTGAGATAGTAAATATAAAAAGTAAATAAATAAACATTTTACCAAGGTAGATTTGCTGTGATTTATGTAAAAGTTCAAATAATTCTCCCTCTTCCAAAAAAAACCCTCTGTATTTTCTCAGCCTCGTTTTGACCTCAACTAATCTTTATTCTTTGACTATGTTTTTTTAAACTATTTTTTTCTCTCTGTTCATCTTTCTTCCTCATCTTTTGCAGTAATAATGTTCTGACCTAGGCTTCCTGAGACAGTAAAAAGCACACAATTAGTCCCAAAAACCCTCTTTTTATTTCAACGGCTGTGAATTAAGTTCATTCCCAGCCCATAAGTCTGCCACAATCCTTCAGGATAAGGCTGATAAGCACCCACCTTTATCTCCCTTGACACGCTGCCAAAGGCCTAATTGGCAATTAACTTCGCAAGGCCACACGGAGCACAGAGTCAAAACGGAGCTTCAGAATTTAAACTGACCAGCACGAACAAAGTTGCTTCCTGCAAAGGCTCACGTGCCTTTGCTCCTCCTTTATGTCTTATGGGAGGGGCCAATCATCTCCAAGCCCTACTCCAGAGTCGTCCCTTTTGTTTTAACTGTCCTTGCTTTCTGGCAGCTCTGCGCATGCGTGCACTGGCAACAGGCTCTCCCTGTTCCTCTGCCTCACTGATGTCCGACTCTGGAGGCTCCGGAGTCAACACATAACTCCCAGATGGCCCTGGCCCCATCTCTGCCTCTGATGTAGAGCCCTCATCTGAGCCTTCCCCAGACTCCAGTACTGACCCATGTTCCTCCCCAGCCTCCTCACTGTCTGACTCTGCTGCCAGCTCCGCAGGCCACAGGGGGACCACAACAAATAATTCACTTCCAACCTTCTCCCCCCCCCCCCATAATTTGTAGCTTCTTTCACTTCTGGTGAGTATCTTTTTTCATATTTAGTATGAAGGCAACCCCACACACTTAGAAAATGATGTAGAACTTCTAGCTGTCACCTGATACTGCTACTATACAATATTCGAATTGCAAGATCTGCATAACCAATAGATGGCAGCAAAGAGATCCAGAAAAAATAATTCTTTACTGCCATCTTGTGTTTGCCTGGGTTATAGCAGATCTGGTTTTCCGAGTTTAGTGAAATCTGCATGGTAAAATGCTTATGCTGATCTGACTCAGCATGAAATAAATTTAGCTCCTTTACCATATTTACAGAGAAATGGTTGGGTTCAGATCATGTTAGAGAGTCAGGGTCTTTGTGCTGGGCAAGCAATAGCCCTGACTCATTTAGGCAGTTTATGATTTCAAATGGAGGGTGGGGGGATAGCATTGATTTTCAACTCTAATAAAGCAAAACAAATCGCACGAGCTACTTTAGTAGAATGTAGGGAGAGAAAAAACCCAGAAGTGTAGAGGTAGAACCCTAATAAATGTTCTAGGCAGGGTCCTATGTGAGTGAAGGGGCCATACCCAAAGGCTGGGCTTCACAAATGGCTTGTACCCACGATTTCATCAGCCGGTTCAGAATCCGTTGCTCGTGGATGGGGAAGACTTGCTGGAGGATACCACGAGCAGCCAGCTCAGGGACTGTGAAAAGAGGGAAGAAGAACAGAGCAGAGCAAAAATCCAGAAATCTCTTTTCTTAGCTCTCCACTCTAACCATAGCCCCCTGGGCCCCATTCCTTGGCACTACCATGGTCAGTCACATCCCTGGGCAGAGAGCTACTATGCTATCAACAGACCACAAAACAGACTGAATCTGGAAATGCATTCCGGAGCAAGAAAGGAGCCAGCCTTTTGAGGTGGAATGCCCATTCAGACTGTTAAGAATGTTCCCTGAGCATTAATGTCAAGGAGCCAGGGGTGAAATCCAGCAGTTTCTGGAGAACCGGTAGCGGAAATTTTGAGCAGTTCGGAGAACCAGCAAATACTACCTCTGGCTGTCCCCCAGAATGGGGTGGAAATGGAGATTTTGCAGTATCCTTCCCTTGGAGTGGGGAGGGAATGGAGATTTTGCAGTATCCTTCTCCTGCCATGCCCCCCAAGCCACGCAATGCCCCCCAAGCCATGCCCACAGAACCGGTAGTAAAAAAAAAATTGGATTTCACCACTGCAAGGAGCTACAATGCACTGTGGGTGTTTTTGTTTTGGTCTATTAATAAAATAGCAATGATTTACTAGAAGGTAAACAGTGAGGATTTTCCTCACTATCGTTCCTCTTCCTGCCCTCAAGAGGGTTCTGGATTGTCCTGTTCTGCCTATCTTTTGTTTGCCTTACAGGTGTGAACTCTTTCAAACAAGAGACTAACCCCGCTTACTCGGTTTGTTTTCTAACTATGCTCAAGTCAGGCCCAGAGGCAAGCTTGGTCATTGGGTGCATGAGAACAATCAATACAACTTGAGCTTGATCTAAGTTTAAATACCACGATATGTAAGAGGAACAACTGAACTCAAAATGCGAAGAGAAATAAAAGAGAAAGAGAGAGAGAGAGAGAGAGAGAGAGAGAGAGAGAGGGAGAGAAATAAATAAATACACGATGTGCGTTATGGCCCTCATATCCAAATGATTTGGATTTTATCCAGATTTCCTTTGTTTGTTCAGTTTATCAGCTGCTGCAATCAAACGAGCCAATCTAAGCGTCATGCAACTTATTAGGACAATAAAACAAGCAGGAAACGGTGACAAACAGCAAAAAAAACCCCAGACAACAATGGATATATTACTATATTGGAAAAGGAAACGCCAAGAATTAAGGCATAACAGCCCATAATCAGCATGGAGTGATAAAATTGCTTTCCACCATGGCCTGCTCTATGTGATAAATTTTAAGGGATTTTCAACAAGATAGCAGTGTTAGGATTAATTGTGCGGCTTTTGGAAGGATAAGCAGGGTGCCCCCTTCCCCTTAATCTCTTTTAGAGGGTGACTGTTTTAAATTCAACGTCATCTTCCTTTCAAGTGCATACTAATATATATTTAGGATATATTATTATAGTGATCAGAGTGTCTGCGCAGTGCGGTGAAAAAAAAGTCAGGATGAACAAAGCTCTCATCTTTTTATGTGTCTTGATGCTTCTGACAGCAATGATTAAGACAGACTAAAATAACATGTGTGGGACCTAATGCTTGGTCCTCTTATAACAACCAACGTATCTTTATTATTCCTCCGCACATTTATTCCATTTCCATTGTTGAACTAGGTACGATTCTTGTGTAATGTCTTTCTATTCTGGTTTTCTTATGTGCAAATACAGATAGCCCTCAATTTACGATGACAACTGGAATTAGAATTTCCATTGCAAAGCAAGGCAGTTGTTAAGTGAGTTGCATCCGATTTTGCGACCTTTTTCCTGCCACAGTTGTTAAATGAAGTAGTGTAGGGCAGTGGTGGGTTTCAAATTTTTTTACTACCGGTTCTGTGGACGTGGCTTGGTGGGCATGGTGTGGCTTAGTGGGCGTGGAAGGAGAAGGATACTGTAAAATCTCCATTCTCTCCCCAATCCGGGGGAAGGATACTGTAAAATCTCCATTCCCTCCCCAATCCGGGGGAAGGATACTGTAAAATCTCCATTCCCTCCCCAATCCAGGGGAAGGTTACTGCAAAATCCCCATTTCCTCCTGATCAGCTGGGACCTGGGAGGCAGAGAATAGATGGGGGCGGGGCCAGTCAGAATTTTTACTACCGAACTACTCAATTTTTATCCGAAGTACTCAAAATTTCCGCTATCGGTTCTCCAGAACTGGTCAGAACCTGCTGAAACCCACATCTGGTGTAGGGTTTCCTGCCTAAGCAGGGGGTTGGACTAGAAGACCTCCAAGGTCCCTTCCAACTCTGTTATTCTATTCTATTCTAATGAATTGCTGCCGTTGTTAAGCGAATCTTGCTATTTGTCAGAAATGGTGTAGGGCCGTGATGGCGAACCTATGGCACGCATGCCACAGGTGGCACCCAGAGCCATATCGGTGGGCACACGAGCGTTGCCCTAGCTCACCTATGGCACGAATGTGTGAGCTGGCCAGCTGATTTTTGGGCCTTCCGGACCCACTGGAAGTCATGAAACAGGTCGTTTCCGGCCTACGGGGGGCCTCCAGGGGGTGAGGAAGGCCATTTTCGCCCTCCCCAGGCTCCAAGAAAGCCTCTGGAACCTGGGGAGGGTGGAAAACAGGCCTACCAGGCCCACTGTTCCATCGCGTGCCAAAAGCGTAAGGAGTGGGGGGGAGGTGGCACGTGCATGCATGGGGGGGTGCGGGGCGCATTGAATTATGGGTGCGGGCACGCACGCGTGTGCCCCCCCTGCACTCACCCCACTTTTGGCACTCGATGGCAAAAAGGTTAGCCATCACTGGTGTAGGGTCTCCTGCTTGGGTGGGGGGTTGGACTAGATGACCTACAAGGTCCCTTCCAACTCTGTTAATCTGAATTGTCATGTAGCCATTGTTGGAAGCCAGCTGGGAAGGTTGCAAAAGGCGACTCCATGACCCCAGGATGCTGCAACCGTCATAAATACATACCGGTTGCCAAGTATGCAAATTCTGATCACATGACTGTGGGGATGCTGCAATGGTCATAGGTTCAAGGACTGGTCGTAAGTCACTTTTTCCCAGTGCTGTTCTAACTTCAAAAAGTCACTAAACGCATAGTTACGACTCAAGGACTATTTGTACTGTAATCATAATTTCCAGCCATTGAAAGACAACCTTCTCCGACTTTACAGCATCTTTCTAAGACAAGGGTGCTTTAAGGCAGGGGTCTCCAACCTTGGCAACTTTAAGACTTGTGGATTTCAACTGCCAGAATTCCACAAGTTGCCAAGGAGACTGCTGCTTTAAACTATCCAGCCTCTCATCTAGACCCACTCCACCCCATCCTACCCCACAATTTCAGGGGAATTTGTATTACTTGATTTCTATTAAATATTTAAACGACACCTTAGCTGTCCGGGGTGAAGGAAGGCGAAGACAAATGTTCGTCTGTTAACTTACTTCATTCTCCTGCATTTGCAATTCTACACTTTGCCCTAATTAAATTTTCACTTGATTAAAATTCTTTCCAGCATGATCAATTTCAGGGATGGCTTGAACATGGGAATTGGGGGGCAGGGAAAATAAGGAACAAAAGCATCTAATTTGGCAAGTGAATATTAAATGTTCTTTTTAAAAATGGTCTTGATCTACGATTCAATTTACAAGGTGCCCCTTAGGAAGGAAGGAAGAAGTGGTGCCTGTCTCAGACAATATGTTCAGCTATAATTCCAATTACAGCAGTTTTGTTTTAAGGTTGACAGGTGAGGATCTGAGACTATCCCTTCAAAGGGCCAGGTTTGGCCCAAGTATTCTAGCTGCTAACCCCAATCCAATCCCTTTTCTGTTAAAATAAATCACTGATGAGACAATCCAAATTAATGGACATTTGGATTTATGCCTGGATTTATGAGATTAGTTATTGTTTTAATTTGATGCAGCCAATTATATCCCTTTCTGGCTTTTTTGCAAAGTCTCGAAGAAATGGTTTTAGCAAAAAGCATGGGGACCAGTGGCTGCACTCATTGTTTTGATGAACGGGATGATAGGTAGTCCTCGCTTTGTGACCACAATTGGTCCCAAACATTCTATCATTAAGGGAGGCAGTCATTATGTGAGTTGCACCCAGTTTTACAACCTTTTTTTTTGCTGCGTTCATTACGCAAATCACAACGGTTGTTAAACGAATCATGCAACCGTTAAGTGAATCTGCTGGCTAATGATCACATAACCCTGGGATGCTGCAACCACTGTAAATACCAGCCAGTTGCCAAGCACCACATTTTGATCATGTGACCAAGGGGATGCTGCCCTGTAGGTACAAGGACTGGTCATAAAATACTTTTTTCAGAACTGACATAACTTCTAAAAGCGGCAAAATAAATGGTTGGGAGTAAAGGACCACTATGGTCTGTACCTTTTATGTATGTAGTATCTATTTTTATATGCTTTTATATACTTAGTTTTTAAAATTTGATTTATATGCCGCCCTTCTCCGGAGACTCAGAGCGGCTTACAAGGCGTTAAGCAATAGCCTTCATACTTTTGTATATTTATACAAAGTCAGCTTATTGCCCCCACAATCTGGGTCCTCATTTTACCTACCTTAGAAAGGATGGAAGGCTAAGTCAACCTCGAGCCTGGTGAGATTTGAACTTGCAGTAATTGCAGGCAGCTGGATGTTAATTACAGTGCTTTAGTCTGCCACGCCACCAGGCTCTTTATTTTACTCTTGTTTTTAAACTGTTATATTGCTTGTTTTTACATTTGTTTTGAATAGAATAGAATAGAATAGAATAGAATAGAATAGAATAGAATAGAGAGTAGGAATAGGAATAGGAATAGGAATAGGAATAGGAATAGGAATAGAATAGAATACAGAATATAGAATAGAATAAAACAGAATAGAATAGAATAGAATAGAATAGAATAGAATAGAATAGAATAG
>WNWU01000001.1:88152683-88183308 GCA_012654045.1 Ptyas mucosa
GAGGCAGGAAACAGCCTGTTTCCCTACTTCTGGTGGGCCCAGAAGGCCCGAAAATCAGCTGGCCAGTGCGCGCATGCATGCCAGAGCTGAGCTGGCATGCCCACTGATATGGCTACGTATGCCACCTGTGGCACGCATGCCATAGGTTCGCCATCACAGACATAGAGCTTTCTGAGAGAAACTGTGGAGCCCCTTATGGATGGGGGGGGGGAGAGGTTCAAGACAGCTACACGCTAAAATCTCTCAGGATATATCTAACAGATTAGATTATAGTGTTGGCGAACCTTTTCGGCACAGAGTGCCAAATTGGGAACACGCATGGGGGAAGGGAGCACCAGAAACCAGAAGAGCAGCTCCCCAGCGCACACGCTTCTATGTGAGCTTCCGGTTTACGGTGTGCACATGTGTGCCAGTCACCTGGTCTTCAGGTTTCTGGCGCGCCAGGGAGCTGCTCTTTCAGTTTCCAGTTCCCCCCCAATGCGCAAAGACCAGCTGGTGTGCTGGAACCCAGAAGAAGAACGGGCGACGGGTGGCGTGCCCGGAGAGATGGCTCTGCGTGCCATTTTTGGCACGCATGCCATAGGTTCGCCATCACAAGATTAGAAGCTTATACAGGTAGTCCTTTAGACTTACAACCACAACTGAGACCAGAATTTCCATTGTTAAAGTCAATAGTTAAGTGAGTCACACCCAATTTGATGACTTTTTTTTGCCATGGTTGTTAAGCAAATCAGAGCATTTGTTACGTGAATCATGTGGTTCTTAACCAAATCTGGTTTTCCACATTGACTTTGCTTGTTGGGAAAGTAATAAATGGTGATCACATGATATATAAATATATTTTCAGCCATCTTTCCTGTAAGTCTCATATTCTGAATGCATAAACTCTTGGGTTCAACTCCAAGTTCCCCAAATTAAAAGGCGATAGCACAGAAACTGTCTCCTGAGACCCTTGAGATTTGTTGATGTTAGAGAAGATAACCCTGGCTCAAATGGAGTATTACAGGTAGTCCTCGACTGACAACAGTTCGTTTAGTGACTGTTCAAAGCCACAACGGTGCTGAAAAGTGACTTATGACCATTTTTCACACTTACAACCACCGCAACATTCCCATGTTTATGCGATCAAAATTCGGGCATGTGGCAACTGACTCATATTTATGACCATTGCAGTGTCCCAGGGCCATTGATCCCCTTTTGCTACCTTCTGACAAGAAAAGTCAATGGGGAAGCCAGATTCACTTAACAACCATTTTACTAACTTAACAACTGCAATGATTCAGTTAACAAATGGGGCAAGAAAGATCGTAAAAGGGACAAAATTCACTTAACAAATGTTTCATTTAGCAACAGAAATGTTGGGCTCAACTGTCGTTGTAAGTCAAGGAGTACCTGTAGTCTGATTCTATATGAACCTGCACCATATATGGAAAATATATTCGTTTTCATGGTTTTGCTCCATCTCTTTAGACCAATGTTTGTCAACCTTATCAACTTTAGGATATTTACACTTCAACGCCCAGAATTCTCCAGCCAGCATGCTCAAAGGTTGAGAAACATTGCTTTAGACTAGTGCCTCCTCCAGCAGTAGTTAAATTACTAGGCTGTCTAAGTCTTTACTGCCCATCTACTCGTGCCAACTTGCCCATCTATCCCTCTTGCCAACCTCCAAGTGGACTTACCTTTCATAAGTTGCTGTGACAAAAAATGCATAGACCCGGGTGTGCTTGTGATGCCGAATCTGGATGATGAGCTCTGGGATTCCCAAACGGATGTGGTTCAACAACCATAGTAATGTGTGGTCATCAGTTGTATCTGGTAGGATGAAACACAAATGCATGCTTTCTAATTATGCGAAGACTAGTTGCACTTGCAATCTTCCTCCAGTTGGAAGTTAATGTCAGTCAGTCAATCAGTCATTCATTCATTCACGCACTCACGCCAAACATAAAAAAACACCCCAAACACCCACATTCATGGTTCCAATGCTTTGGGACAGGGTTGGAAACCTACTACTCTCAGGATCCCTCATTATTAGTTTCGTTGGCTGGGCCTTCTGGGGATTAGAGTTCAGCTATAATTAGGAGGCACCGGTTAAGTCTGTCCCGTGTCATAAATAATGATCAGTATGACATTGGGTAAGACCAACACTCCCAAGGGACAGAAAATAAAAGGGATATGTGTGGCAATCACAGGCCTTCACATAATTTGGTATACTGATATGGCGCCTCCATGTCAGTAACAACCAACCTAATCGGCAGACATCTGTTCATGTGGCAGCCTTCTCACAAATTTTCAAATCCAGAATGAATATAACAATGCTCAACGTGATATACATCTGAACAACTTCCAAAATAACACAGAGAATTTTCTTCCTGGCTGACATCAAACATATCTCCCGGGAATAGCCACTTCCAAGGATCTGTGCATCAAAGTCAGCAAAATGGCAGTGTCACAATGCAACCTGATGGACTTTATTGTGACAATCTGTTCACCATCTTGCCAGTTTGGACACAGTAATTCAATTTTGCAGATGCTGATGACTACAGGGGTTCTCTGATATACTGTAAATCTTTCTGGGGTTTCAATTAGCCCAGGAACAAAGTGGCAATCAGTGAAGACTGTGGTACTGTGTTTTCCCGAAAACAAGACCTATCCCGAAAACAAGCCCTAGCATGATTTTTATATGTGCACCTAATCTAAGCCCTACTCCCAAAAGTAAGCCCTATTTAAGAGCCTGTGCAGCCAGCCGGCTGCCCATTCCATCTGGTTGCTTGCAGTGCCGTCGACACAAGGTGAGGCAAGGCAAGTGGGAGGGGTGGATCTACCTCATATGCCCCGCACCGTCTTACCTCAGAGCCCCTGCAGTCAGGCCATCCATGCCCTGACAACTGCCTCACAGTGGCGGCATCAGCAGCCATGCCCAGTAGGAACCCACGTGGCTGCCAGCTCATTTCTTCTGTTTATGCCGGTGCCGGTGCCGCAGCCACAAGGCGAGGCAGCTGTCGAGGTGTGGATGGCCTGGCTGTGGGGACTCTGAGGTAAGCCGGTGTGGGATGTGTGGGGCAGCTCCACCCCCCACCCTCCTACCTCGCCTCGTGGCTGCATGTCGCTCGACCTCCTGTTCTGTTGTGGCTGCAAGCAAGCAAAAGAAATGGGCCGGTGACCACATAGGATCCTGCTGGAAATGGCTGCTAGTACTGCCACCGCGTGGCAGTTGTCGGGGCATGGATGGCCTGGCTGCAGGGGCCCTGAGGTAAACCGGTGCAGGGGCGTGGAGCAGCTCCACCCCCACCTGCCTCACAGCAGTGGCACTAGCATGCTGCACAGACTCCTGCCCTGTTCGGCCATGAGCAAGCAGAAGAAGTGGGCCTCCCATATGTGGGGAAAAAAATAAGACACCCTCCAAAATAAGCCCTGGTGCTTATTTTGAAGCCACAAAAAAAATATAAGACCGAGTCTTGTTTTTGGAGAAACACAGTATTTTATGATAGCAGCTAGCCACATCACTTGCCATTGTTTGTTGCATTCACTGCAGTTTTCAAATCATGCATTAAAACAATCCCCACATCAAAACTGACACATCTATTGCATCAGCCCAATGACTCTATCCCTGTCCAGGAATAACTCTAGCATGCACATCACCAAAGGTGTGGTTTAGTGTTCAATGTCAGAATCTCCTCTTTTTCATCTGGCTACACCTAAGCTAATGTCTCCCAGCACGGCCAATGCAGAATCTTCATTGGTCACTAGTACTGAACAGTTAATTGTCTTCTGACAGCTTTGGTTGCTGCTAACATGCTATAACCTTCAACATCACCTTTTCCTCTCTCCTTTTCCACAGCTTGCAGGATGCCCTCCTTTCTGCTTCCCATCTCTGTGCAAGGTCAGAGTGGATTATTTACACTGTCAGCACTCCTGTCTTTCTAGGAGATTCTAGCTCCCCATATATTTTGCTGCAGTAAATATCCAGGAATCAAACCCATCTTCACTATGAAGTTCATTGATGGACTTGGAATCAGTCCTTGTCTCTCAGCAAAACCTGCCTCACAGGATTGTCGCTGTGAGGAAGAACTGGAGAGAGATCTAGGCACATAAACTTTCTTGAGTTCTGGGAGGAATGCCAGAATATAAATCTAATAAGATTGGTAGGCCAATAGTGAAAATAGTTTTAGGCTCATTCCCAAAGTATGTAGTGATGCTGAGTGAGTGCAACCCAATTAAGAACAAGGTATTATTTTCCCAGGACAGTGAAAATAATTTCCATGAATCATTCCATTTACTGCCTCCTATTGCTGCTGTTTAAAACCTGCACAGCCTCTTCTGATGCTCTGATGTAGTAAGAGGGGGGGAAAAAACCCTGGCACATTACTTTTTACTCCAACTCTCCTGCACAACTTTGTATCTTTCTGTCTCTCTGAAAGTTTCTAACTATCATGTGCCTATGATGCTATTTAAATCCAATTAATTAACTGCTGGACCACATATGATCTTATTACAAGCACAGCTGAGATGATTGCAAGCTTATTTTAGAGAAGGCTAGCTATCAATATGAATACAAAGACGATTAAGATAATTAATGAGCATAAAATAATGTTTGGAGTGAGTATGTGCTTTTAAATAGCCAGCAGTTCTTGCTATCAGTCATAAGTCATTGTAAAGATATTCCATCTTTCTCTACTTAATGGATTTTCTGAACTATGAGAAAAATGCAGGGAAAAAACAAAAGAAAGTTAGAAGAGAAGACAGTGGCATCTGGGCCCCATAAATCAAGCAATATGATTATACAATATAATCTATGAATACTGACACTCTGGACAGATTTAGATAACGTCTAAATTAGGATAATGAAACAAGAATTGCTGTGCTCACATGTTTTGACCTAATAAACCATACTATGGATTAACACAATGCCTTGGTTCCAATCAAATGTTAAGAAATGAATTCTGATCCTGCAGCACAATAGATCATACATCACCAAAACCCATTTTAGTCTGGTATAGTGTGTCATGCGAACTCAAGATTTGCTGCATTTTCTATCACACTGTCTGAACACATTTTATAGTGAATAACTTACATTCTAGAAAACAGCTTATATGATCTAGTTACAGAGAGTGCAGAATTTCCCATTATATTACGAACAGGGACATATCTCTTCTTTCATAAAAGCAAATCCATGGACACAATAACTAGTTTAGTCCTTGAATCCATACCAGCTTTGTAAATTTATGCCACGTTTTACTTCTAAATATGTATACCAGCTCCTTTTTACAATTCTTCTGTCTAGGGCAAAACATGTACCTTGTTAATTTGTGAAAATATTGGAAAACTGCATATGCTTTTAAATGGAACCCTGCCCAACGTGAATGAATGTTTTTAGAGATCTATGTTAAGATCTCATAACATGGAGAATCTGGATTTGGTATTGAGTATAAACCTGTTTGGTAGATGCTAGTCTCTGGCACCTAATGCTTGGATGCCAATCTCCCCATGCCCCTCCCATAAAATTGGCCTCAATCACTGTAACCTTGCAGAAGTTCCTTAAAAACATGACTTTTTCAGGATCTCTGTCGACAGATAGCCCATGTGTGAGCTGCATCATGTATAATATTCTGATATGTTCCATTTTGTCACCTTGTTTTTTAAAAAATATAAATATTAAACTGTTTTAAATGGCTTTGGTATAATGTTTTATGGGTAGTCCTCAACTTACAAGAATTTGTATAGCAAATGTTCAAAGTTAGAACAACTGTCAACTCTGAAGCTGGCCTGACTGAGGCCGCCTTGGAGGCTTCAGTGTTGCCACAATGGTGCTGAGGGATAGGGAGGAGCGAATAGAGATAGCTGGGGGTTTGTAGCCAAAACAAAATACTTTCTCCTGGGAACCAAGGACATTCCCACAGGTGACTGAAAGAGGAGGACTGAAGTTTCCAAGCAACCAGGCAGCACCTGGATTGGACCATGTGACTGTTTGGGAAATGGGGGGAAACTTTACTTTTAATTAGGTGAAAACCGCGGGAACCTTTAGAATCAGTTTTCACCAGTCAGTGTCAATATGATATATCCAATAAGCCTGTACTTTGAGGAACCTGCTTGCTACAGAGTTCTGTTTGCTATGGGTGTATTACTTGGAACCCTGACAGCAATACTGAAAAAAGTGACTTACAACCAGTCCTCGCACTTACAACCATTGCAGCATCCCCTCGGTCATGTTATCAAAATTTGGTTGCTTGGTAACTGACATGTATTTACAACTGTTGCAGCATCCCAGAGTTGTGTGATTGCCATTTGCGACCCTGCCATTAAGTTTCTGCCAAGCAAAGTCAATGTGGGAAGCCAGATACACTTAGCAACTGCATGATTCACTTAACACCTGCAGTTAACAATTGCTTGTTGCAACAAGATCGTAAAATGAGGCAGGAGTCACTTAACACCACTTTGCTGAGCAACAGTTCTGGTCCCAACTGTGATCATAAGTCAAGGACTACCTGTAATTGTTGGTTTTATTGCAAGTGTATGCTCCCCAGACTCACTTTGTGGGAGATGGGTGGCCACATAAATTTGATTGATAAATAAATAGGAAATCCTTTGTGAGTGAATGCATGAGGAAATCTCTCTAGGTCCAGATGAATCCACTTACCATGGATAAAGTGAAAGATGCTGGGAGTTGAGAAGTCTTTGGTGCTCTCTGAACATAGTTATTTTCTTGCAGACATGACATTTCATTACCCAAACTAGGTAAAATCAACAATGCTCTGATGATGTTGCCTAGTTTGGGTAATGAAAGATCTACAAGAAAACAACAAAGCTCAGAGACCACCAAGGACTCCTCATTTCAAATCTCAGCTACAAATATTCTCCTTTATGGATGCTGGGGAGTTGCAATTCAGCTCCACTGGACGAACTTCAAATCCATCACCATTGCTCTAGGTCAGGAGTGTCAAACTCAAGGCCCACAGGCCACATTTGGCCCACGGGGTGCTTAGATCTGGCCTGGAAACCACGGTGCCTCTGCCAATGAAAACTGAGCTTGTGAGGAGCACGTGTGATCCTCCCGGGCTCAGTTTTTGCTGGCAGAGGGCTGGAGGAGGCAGTCACAGATGAAAACGGGCCTAGGAAGACAATGGATCCCCCCAGCCCCACCTGGGCCACCACAGGTGCCCCGATATGAGTGACATCGATCTGGAGACATCCCCCCGAGGTCAAACACAACCCTGATGCAGCCCTCAATGAAATCGAGTTTGACACCCCTGCTCTAGGTAATTCATTCCAATAACGAACCTCTTGGACCAAGAATTTCTCCTGATCTTCAGCTAAAATCTTGCAACTAAGATACACAAGAGCTAGCCACACAACAAATGTCACACACAGACTCATGCCTGCTTGATATTTTCCCTAAATAGCATTAAAGTTAGAGGTGATTTAACTCACGGGTAAAGAACCCATGCAATATCCAGATTTCTAAACGGAAATGCTAATTACACCCTTCTTATTTTTTTAACTGACTGTATCGTGTTCCTCAATCATAATTTGTTGAATTGCCTCTCTATTTGCTAGGTGCTGCGTTCTTTATTTTGCCGACTGAAAAAAACCAAGTGCCATCAGTTTTCAAGTTAAGGACACATTAGCAAAACACTGGCTTTCAGTAGGTTATTGCTGTGACTGAAATATGCATCTGCAGCAAAACTTATGTAAAACAGCTGGATGCCTACTGCAAGATGCCTTAATGTTCATACATATGCATTGATATCAAACAGAGAAGATGCATCAATTTTCCCATTAGCAAATTAACTGCTAGAAGGATTGGAGGCCGTGCAGTGTTGAAGACATAGGTCAAAGCTTGCAAAGTGGACGGTGAAGCCCTTGCCGGAACAAAACAAATCAAATAGGAGCACTGATTGTGACAGGATGTAGTAGGCTGCATTCCCAGGAGTGCATTCCAAAAGAATAAGAGGCAGCTCATTCCAGATATTTAGTATGAGAGAAAGAGAGTGAAGACAGCACCTTCCTAATAGCTCAGAGTATATGCCAGATGCAGCTAGTAGAGTACTTAGTTGCCACAATTCTGTTTATAGGTGAGGAACAATAAAGAAAATTGCTATTAGAATTAGTACCACTTTATAAAACTTTAGTAAGACCACCATACCTGGAATACTGCATCCAGTTTTGGTCACCACATTACAAAACAGATGTTAAGACTTTGGAGACTAAAACATATGAAGAACAATTGCAGGGAATTGGGTATGGCTAGTCTAGAGAAAAGAAGAATTAGGGGTGA
The DNA here is from genome assembly GCA_012654045.1 of Ptyas mucosa. NCBI lineage: Eukaryota > Metazoa > Chordata > Lepidosauria > Squamata > Colubridae > Ptyas > Ptyas mucosa. The sequence continues at coordinate 88,160,962 of WNWU01000001.1, forward strand.
CATGATAACAGTGTTCCAATATTTGAAAGATTGCCACAAAGAAGAGGTCAATTTATTTTCCAAAGCACCCGAAGGCAAGACAAGAAACAATGAATGGAAACTAATCAAAGAGAGAATTTATTTTCCAAAGCACCGGAAAGCAAGACCACAAACAATGGATGGAAACTAATCAAGGAGAGAATTTATTTTCCAAAGCACCAGAAAGCAAGACAAGAAACAATGGATGGAAACTAATCAAGGAGAGAATTTATTTTCCAAAGCACCAGAAAGCAAGACAAGAAACAATGGATGTGGAAAGAAGAAATGGAAAGAAGCAACCTGGAATTAAGGAGACACTTCCTAACAGTGAGAGCAATTAACCAGAGGAACAGTTAACAATTAACAATTAACCAGAAGAACAGTTAATTATGGGTGCGTCAACACTGGAGGTTTTTAAGAAGAGACTGGAGAGCCTCAGATTGTGTAGCTTCTTCTGCTTGAGAAGGGTTGGACCAGAAGACCTCCAAAGTCTCTTCCAGCTCTACTCTGATTCCAAATCCTTCATGTGCAGTCAACCAATGAGATTTGATTCCAAATTGCTTGGAAGAATCACCACGTGTCTTTCTTGGTTTTGGGGGCCTGACATTTATTTATCACTTATGAGAACTTTAGGGTTCCTCTGGACTTGTGGGTGAATCATTACTCCTACAGAACATCCTTAAATGTCATAACAGATCATCCTTTGCAAGGGATGGTGGCTGAAGAGCTGCACAATGCAATTAGTCATTAGTTTTTAGCGACGTTTTTGAATGCCTTGGGATGATGCAAGTTTCTTTCTCCCAAGTGTTTGTGAATGCCTCCTCACTGGCAGTGATTCAAAAGCTTAAGTGCAGAAGTGCTCCTTCCCCCACCTTTCCTGCACCTCCATATTCCATTACGATTTGGCATCTCTCCTGGGTTGGTATCTCCTTTCAACCACATATTTGGCTTTATTCCTTCTGCTAACACAAGGAGGCAACCCCCCCCTCCCCCAAACTTTTGACTCCCTGGCTGAGCTCACCTGTCATGCTAAGTCATGGTCTGTTTTATCCATGCTTCCTTGAATTAATCATAAGTGTCCGGTTCACATATATTGGTAATTCCTAAACTAGTTTCTAAACCCCACTGGTTTAGTTCTATTCATCACCTAAACTGAGAGTCAGTTTTGGAATAGTGTTTAAGGTGTTGACCTAGAAACCAGGAGACTGGGAGTTCTACTCCTCCCTTAGGAATCAGTTTACAGAGCTGAGATAACTGTGGTTAAGCTTTTTGTCCCCTAGTTTCCTCCTCTGAACTGAAGTACCCAGTTTCAGATGGGAAAAATATAAACGGGATGTTTGAGAAATGCAGTTTTTAGATAGGATAGGGAAATTAATTAAACTGCAATTTACAAACGCTAATGGTTAAGTTGGGCTGCAATCCTATAGCTCAGGGGTCTCCAAATTTAGCAACTTTAAGACTTGTGGACTTCAACTCCCAGAATTCTCCAGCCACCCATGCTTACTTCAAAACATACCCTATGGAATTCCAAGTGGCTTATATCAGCAGTGGGAACTACTCACATATGTTGAACTATAACTCCCATCACTTTCTAGCCATGCTGATCAAAGGCAATTGAAATTGTAGTATTTATTTATTTATTTATTAGTCCAATTTATATGCCGCCCTTCTCCGTAGACTTAGGGCGGCTTACAATGCATTATAGCAGTGATGGCTAACCTTTTTGCCATCGCGTGCCAAAAGCGGGGGGAGCGTGGTGGGGTCACACGCACGCGTGCCCACATCCATAATTCTATACGCCCTGCCCTCCCGTGATCACCCCGCTTTTGGCACGTGATGGCACAGTGGGCCCAGTAGGCCTGTTTTTGGCTCTCCCCAGGCTCCAGAGCCTTTCTAGGAGCCTGGGGAGGGCAAAAACGGCCTTCCCCACCCCCCCAAAGGCCCTCCGGAGGCCAGAAACAGTATGTTTCCTGACTTCAGGTGGGCCCAGAAGGGCTGAAAATCAGCTGGCTGGCGCACACATTTGTGCCAGAGCTGAGCTCGCGTGCCCACCGATATGGCTCTGCGTGCCACCTGTGGCACTCGTGCCATAGGTTCGCCATCACGGCATTATAGCAATATCCTGCATACTTTTTTGTATATACCTGCTTATTAGGGCTTTCGCCCCCCCCAAGCGGTGTTGTTCTATACAAAGTTGGCTTATTGCCCCCATAATCTGGGTCCTCAATTTACGTACCTCGAAAGGATGGAAGGCTGAGTCAACCTTGAGCCTGGTGAGATTCGAACTTGCACTAATTGCAGGCAGCTGGCATCTAAGTGCTAGCACTTAACAGCACTTTAGTCTGCTGCACCACTGAGGCTCATCACGCCTAGTCTGACATGCCTAGAAGCACTAATACAGGTAGTCCTTGACTTACAATTGGTTGCTTAGCAAGGGTTCAAAATTATAACAGATTTCCCCAGGCATTCATATGAACCAGATTCAAAGTTATCAAGGATGCCCCTTGCCTCCCCTGGTTACAAGATTGCATTTTGGGTGTTCATCAACTGGCCCATATGTATGGATGTCTGCAATGTCCTGTTGTCTCTTCATCATAAATCTTAAAAAGTTTCTGGGAGGAGGGTGGTTTCTAATGTAAATAAGGAGGCTGGGGGACCTCCCGGGAGGGGGGTGGGTTGTGTGGGTTCAGGGGTTAATCTGCAAGGGACGGGGTCTAGTCCGGCTAAGGAGCACGACGGAGGTGATACGAAATCCGGAGTCAAGGAGGGGGTTAGAGCTTATACTATCGGTAGACATTACATCAGTACTATAGGTGGGAGGGGCAGATATGGCGGGAGTAGGGGGCCATATCAAGTGAAGGGAGTACGCGCTTGCTGTCTTCAAGCGGTGGCATGCTCCGGCCCCCAATGCTCTGCTCGTTCCCCAGGTTGCACAGACCCTCAGGCCCTGGACCTTCGGCTGATGCTATGCAACGCCAGGTCTGTGGTAAACAAAGCCCCCCTCATTTGTGATCTTGTTCAGGAGGGGGGAGCGGACCTGGCAGGTATTACGGAGACCTGGCTGGGCCAGGAGGGAGGGGTTTCTCTCATAGAGATGTGCCCACCTGGTTTCCGAGCATTTCATCAGCCAAGGTCACAGGGGAGGGGTGGGGGGGTGGCAGTTATCATTAGAGAAGGTCTTGGCCCGAAGGAGGCCACTGTTCCTCAGACGGTCGGATGTGAGTCCCTCCTTGTGAAGTGGGGTCATGGGGTACAGATGGGCTTGCTAGTTACGTACCTGGCTCCCTGCTACGTGGCGGCAGCCCTGCCTGAGCTACTCAACGTTATAGCCGCGGTGGCGGTTGATATCCCTAGACTTATAGTCATGGGAGATTTCAACCTGCCATCCGTCGGTGAGGCGTCTGAGGTGGCTCAGGAGTTCATGGCTTCCATGACGGCCATGGACCTGACCCAGTTAGTTCATGGCCCTACTCACACTGAGGGAAACACGCTGGACCTGGTTTTTGTCTCTGGTCAGTGGTTGAGTGATCTTGAGATTGGGGATATAGTGATTGAGCCCTTGTCATGGTCGGATCACTCCCTCCTTCACTTTGACCTTCGAACCACCACACCCTGCCGCAGGGAGGCGGAACCGATAAGGTGGTTCCGCCCCAAGCGCCTGATGGACCCAGATAGGTTCCAGAAGGAGCTTGGGCCATTTCCTGAGGCTCTGACACATGGCTCGATCGAAGACCTGGTGGCCACCTGGGATAGGGAGGCTGCCGGGGCCTTGAATCGAGTCGTGCCTTTGCGGCCTCTGACTCGACGCCGATCTCGCCTGGCTCCTTGGTACACTGAGGAGCTGAGGGAGATGAAGCGTCGGAAAAGACGCCTGGAGAGCAGTTGGAGAGCCAGCCGATCTGAATCTGACCGAACACTGGTAAGATCTCATATTAAGACTTACCTAGTGGCGATAAAAGCGGCAAAACATAACTATTTTTCCGCTCTTATTGCATCATCAGATAACCGCCCGGCCGCCTTGTTTAGGGTGACCCGCTCCCTGCTCCTTCAGGAAGCGCGGGAAGACCCCTTGGAGGGTAGAGCCGAGGATTTTGTTCAATATCTGTATGATAAAATCGCTCAGATTTGGGAACACCTGGACTCTGACATAGTAGATTCAGAGGAAAGGATGGAGGCAGGTCTTGAGAATACCACCTGGAAAGAGTTTGATTCTGTGACTCCCGAATATGTGGACAGGATACTGGGGAGGCTGAATGCTACCACATGTTTATTGGACCCGTGTCCCTCCTGGTTGGTGCTGGCCTCTCGGGAGGTTACACGAGGCTGGCTCCAGGGGATTATAAATGCTTCTCTGAGTGAGGGTGTCTTTCCTGCTGCCTTGAAAGAGGCAGTGGTGAGACCTCTCCTCAAGAGGCCTTCCCTGGACCCGGCAATATTGGCTAATTACCGTCCAGTCTCCAACCTTCGCTTCGTTGCGAAGGTTGTTGAGAGTGTGGTAGCACAACAGCTTCCTCAGTACCTGGATGAATCATCTTATCTGGATCCGTTCCAGTCGGGCTTCAGGCCTGGACACAGCACGGAAACGGCATTGGTTGCATTGGTTGATGATCTCTGGAGGGCTCGGGACAAGGGTTGTTCCTCTGCCCTGGTCCTATTAGATCTCTCAGCGGCTTTTGATACCATCGACCATGGTATCATGCTGCACCGGCTGGAAGAGTTGGGAGTGAGGGGCACCGTGTTGCGATGGTTCTCCTCCTTTCTCTCTGACCGGTGGCAATCTGTGTTGGCAGGGGGGCAGAGATCGACCCCAAGGCCCCTTATATGTGGGGTACCACAGGGATCGGTTCTCTCGCCCCTTCTGTTCAACATTTATGTGAAGCCACTGGGTGAGATCATCCGTGGTTTCGGGGTGAAGTACCACCAGTACGCTGATGACACCCAGCTGTACATCTCCACCCCAGACCACCCCAATGATGCCCTTGAAGTGATGTCCCAGTGCCTGGAGGCTGTACGGATCTGGATGGGGAGGAACAGACTCAGGCTCAACCCATCCAAGACCGAGTGGCTGTGGTTTCCGACATCCCGATATAGTCAGTTGGTGCCAACGCTGACTATTGGGGGCGAGTCATTAGCCCCCACGGAGAGGGCTCGAAACTTAGGCGTCCTTCTGGACTCACAGCTATCTTTAGAAGAACACCTGACGGCTGTGGCCAGAAGGGCTTTTTATCAGGTTCGCCTGATACGCCAGTTGCGCCCCTTTCTAAATCGGGACTCATTAAACACGGTCACTCATGCCCTCGTCACTTCCCACCTGGACTACTGCAATGCTCTCTACATGGGGCTCCCCTTGAAGAGCACCCGGAGGCTCCAGTTGGTCCAGAATGCAGCCGCGCGGGTAGTTATGGGAGCGATGTGGCGCTCCCATGTGACACCCCTCCTGCGCGAGCTGCACTGGCTTCCTGTGTTCTTCCGGGTGCACTTCAAGGTTTTGGTTACCACCTTTAGAACGCTCCATGGCTTAGGACCGGGCTATCTTCGAGACCGCCTTCTGCCACCAGTACCCTCTCACCGACCAGTACGCTCCCATAGAGAGGGGCTTCTCAGGGTGCCGTCGGTCAAACAGTGTCGACTGACGGCCCCCAGGGGGAGAGCCTTCTCTGTGGGGGCACCCACCATGTGGAACAAGCTCCCCCCGGAGATACGGACAATCCCAGATCTCCGCGCTTTCCGCCGTGCCCTCAAGACGTTTCTATTCCAGCAGGCTGGCCTGGACTAACCTCTTCTAAAATTGCTCTTATATTTTTAAATCTTAATCTCATAAATTTAGAGTTTTAATTTTAGGTTTAAGACCAAATTATTTAATTGTATTTTAATCAATTCTTTAAAATATTTGTATTATATGTATTTTATCATTTGTCTGTACACCGGCCTGAGTCCCCCGGGAGTAGAGTGGTATATAAATATAATATAATAATAATAATAAAAATAATAATCATAATTTACTTTTTTTGTCAGAAACTGGAGTTTACTTCAGGTTTCTGACAAAAACGCCCATTGTAGATAATGGATTTGCTTCATGAACATTACAAAAAAAAACACACACACACCATATAATTTGCCATGGTAACATGGTGACCCCCTTAACAACTAGCCCAATTTATGACCATAATTCTGGGCTCAATCAGAGTCTCAAATGAAGTTTCCCCATATAAGGAAAGTTGCTACACTTATATTTGGAAATTGTAGAAAAATAATTATTAGCGGGGGAAGTAGAACAAGTAAAAGTGTGTAAACTTTATTCTAGGGTTGACCAAAACATTCCTGGGCTTCCCATACTTTTCTTTAATTTGATCTCTATCTTCCTAACTGAAATCATTAGCTGATCTTAAATTCTTTTGGAAGAATTCTCAATCTGCATGTGGGTCATTGCAATTGTAACAGAAATGCAAGCCAGGTTCGAGTTATGCGATGCCTCCGAGCACTGTGAAACATGGGACTTTCTTCCCATATACCTTGAAAATTATTTTTAATAATAATAAGTTTTTAAAAGAGCTAAAATCACATGTGAACATTAAGTCTCCAAAAATGTTCATGTTCCAACTGACATCTTGCAACATTTTCCATAAGAACACATGAAATTTGGCAATTTCCTGAGGTTTTAGTCACTTTGGACACTTGCGGCTAGGTCAATCTGCATTATTATCCTTGCAGGTTTTCACTCTGGGAAATGTTTTAGAGACAGAGCAATTTCACCAGTTCAAAGTTTGTCATCTTCATCATTCTTCACAAGAAGATGAGGGTGGGGTGGGGACGACTACATAGAGGCTGTCACCAGGAGTCAAGCCAAGAATAAATATTTATTTATATTTATTTATTTTGTTTTTGCTGAACCACTTAGTTTTGATGTCTCACTCGTCTACCTTGTTACTTTTATACAAAACAAATGCTGGTAATGAGATACATTAAATAAAATTCTCCTGGATTAATATTTTGGCTGATGCGTTCCTCCCATATAATGTATATCTATTTCTCAGATAGGCACATTGTACCTTTTTTTAAAGCTGTAAACTTTGGAGGAAGCAACAGCAAGCAAGGATGGTCAGGCCAAGGTGAATTGGAGTTTAGTCGTTTCAGTTTTGTCAGCTGAGAGAGCCCTAGATAAATCATTTCCTCAGGAGTAAGGTAAGATTCAACCAGCCATATTGCACAAACTTTGGCCATTGAATGGTTCGCCAAGTTATGAATTTTTAAAGCATAGTTTTATCAATGACTTGAAATTGGATGGGTTTATTCAACCTATTAAGCCCAAAGCAATCACTTTGGTGCATTTGTTTATGAGACTTATCTAAATGCATGGCTCTGGATGACTAACCATGTTTAAAAAAACATATGAAGAAAACCATGAAACCCACAGCAGCCAGGGGAAAACAAATTATAAAAGCAATAGGTCAACACAGCTCTAACAATGGGTCTACACTTGATCATCTGGATCCAACTCTAATCTGGTTACTGTGAATTCTGAGAATAGAAGGCCCAACACCTGGAAGCCACCACATCCTATAAGGTTACCTCCAGCTACTATATTTCAGCAATCAAGACTAGACTGGTTCAGAATGTCAAACTGCAAAAGTTCTTTCGGGGGAAGTGGCAGAGAGAGGAAAATTAAAACCACAATTCTAACGACATTTGGAGAGAATCAACGGCAACCACCTCTCTGACCCTACACACCTGCCAGAGTCATCAGCACATCGCAGTTTTCTGTGGGGACCGTTTTCATCCACGATTTATTGGACATGATGTAACGCCCAGCCTGCAGCAGACGTTTCCCAAACAGCTTGTCTGTGAAGAGAGAAGTACAGATGATGAATCACTGAGTGCTTTTGGAACCAGCATCTCTTAATTGAGCTGAGATGCATTGAAAAGAGACTTGGATGCCCTTCCCTTTCTCTCCTGTGAGGGACCCACCTTTCCTTTCCTCTGATTCGCAGAAATGTCAGGCCCAAGCACAGAGAAGACACAGCAAAACCTAATCAAGTTCGGTCCTTGACTTGCTTACATCTAGTGAACAGAATCTCGCCAAGCTAAAGCTATAACTTTTGAACCTATTAGGTCAGGGGTGTCAAACTCAAGGCCCGCGGGCCAAATCTGACCCACGGGGCCACCCTGGAAACAGCGAAGGACCGGCCCGCAGTGCCTCTGCCAGTTAAAACGGAGTTCAGGAGGGGCACATGTGGTCCTCCCGGGCTGGAGGAGGCCATCACAGATGAAAACGGAGCTCGGGAGGACAATGGATCGTCCCAGGCCTGCCCAGGCCACCACAGGAACCCCCAACACGAGTGATATTGATCTGGCCATGCTCCCCCCGCACAGCCCCCCAAGGTCAAACACAACCCTGATGCAGCCCTCAAAGAAATCGAGTTTGACACCCGTTTCATGATATGTCATGAAAGATTCTAAGATGTGTCTACCCTGAAGCTCTTCCCCTTTCCTCCATCCAGTTTAGGACTGCATAATCTCTGAATGCTGGCCTGTCTCTGGGGAAGCTCAGGGTTGTCAAAGCTCCCCCCCCCTGCTCTTCCAGGTGCAGGTTCTGTCACATTAAGAGATTGGAGTGGGATGCTGGATTAAGAGCAGCCCCCTCCTCTGATCCAGCACGGTTTATATTAATTATCTATTGCTTCTCTACCTTAGAAAGCCACCAGAGCTTTTCATGTTCAGCGACAGTGTTTCAGAACAACCAGTGTTAAGAGGAAATAACAGGGAAAGATTTTTCCCAGTGAAAAATCTTTCTCATTAGGTTAGGCTACTGGTAGCCCTCGACTTACGATCACAGTCGAGCCCAAAATTTATGTTGCTATTTGAGAGAATGGTTAAGTGGGTTTGTCCCATTTTACAAACTTTCTTGCCACAGCTGTTAAGCGAATCACTGCAATTGTTAAGTTAGCAACACAATTGTTAAGTGAACCCAGCATCCCCATTGACTGCTTGGCAGAAGGTCGCAAAAAGTGATCACATGCAACCTGGGACATTGCAACCGTTATAATTATGAGTCAGTTGCCAAGCATCTAAATTTTGATCGAGGGATCATGGAGATGCTGCAACGATCGTTAAGTGTGAGAAACACTTATAAGTCACTTTTTTTCAGTGCCGTTGTAATTTCAAACAGTCACTAAACAAATGGTTGTACGCGAGGACTACCTTTACAATTATGTCTTGCTACTGGAAGAATGTTCATCCTGGTTCAGGTTCATGGGTATTGCAGGCGAGAAAATCTGAAGACACATGGCTGGAGAAGTCACCTTCTTTGTGATACCCACCTAGCCACAATTGAAAACTGATACTGAACAAGCCAGAATCTCTGTTCTTACTGTGATAGGAAATCTTTCAACATTAAACAGTACAATATTAAATTCTGAATGAACAATGCAAATCTACTGAGAAATTGTTCAGAAAAACCTATGCAAGCACATCAGTAAAAATGCATTTCTATTCATCATGTTGCTTTTTTAAAAAAAATGCGTATCAAGAAGGATTTGGGACCACTTGTGGCTTCCTGGAAACCTGAGCATGAGGGCATGTTTTGAGAGGAGAAGCTGGACTCCGATGGGAAATCTCAGTTTCTCACTTTGCTGGAAAGGATCTATAAACACTTTGGTTACATAGGAGCAGAAACATTTCTGTGCAGGACTAAGGCTAAGAAAGCGCCTGACATAAGTGGGGCAGGAATGGTATAAAGCTTAGCAGAAAACAATTTAGATTGCATCAGGCATTTCCAACCTGCACATGCGGCCCTGGACACCTAGTAATGTGGCCCCTGTAAGGTTATAATGAAAAATATTTAAAAAGTAAAGAAAGTTTGTTATTTATGTACATTAGCTACATTATGTATTTTATATGCAGCCCTCTTCACTGAAAGTGGATCAGGCAAGCCGAAAGATTGAACACTCATGGATTACACAGTCTGCCTTTCCTCTTTCATATCCCCAAACTGTGCCCTGGTTAAGATTAGCTCCTTCTTCATAGGGCTGCCAATCCTCTCCTCTGCAGAAAGTATTCTGCCTATACATTCAACAGCCACGCAGGCAAAAATTCAACAGGTGAAGTATTTACCACCTCAAGCTGGGCTTTATTTACAGTTGCAGCCACGGAAGTCTATCATAATTGGAAGCCCATTGTTCTGCCGTTCCAAAAAAAAAGGACAAAGGTGTTCTTAGGAAAAGACATATAAAAGCCAGAATACTTTAATAACCCATAATACGTACCAATGATTTACCTCTTTTTGCATCGCCAAGAAGAATAAAGTGCTGTTTATTCTTTTATTTAGTGCATTCTTCTCGCAGTGCAAGTCAATTCTTGCTAAATGTCATATCAGACCTATAAACCAGCACCTCCTCATTCAAGCTCCCACCTCTTCAACGGACTCTGTTTTTTTCTCTCTGGTTCATCTTGATGTGCACATAAAACACACACACACACACACACACATACAGCCGTTTGCACAAAAGAGTCTCTTTTATCCCATTGCAAGACAGCACCAACCAGACGTCACCAATAACGTATATTTCTTACGTATACTTACTATTGGGAAATCTCTGCTGAAAAGATGGAGAAATGGGGAGGGGGAGGCTGTGGGAATGTTGAAACTAGACATTTCTATGGCAACCAACTCAATGATGGATTTCCCAGTAGTTTTGGCTGTTCTCAGCATATGCAGAGCCCATTGATCTACAGCAGTGATGGCTAACCTTTTTCTCTTTGTGTGCCAAAAGCGCACGTCTGCACGTGCGACAGTGAGCGTGCGTGCCGGCACCCATAATGCAATGCACACCCCTGTGCATGTATGCATGACCCCCCACCCCTCCGCATGCGCATGTGACATCCCACGCACCCCTTTCCCCCCCCCCCACGCATGCGCGCAACGGGTGGGATTCAAAAATTTTACCAACCTGCATCATGACCGGACTGGAGGTGTTTTCGCCCTCCCCAGGCTCCGGAGGCTTTTCTTGAGCCTCTGGGAGGGCAAAAATGGCTTCCCCCAGGCTCCGGAGGCCGGAAATGGACCTCTTTCCGCATTTCCAGAACGTGTGCACTGCACCCCATGCGCTCCCCCCACCCCGCCATGTGTGTGCGCACCCACCCCCCATGCATGCACCTGTGACCCCCCGCGCATGTGCCCATGTCTCCCGCATGCCCTCGACACCCTGTGCATCCCGAAAATCAGCTGGCCGGCGGGAGGCACACGCGGGCATGTGCAGTGCAGTTGAGCTCTGGTGACGGCTCACGTGCCCGCCGAGAGGGCTCTGCGTGCCAGCTGTGGCACTGGTGCCATAGGTTTGCCATCACAGATCTACAGTCTCTGCCTGCTGTCCACTAACAAGCTATTAAAGGTTCAAAATTGGCAACAGGAGCAAAAACCAGAATTTGGTTTGCCTTGCGTCAGAAATATGTGCAGGAAACAAAACCTTCCCCAGTGAGATGTGAAGAAACTTCAGTTCCCAGAATTTGCAACGTGGTCTATAAGGATTTAGGATCCAGGCATACCTGTGCAGAAACATTTGTGGCTGTCCTATAACCAAAAAAGCACCATTTTATTTGTTTACTTATTTATTTGATTTCCGTAGCTGCCCATCTCTCCACAAGTGAAACATGCCAATTGTGGCACGTTTGCATAGGCTGCAAAGCTACAAGGTGAGAGAGAGCAGAGGTCAATGACTAACTCCTTGCATGCATGAATGTCATGTGTAGTTTCCTAAGCCCACGCGCTTGACATGTAAATCCAGACAGAGAAACATATTGTAGGCTTGGCTCATTTAACCATTGAAACAAATGCTAGTTAATACCAAAGGAAGATAAGCTGTAAAAGTCTATAGCTTTTTAGATATTTTAGAAATATGTTTCTTAAGAATTGCTAAAAATTTAAATCTAAAAATCTAAGTACGGTTTGTTTACTATTTTGCTGTATGCTTCCCAGAGTTACGTTTGGTGAGATGGGTAACTATATAAATTTGATTTAAATAAATAAGTTTTCCAGTAACATCACAACATCCCTAAGGCGAGGAAGCACTGCAGCCCCCAATTCTCCCATTATTTCACCTCTGGCATATTGTGATGGGGACCCCAGTCAGAAAGTTGGCCTGGGAAGGAAGAACTTTAGGTGCCACTGGATCTCTTTGGAGAAGAGCTGGCTATAAAGGCAATTAACTATTGTATTTCTTTCATCATTATCTTCAGAAATGTTTTTGCCAAAATTGTCTTGTTATTCAAGAGCAGAATTCCAGCCAGGTGTTCACATGTATACCTGAACTTTGGGACATCCTTCTCCAGCAAGAGTGCTTTCCAGATGTGTCAGATCACCAACCTCTAGGATGCCCAACTAGTTCTGGAACTGGTCGGATGGCATCCAACCAGGAAATGTTAGTTTATTGTTGCTAAATTGTTATTGTTGTAGCAACGAGGACTAGAAGCTGGTGTGACAAGAATCCAGCTAGACTGGAACAGGCAGCAGCAGAAAATGGATGTGAAGGCATTACCTGGCCCAAAGCCAATGGGCTACAAAGATCAGCACATCTGGAAGCAGATATGCCAAGACAAGCAGGACCTGTCTCCTTCAGTAAGTGGTTAATTGAGAGAAAGGGCCCAAGGATTCCCTGGCGTATGAATCACACCCCGCTATTTTGCAATAGTTTTATCTAGTTCTTTCCCTGAGAAATAAAAGTTTTGCTGTTGGGCTAAAACTGGGGGAAGATAAACCAACCTTTTTATTTTCTGGTGCCTTCCTGGACAATTCCATGCAGTTTTCTTGACAAAATTGCAAAGTGGTTTGCTATTAACTTCTTCCAGGATGTGTAAAGTAGAAAAAAAAGTGACTGGCTAAAAATTGTGCAGGGGTCTCTGTGACTTAGAGAAAACTAAACACTGTGGCTCCTACTCCACTACCTGGTCCATTACACGAGGCTGGCTTTCATGTCTGATTAGCAGGAGTGAAATCCAATTTTTTTTTACTACCGGTTCTGTGGGCGTGGCTTGGTGGGCATGGTGTGGCTTGGTGGGCGTGGCAGGGGAAAGATACTGCAAAATCTCCATTCCCACCCCCCACTCCAGGGGAAGGATATTGCAAAATCTCGCAACCTCCCAGATTGACTACAGCAATGCTCTCTACATGGGGCTGCCCGTGAAGACCACTCGGAGGCTTTAGCTGGTGCAGAATGCGGCTGCACGGGTAGTGATGGGAGTGTCCCGACACTCTCATGTTACACACCTCCTATGCGACCTGCATTGGCTACTGGTTGCCCTCCGGGTGAGATTCAAGGTGCTGGTAATCACCTATAAAACCCTACATGGCCTAGGCCCAGGGTACCCGACAGACCATCTGCGGCCAGCAACAACTCCCCATTGCCCGGTGCGTTCCCACAGGGAGGGCCTCCTTGGAGTGCCGTCGGCCAGGCAGTATCGTCTGGCGACTCCTAGGGAACGGGCCTTCTCTGTGGGCGCACCTACTTTATGGAATCAACTCGCCCTGGAGCTCCGGATGGGCCCTGACCTGCGCTCTTTCCGGCGTGACCTTAACACATGGTTATTTCGCCAGGTCGGATTGGACTGAAGGGGCTTTTAAGGGGAGTTTTAATGGTTTTTAACATTTTAATATTGATTCTATCTGTTTTTATTGCTGTGAGCCGCCCTGAGTCCTTTTCGGAGAGAGGGCGGCATATAAGCTTAATAAATAAATAAATAAATAAAATCTCCATTCTCACCTCACTCTGGGGCCAGCCAGAGGTGGTATTTACCAGTTCTCTGAACTACTCAAAATTTCCACTACTGGTTCTCCGAACTGCTCAAAATTTCGGCTACCGGTTCTCCAAAACCTGTCAGAACCTGCTGGATTTCACCCCTGCTGATTAGCCATAATGGCCACACTGAAAAGCCACAGCAAGTCCATACAGATAGCCCCCGACTTAACAACCATTTGTTTAGTGACCATTCAAAGTTACAACGGAACTGAAAAAAGTGACTGATGACCATTTTTCACAAATACAACTGTTTTGCAGCATCCCTGTGATCGAAATTCAGACACTTGGCAACTGATATGCATTTATGACGATTGCAGTGTCCCAGGGCCGGTGTGATCAATTTTTGCGACATTCTGACAAACAAAATCATTGGGAAAGCTAGATTCACTTAACAAATCTTCTTAACAACTGTGGTGATTCACTTAGCAACGGTGACAAGAAAGGTTGTAAAATAGGGCAAAACACCTGCTTAACACCTGTCTTGGTTAGGAACACAAATGTTGGGTTCAATTGTGGTCGTATGTCGAGGACTATCTATAATTTTTTTTTAAAAAAGAGAGAGACATCAGCCCACTTCTGCCACTTCACGTGTATTCATTACCATTTCAAATGCAGAGTTATACAGCCTCTGTCCATGGATGCTTTAAAATAAACGTGTCTTATAGCTATCATCAGAAGAAGTCCCTGAAATTAAAAGACAAAGGTCCATCTAAACTCAATTCTCCCCACTCTGAGTATCTGTGGTGGTATTCAGCTGGTTCTATCAGGTTCGTGCGAACAGGTAGTAGCAGCTGCAGGAGGCTCCGCCCACCCACCCTGACATCATCATGTCGTTTTTGATGCTCTGTGCATGCGTGGAAGGCCCTGCGCATGCACAGAGACGAGCGAGCGCACTTTTGTGAACCGGTAGCGAAGGTAAGTGAATACCATCCCTGCTGAGTATGCTCAGAGTATGTTGCTCTCTGAGTATGTTGGATTGTTGTTGTTAGTTGTGAAATCATGTCCGACCCACTGCGACCCCATGGAAAACGTTCCTCTAGGCCAGTGATGGCTAACCTTTTTGCCATCGCGTGCCAAAAGCGGGGGGAGTTGGGGGGGATTGTGTGTGTGCGTGCCCACACCCATAATTCAATGCACCCTGTCCCCCCATGCATGCGCACGTGACACCCCTCCCCCGCTTTTGGCACATGATGGCATGATGGGCCCAGTAGGCCCATTTTTTGCCCTCCCCAGGTTCCAGAGGCTTTCTAGGAGCCTGGGGAGGACAAAAATGGCCTTCCCATGCCCCTGGAGGCCCTCCGGAGGCCTGGAAACAGCCCATTTCCCGACTTCCAGTGCGCCCAGAAGGCCCGAAAATCAGCTGGCCAGCGTGCTGGACTGAGGTAGGGCAACGCTCACGTGCCCACAGATATGGCTCTGTGTGCCACCTGTGGCACCCGTGCCATAGGTTCGCCATCACGGCTCTAGGCCTTCCTGTCCTCTACCATCCCCTGGAGACCATTTAAGCTCATGCCGACTGCTTCAGTGACTCCATTCGGCCACCTCGTTCTCTGTCCTCCCCTTCTTCTTTTGTCCTCAGAAGAGCATTAGGCTCTTCTCCAGTGAGTCCAGTGGTGGGTTGCTACCGGTTCGTCCCAGTTCAGGTGAACCAGTAGCAGCAGCGGCGGGAGGCTCCGCCCGGACATCATCAAATACGATCTGTGCATGCGCAGAAGTGGGGCGTCCGTGAGTGAACTGGTAGCAAAGGTAAGTGAAACCCACCCCTGAGTGAGTCCTTCCTTCTCATTAGGTGACCAAAGTATTTGAGTTTCATCTTCAGGATCTGGCCTTCTAAACAGCAGTCAGGGTTGATCTCCTCTGGGACTAACCGGTTTGATCACCTTGCAGTCCAAGGGACTCGCAGGAGTCTTCTCCAGCACCATATTGGATTACAACTCTCTGAATATCTAGTCAGCATGAATTTGGAATAATGGGAGTTGGAGTCCCAATTTGACTGTGGAATCCAGAGATTATGGAAAGGTACCACCTAGCTACTGTTATTGAGAGTACTGTTGACTACGACAGGTAGTCCTCAACTTACAATACTTCACTTAGTGACCATTCAAATTTACAACAGCATTGGAAAAAGTGACTTATGACTGCTTTTCATGCTTACAACTGTTGTAGCCTCTCCATGGTCATATGATCAAAATTCAGAGGCTTCGTAACTGACTCCATATTTATGACCGTTGCAGTGTCATAAATTTTGCGAATATCTGACAAGCAAAGTCAATGGGGAAGCCAGATTTACTTAACAATCATATTACTAACTTAACAACTGCAATGATTCTCCTAACAATGGTTGCAAAAAAGGACGTAAAATGGGGCAAAATTTACTTATCAACCAACTCGCTTAGCAACAGAAATCTGGAACTCAATTGTGGTCGTAAGTCGAGGATTACCTGTACGTTTCCAAGATAGCAAGAACAAAGTATTGGACAATATCTTCCCCCACACCCAATCCCCACATTGTTTGCACAACTCCTATGTAGTATTTGATATTCAGAGGTATACGATGTCTAAATATGGAGGTTCTATTTAACGATCTTGAAATAATTGATATTAACCCTTTGCATGAATACAACAGCATGCCACGTAAATTAGATGAACAGGCTTCCTAAGCCAGGAGAATGTTCAGGACCAGAAAGATTGAAAACTAGACTAAAAATGTGGATTTATCTACTTATATATAGTAACCATCATCACTTCTTATGGCAGAGTGTGTTGTAAATAATGTATGTGCTCCTTTAAAAAGTTACACTTCAAGGGAGCTCTAGGGTGCCTCTCTCTTCAGTTTGTGGCACGCAACCAGATGCTCTACAAAATTCTTCTTTGTTTTACAATTTCGGTTCAGAAATTGTTATGCGGTCTAGAGTTAAGATGCTAAGGGATGTGTAACTTTGTATGTGCCCACTTCTGAGAGTCCAACACACATATTTAATTACTTCCAATGTGGACCCCATTTCAAGGAAGGGCAAAATTCCTTTCTGATCCATTGTATAAAATTGGGAGTGTTGGAGAGAAAGCTAATCACACTGATGCTCGTAGAATAACAGCAACTCCCTGTTCAAAGGAAATCTATTCCCAGTTAATAGATCCCTGCAGGAAAATAACACAGGGAGGATTGGCAAATTTCATGTCTTGCAGATGGGTTTCTTGGAGGCATCTGGCAAGTCATTTTGGAAACAGGATGCAAGACATCCTGTTTACAGATCGAGTAGATGTTCTTTGTATGTTGAGTACATTTTAACTTGGCAGATCTTTCGGAATCCTTTAAGACAAACTTTCCCCAATCTGGTGCCCTTCAGATGTGCTAGAAAACAAATCCCACCACGATTACCCATATCTAATTGGAATTATTGTCCAATATATTTAGAGGGCATTGCATTGTGAAGGATGGGTCCTATATTTCATTCTGGAATACCAACTATTGACGGGAGGGGAAAAAATTGTTACCAAAAGCAGGATCTCATACTTTGGTCTGATCCGTTTAATTAAGGTGTTTACCCTTACAGCTTTTCCTCAGGATATCTAACCCACATGGAACCTCCCTATGCAAGAGTAGTCTACATCATAATAATATAAAATAAGGGGGAAATAACCAGGCTATAAAGATTTGCAGCATAGAATACCAAGCCCCTATTTCTTCTTTCCTAATTTTCAGGGTGTCTGTCTCTTCTTCCCCATACTAACAGTTTGCTCAAGTTTTTCTATTAGGCTATGCTAAGAAGTTACACAACCTCAATTAAACAGATTCAGAACTGCAGCCTCCACTTGTTGGGAAAATTCTGGAAAAAGGATGAAATGATACAAGATTGAAAAATTATTTCCCCATTTCAGCCAATCCAATGGGAATTAGGATTTTGACAAAGGAGTCCTGTCTTTGCTGATTGTAGGCGCTGACTCCAGGCAATGAAAGAAACAGGCTGGGCATTGTGGGTGCCCAAAATCTCCTTGGCACAGCTGTAGTGTGGGCTGAGGTTGGCACTACAGTGAGAATATATACACATGCACGTACTCTCACGTATGTCAGCAGATTTCAGTGCAAAGTCTCTAGACTAGAGCATAGCTGGATTCATATAACATGCTTAATCTGAGTCCAGAGTCACCGGTAACTCATTTTCAGAATTCATACTATATATTGAATCAAAACCGAACCAAAAGGCTAGGATTCTGACAAAACACTAAGCTGCTAAAATGTTACACAAGGTTAAAATCAACCAAGCTCAGCATAGCGTATCAGTACAGCTGCTCCGCTTTATTTGACCAATTAAGCATTTTCTACTTTAAGTAGCTAGAATCTAGGTAATGAGAACTTTCTCCTATTTGCACCAACAGATTTAGCTTGTGACATTAATTTACATATTAATAAGATGTATTTCTGGGCCAAACCAATCCAAAAGATTGGAGGATTCAATTAATCTGCAAGAGCGCACATTCGTATAGGTACAACTGCAAAACTTATCTTTTTTGTTCAAACAACCATCTTCAGGCTCAAAATCTCTGCCTAAGAGATCATACTTCTTTTTACCTTGCTTGATTCTATGCTGTTTTATTCAGGGACAATAGTTTTGCAATTCCTTCATTAACTCACAGAACTAACTACATGCTGGGACTTTGATGGGATGAAAAACTACTAGAAAAAAAATAAGGTGGGGAAGAGAAAGCTACTAATATACCTCCCACTGAGGCTCTGTCCTCAGAAATAGCTGTTTAGTATTGCTAAAATTTCCTTCAACTGATGGGACAGGGATAAAATACTTTCTTCTCTCCAATATCCAGATGTACTTATGCTTAAGCAATCTAATATAATTTGGCCACATGTAAATTCTAGACACATATTACACTAAACCATAACACAATTGTGAGGTTTTGGTTTTTCAGATATAAGGTACAATTACAGTTTGTCAACCTAGCTTAGGGCTTAATACATTGTAAAAATCCATCCACTGTGGCTCGGGCAACTAATAATGGTTAAAACTACTAGTGGTTTAGCACACCGTCTTTAATAATTTAACGTATTGTGTGAAGCCAGCCAGGTGTGTTTTATGCAATAAATTATGGCTAAAAATATTTATGAATCCAACCCATGTGCTTAGCTTTAATTATGGATTTAGCTTTAATTATGGATTTCAGTTCAGTACAGTACTAGCTACAATTTGTGGGAGCTGAAGTCCAGTATATTAAGCCCTACTAGTTGGGAATTAAGGCACTTAAGTTCAACCAAGTTAAGGGGCAGCAGATCAGGAAAAGCTTCATTAAAACAGTGGGAACTAGCTATCCAGAAAGGCAGTGGACACATATGCCAAGTGACCCATCCAGCACAAAGATCTGCCTCTTGTCATTTCTCTCTTGCAGGGATTCTCAATTCATATTTTGTGGGGAGGGGGGAGGGGAGAGGCAGAATATCTCAAACAGATAATTCCAATCCTAAACTCTTTCCCACAGATTTGCCCCAGGTTTTTCCCAGTTTTTCCACTGCTAACCTTTAAGAAAGATTAGGCCTGTGAAAGAAATAATGTTTTTTGCTTTACTTGTTAGTTCTCTATCCCGCTTAACCTCCTGGGAGAACTCTCATATAAAAACATGGGGGGGGGGGACAAGTGTAAATGTACGTGTGTGTGTATGTGTGTTGTGTGTGTAAATTGTATCTAAACTGTACTAAGGCAAAACTAGCCAAGGACATAAATCGTGTGGCACATATGGCAGGACCCTGGGATTGCAGGACCCGCACTTAGTCTCTTTCGGAGAAATTTGAAAATATCAAGCAGTATATGAACTGTAGGTGCTTCTCCAATATTACCCCGTTCTCACATATGTGTGCACACACACTAAACTCTGGAGGTCTCTTTCTATCCAAAATGGGCCAAAAGGGGAAGAGTGATGTGGGGGAAAAAGACAACCTCACTCCGGCCAGAGGTTTCCAACAGGTAAACAGGGAGGGGAGAGGCCTCCTTGCCAACCTAGTCCTGCCGCCCCCCCCCCCCCCCTTACAATGGTTGAGTTTTGTCTCTCGGCACCAGCTGAGGAAATATTTCAGGCTCTTTCCCACCAGCGTTCCGGAGCCGGCGCTCTCCAGGCACGCTCGACTACAAGTCCCATCACCCGCAGCCCACGTCCAAGCGCGTCTAGAAAGGCCGGGTTTTTTTTTGGGAGAAGCCGAGGGCGCGCCCTACGAGTCCCCGGCCGCGCGACCTTTTAAGGTCCCCCTCGCCACGGCCACGCCGAAAGCAGCCTCCCCCGATGGCGGCGTCATCCGAAGCCACGGCGCGGATGGCCTCCGCCGCAGTGGACCTGCAGGGCCGGTCTCCCTTCGGCCTCCGCCGGCGGGACGGAAATTGTGGAGGGGCGGAAAGAGGGCCGTTCCCACCTGCGCCCCGAAGACCGGCTGACGATCTCCGGAGGAGACGCGAGGCGAGGAGGCGGGGTGGGGTGGGGGGTCAGGTCCGGCCGCTCGCCTGAACAATTCCACGAGGCGCCCCTGTCCTGCGCGGCGGGCGTCGTGTCCAGCCACTCCCGACCAGGCTTTCCAGGACGCCTCGCCGCCCCCTCCCCTTCCACCCCTCCGCGCAATCCGTCGAGTGAAGCCGGTGGGCTCTCGGGTCGGGGGAGTCACGCCCGCTTGCGAGACAATAGACTGGCGGCGGCGGCGGCGCGACTGCAGCCCCTTCCACGCCCGCACAGGCGCGCCTTCCCCAGCCGGCGCCCCGCAGCCGGTGTTTCTTTCCACCCTGGGAGGGACGCAGCCGCCCTCCGGTCTTCCCCAACTTCGACAAAAGTCCGCGCTTGGCAACATCTGAGGGGCGACTGCGGAAAAAAAAAAGCCGCCGGTGCGATCCTTCTTTTATCCACGATAGCCCCCCGAGCGCGCGCGAAAAGCGCCATCGCCATCGCCATCCCCCGGCCCGGGACAGCCGCCACCCGAGGGTTGTGCAGCGCTTTTACTCACCCAGGACCCCGGTGGCAGGTGGCGCGGCCGCCTCCCCATCCATCGCGCCTCCGCCTCGCTTGTTCTCCTGGCCGCTCGCCGCCGGTCCTGCCGCCCCAGTCTCTGGCATCGTGGCTCCCGAGCTCAAGGTTGAGGGCTGCACCAGGAAAACAGCATCGCAGTGCGGCGTCGGGATGCGGGCGGCTCATCCGAGCCAAGAAAGCAGCCGGGGCTGGTCTCAACGCCGCCAGGACGGGAGGGTGGCGAGCGCAGGACCGGAGCTGGGTTGAAGCGGCAGCCGGCGCGCCATTAGGAGCGACGGACGCCTGAAAGGGGGCTTCCCTGCTCGGCCCAGGTGAGCGGCACCTGCCCCAGATGGCCCTTCCTAACGCATATCCAGCGCCCCAAAGCGCCTCGGAGCCAGCCAGCGCGCAGACGGAGGGACAAAGGAGGGGGAGAAAAAGCGAAGAGCCGCTTTAATAATCTGGTTGGCCTGCGACTCCCGAGCGCCATCTGTCAGCAGCGTGCCCGGGGTTGAATTGGGATCCCCTTGGCAGAAGTGTTTAATACTTTTCCCGGTTCTCCACAGCACGCAGTATCTGAGATTATTCCTCCCAAATATACATTGAATTTGCCCACTCGCGGTCTGCACGCTTTCATCCAGATTAACGTATTTAGTAATGGATATGACTGGGGTTTTAAGCCAGAAGTTGCAAATCAAAGAGCAGTATGATGACGGTAATAAATCAAGCAGCCTTGAAGAAGAGGAGGTTAAATTAGGACAGAGCCCAGAATGGAAATGAAAACAGTAAATCCATGATGGCGAGCCGTGCGATGAAATGGCAAATGGCGACCACAAGAAGATATTTTGTCAATCTGTTCCCATATCTGAGGAGCTCAGAGATTGGCTGCCTTTGAATATGGATGTTCTACTTCCTATAAATAGCTGAGGATAGATCGCTTTGTCTACTACAATACTGAACTTTTCATAGTCAAATGCTCCCACATCTTGTGAGGACGAACCCCACAAATTACAGTTTACGAAGCTTGCATGATGGGGGCAATTTGGAAGTTTCTTTTCATCTTTAAAAATGATGCTCCACATACTTCAGGGGTCTACTAGAGTTTTTATGGGTTTCCTATCTGGGTGGTGGGTTGTTGCTTTTCAGAAAAAGATTTTGAAAAAGTGGCTGGATCCACAAGCCCCAGTTTAGAATTAAAATTGGATTAAGTATTCCATTCTTTCAGGGAATTCTTTAATTTGTACCACACCTATTAGCATGCTTCCCTCTAAATTCTTACAATTCATGTCCTCCATCCTTATTTCCTTGCCTTGTCTTGACTTCAAATAACTTCACATCCTAAAGGTCAAGTTGTTATTTCTAGACTCCTTCCAGAACAGGTGTAACTAGAGATAAACATTCCTTTTGCTGATTTTTTAAAAATAGTCTTTTTTTGAAATACCTTACAATAAATGTGAAGGAAGTGAAGCAACCAAAGACTGACCCACTTTGATTTTTGGGTGGATAGTGTTAGATCAGGCGCAGGAAAGAAGACAAGACCAGCGGGGTCTGT
>WNWU01000001.1:88183318-88200759 GCA_012654045.1 Ptyas mucosa
GGAGGATTAACCAATCCCCGGCCGGATGTCCTTATAAGGACATAACAGATAGGAAACGAGAAAACACTAGTTCCTGGGGGAAAAATGGGGAAATTCATCTGGTGTAGATATAATTTCAAAAGACACAGAAACATGGCACTTGACATCATAAAGTAGATGGTGTCAAGATCCAGCTGATCTAACTGATATCAAAAAAGCTAAGCAGGATTGAACCTAGATAGTAGTTTGATGGAAGACCATCAGGAAATCTCTAGACTAGAAAAACAATAGCAAACTAACTCCATACAAGTAGTCCTTGACTTACGATGAAAATTGAGCAAAATAAATTTCTGTTGCTAGGCAAAACAGTTGTTAAGTGAGTTTTGCCCCATTTTACGATCTTTCTTCCCACAGTTGTTAAGTGAATCTGGTTTTTCCACTGACTTCTGCTTGTCAGAAGGTCGCAAGAGGTGGTAACGTAACTCTGCATCCGTCATAAATATGAGTTAGTTGCCAAGAGTCTGAATTTTGATCATGCAACCAGGGGGATGCTGCAATGGTCATAAGTGTGAAAAACGGTCATAGGTTACTTTTTTTCAGTGCTATTGTAACTTTGAACGGTCATTAAATGAACTGTTGTAAGTCAAGGACTACATGCATTGCTGCCAAGAAAACTAAATGGCCATGACTATGTAGTTATCAGGAGTCAAGCTTCACTCAAAGAAGTATTTATAAATAGTCCTCGAGTTACAACCAATGTCAGGACCAGAATTCCTGTTGCTAAGTAAGATGATGCTAAGTGAACCGCACCCAATTTTATGACTTTTTTGCAATGGTTATTAAGGAAATCACTGCAGTTGTTAAGTGAATCATGCAGTCACTAATTGCATCTAGTTTCCCCCATTGGCTTTGCTTATCGGAAGATGGCAGGGAGGGCTACAAATGGTGATCATATGATCTTGGAATGCTGCAGCCATCCTAAATACATGGTGGTACCCAAGCACCCAAATTTTGATCATGTGACCGTGAGGGATGCTATGATGGTCATAAGTGCAAGGTCAGGTCATTTTTTCCTTGCTATTGTAACTATGGTCACTAAATGAATGATCGTAAGTCAAGGACTATCTATACCCGTGATGGCGAACCTATGGCATGGGTGCCATAGGTGGCACGCGGAGCCATATCGATGGGCACGCGAGCTCAGCTCTGGCACACATGCGTATACCAGCCAGCTGATTTTCAGGCCTTCTGGGCCCACCAGAAGTCAGAAAACACACTGTTACCGGCCTCCGGAAGGCCTCTGGTGGGGTGGGGAAGGCCGTTTTTGCCCTCCCCAGGCTCCTAGAAAGGCTCTGGAGCCTGGGGAGAACAAAAAACGGGCCCACCGTGCCATCATGTGCCAAAAGCAGAAGGGGGGCAGGGTACATAGAATTATGGATGTGGGCACGCGTGCGTGTGACCCCACCGCACTCCCCCCGCTTTTGGCACGCGATGGCAAAAAGGTTAGCCATCACTGATCTATACCATATAGAAATGGTTTTGCCAATATAAGACTTTGTGAGTTACAGTTCATTGATGCTTAAGAGTATCATATTATGCTACTATGTACTGTAATAAATGTCAAAGTAACACATATATCTTTGTCATTTAAAACACATTGGGGGAGATAAGGGGGGAGCCAAATAATGATTAGTCTGCTACGATGTAATAGTGTCATTCTGTTTGCTTTACAACATAACTTTTGGACTCAATTGTGGTCGTAAGTGGAAGGCTACCTATACTTGTTATTATTCATGATCACCACCTTGAATTACTGAAAAAGTACAGGTAGCCCTCGACTCACAACAGTTCAAAGTTGTTGAACTGTTCAAAGTTACAATAGCACTTTAAAAAGTGACTTATGACTGGTTTTTACTATTGCAGCATCCCCATGGTTACGTAATCAAAATTCAAATGCTTGGCAACGGATTCATATTTATGACGGTCGCAGCGTCCCGGGGTCGTGTGATCACCTTTTGTGACTTTCTGATGAGCAAAGTCAAGAGGAAGCCAGATTCACTTAACAGCTGTGTTACTAACAACTGAAGTGATTCACTTAACAACTGTGGCAAGAAATGTAGTAAGATGAGGCAAAAATTCAATTAGCAAATGTCTCACTTAGCAACGGAAATGTTGGGCGCGCAACTATGCTCATAAATTGAGGACTACCTGTAATAAATGCAGGATAAACCTCTAGGAAACAAATAAAAAGTATTATAACCACCTAAGTTTTTTTATTTAATTCCACTGCCTACACAGAGTGTCTTTCTTTTGCACGCAAAGAAACTAACATTAGAAAAGTTGATATTTGGTACAAAACAATTACCAAACCTATTGCATGATCAGTTGGCCATGGCAAGTTGTTCCATCCTGAGTGCCTATATATCACTGATTACTAATCTTTTGAGGATTAGGAAGAAAACGTAACAAAATTTCAGCCAGGCTTATTTTAGTTACAAACTTTATTCCAAAGATACCAATTGGAGAATTCTGGTTCCCAATATCACTTTTGTTTCACATTCATTAGATAGTTCTATAGGCACTATTTATTAAATGTCTTTATGCAACATATGCCTTTAACAGCTCCAGGCAGCTTCCAAAAAATACATTTAAAAGAGCAAAGAACGTTTAAATGAAATCTCAAAAACATTATAGATTTCATAATGGTCATCTAATTCATTATAAACCAATAAAATGGCCCCAATCTTGCTGGGGGATTTGGGGAGTTAAAACCCAAACATCTTAATGTTGCCAAGTTTAAAAAAAAATGTCATTCAATAATGGGCATGACTAGGCTAATCTTCCTAAGAGTCACTGTGAGCATTTTCTGAAGTAATGCTCTCAAGTACCACCATATTTAGGCCTGATTCAGAAACTCTGACATGTCATTTGATTTTGGCTTCATATGGCCAATCATAGATTATTTGATAACCATGATTAAGCAAGCCACGAAATAGCACAACACAGAAGTCGTGTTCCTTCACAGGTGATAGCAAAGCTACCAAAATAGATGGTGAGGTAAAAGATGTAGCTTCTTTGGTAATGACATTGCATTAATATGTTAGGCTGGTTTGGCCTAACTTTCCCTTTTAAATTGCTTTTAAATTTGTTTATAAATTGGGTTTTTAAAAATCTGTTTTGGGCCAAAGAATTTAATGTATTTTAAATGGTTTTTTAATGTTTGTATTACGTGTATTTTATCTTTTGGCTATTCACCGCCCTGAGTTCTTCGGGAGTAGGGCAGTATATAAATTTAATAAATAATAAATAATAAATAATAATAATAATATGTAGGACGAAATATCCTTCTGGGTTCAGCTCCAAGTGGGGAAAAAGACACTGGAAACATGGAGACTGCTTGGAAAGATGGTTTAATGGTGGACAGGATCACATGGTTTGAGTTCCTGAATAGAAAAAGGGGCAAAACGCAGTGAGTCCCCAGGTTTTATGCCCTCTCTGGCTTTGAACTTCCTGGGGCCCAGAAAGAGTATCCTGATTGGTTGTCAGACTCTCAGGGGGTCGGGTCTTAGCTAGCCTTGCTGGCTGATGTAATTTTCCCAGGTGCCATGTGGTGAGTTTCTGTTGCTATATGGGTCCTATTGTGTTGCAGATGATGGTCCATTGACAAAGATTGAGTTTCTGCCTCTGGCCCATTGACAAAAGGGTGGTGGCAGGAAGATGGGAGCTGCTTCGTCTTTAAAACATGCTTCTCCGTTTCTCATCCAGGGAAACATAATATTCTGCCTTTTTAATATTTCCCAAAATATTTAATTCCTTTAGGAAAAGGGTGGGTGCTAACTTCCTACAAATAAAATAAAGGTTATTTTATTTATTTATTTATTTATTGGTTCAATTTATATGCTGTCCTCCTCCGGAGACTCAGGGTGGCTTACAATGCATTAAGCAATAGCCTTCATACTTTTGTATATACCTGCTTAGTAGGGCTTTCGGCCTCCCCTAAGCGGTGTTCTTTTTTATACAAAGTCAGCTTATTGCTCCCACAATCCAGGTCCTCATTTTACCTACCTCGAATGGATGGAAGGCTGAGTCAACCTTGAGCCTGGTGAGATTCGAACTTGCAGTAATTGCAGGCAGCTGTGCTAGTTAACAGCATTTTAGTCTGCTGCGCCACCAAGGCTCTTTTTCCCTCTATTTGAGAGAGGGCAACCTGCCTGCAAAACAACCAGCATTTGAGCTGCTGGAGCCCTGTCCCTTTAAGAGCTCCCTAGCCAGCTCAGCAACTAGTGCCTATAAAAGCTGAGCAGAGGCAGCTGGATGTGATGGTTTTGGAGTGGAGGGAAGGTGGTTTGGTTATGGAAGGGAAGCCTGAAGCCGCCTAAGGCAAATAGATTGTTCTCCAGCAGTAGGACTCCAAAGGAATACAGGTACCGTGTTTCCCCGAAAATAAAACCGTGTCTTATATTTTTTTGAATCCCGAAATAAGCTCTTGGCCTTATTGCCATGCGCTCAAAAGCCCAATTGGGCTTATTATCAGGGGATGTCTAATTTTGGGGGAAACAGGGTAGCTCTCAACTTAAAACCACAACTGAACCCAACATCTCTGTTGCTAAGTGAGACAGTTAAGTGGGTTTTGCCCCATTTTATGACCTTTCTTGCCACAGTTGTTAAGTGGATCACTGCAATGGTTTAATTACTCACATGGCTGTAAAGTGAATCTGGCTTCCCTATTGACGGCTTGTCAGAAGGTTACGAAATGTGATCACGTAACATTGCAACCGTCATAAATACATGCCAGTTGCCAAGCAGCTGGATTTTTATCATGGGGATGCTGCCACAGTCCTAAGTGAGAAAAATGGTCACTTTTTTCAGTGCTGTCATAACTTTGGCCACTAAATGAACTGTTGTAAATCAGGGACTATCTGTAGTAGTGGAGGAGCAGTGATAGGAGCTACAATAGAAGTGGGAAAAAGTGGTGTAGCGGGCAGTTAAGTATTATATTAGCCTTTGAGTGTCTAGAGACCTATGTCAGTGTTTCTCAACCTTGGTAGCTTGAAGATGGGTGGACTTCAACTCCCAGAATCCCCCAGCCAGCAGCACTCTGGTGTTTGGGAGGCCATTGACCTGACTATACAGGTAGTCTTCAATTTACATTTACAATAAACCATTTGTTTAGTGACTGAAGTTACAATGGCACAGAAAAAAAAGCTACTTATGACTGAACCTTGCACTTACGGCCATCGCAACATCCCTCATGGTCATGTGATCAAAATTTGGATGCTTGGCAATTGGATCATATTCATGAGTATTGCAGTATCGGGGGGGGGGTGTGGTGAAATGATCCCCTTTTGCGACCTTCTGACAAGCAAAGTCAATGAGGAAGCCAGATTCATTTAACAACCGTATTATTAATTTAACTGCAGTGATTCACTTAACAACTCTGGCATGAAAGGTCCTAAAATGGGGCAGAACTCAACTGTCTTGCTTAGCAGCAGAAAACTGGGCCTCAATTGTGGACATAAGTCAAGGACTACCTGTAGTTTAAAGGAACCTGTGACAGTGCTGTATACAAATAATCAGTACCCTGGTGGTCTTGGCTGTAGTTTCTATTTGATATAAAAAGAAAAGCCGCTTCCAATTATTTGTGCCTGACACTGGATTTACACTTTCCTAAATTAGATACATTCTTATCTCAGTTTTCATGTCATAGCTTCATCTCCATTGCCTTGATTTTCCCTTTATTCAAACCTTTACCCTGTTCTCAGAATAATTTGGAAAGTTAAAGATAGAAACTCAATTGAAACATAAAACCTTATGAGACATAAAACTTTCCATTCCCATTTTTCTCCAATAAGGAAATAACTGGCCATTTTACAAGATTTTTGTTAGGTTAAAACAGGGTTTATGACCAGTGGTGAAATCTAAAATTTGTTGTTACCAGTTCTGTGGGCATGGCTTGGTGGGGGAGGGGGGAGGTAATGTGACTGCGTGGGCTTGGCCAATTTTTTACTTTTAAAACCATTTTTTTCTACAAAAACCATTTTTTCTGTAAAAAAAAATGCTTTCAAAAGGCTCTGACGATCCCAGCTGAGTTGCCTGATCGGCACAGGCTTTTTTTTCTTTTAAAAGCCTTTGACGATCCCAGCTGAGCCGCACAATCATCAGAGGCTTTTGTTTTTTACTTTTAAAAGCATTTTTTCAGCGGAAGAGGTTGTAGAAAAAATGCTTTTAAAAGTAAAAAGAAAAAGCCTCTGATGATTGTGCGGCTCAGCTGGGCATAGGGGGGGGTGGGCAGGGATTTTTGCTACCGGTTCTCCGAACCTCCACCTCCATCGCTACGGTAGCATTTCACCCATTTATAACCTTGGGAACTTTAAGGCGCGTGGACTTCAACTTCTAAAATCCATGGTTCTAGCTGGGGAATTCTGGGAGTTGAAGTCCACACATCTTAAAAGTGATCAAGGTTGAGAAATGCTGGGTTAAAAGTTAACATCACCCTTATAATACGCTTGATGACTGGTAATTTTAAGGCTAGAGTCAGGCTGCTTTTTTGGGAACAATATGGAAGCAGTTTGCCTTTATCTTCAGCTAGTCTTTATTTGCTTGGCAACCTTGTAGAGCTTGGATTCTTTGTGGCCTCCCATCCAAGCACTACACGGGTCTGATTCTGCTTAGCTTTTTAAAGATTGGCCAAGGTTGGCTACATGCTGGCACCTACTGAGAATCTTTGCTTATAGAGATGTAGGGTAAGTTTCTAAAAAAATTCTGCTCAACTTTAGTCCAATCCTTTTCACAGAAATAATGAATCCACACAGGTAAGATCGTGGCACAATATTATTGGAGGATAAAAGCCAAAAGCAAGGGGCTGGGGGGGAACCAGCAAGTTTTAAAAAGACGTGTTGGAGTAGAAAAGGGAAATTCCGACTCAAATTTTCATGCTCATAAATATTCATATGGGCAAATCACTTTTTTCTCAGATCTTAATAATCTACCTGAGGCTGTGGTTGTAAAGATAAAACACAGTGAGGTGGAAAAGCTGGGATGTGGTTTGAATTCCTTGGGAGCGCATACATAAATACATAATAAAATGAATAAGCAAAACAAAATAAGCCTGCAGATGAAAATAGTTATGGTAGTCAGATGAGCTCATTTTCTCTAGCTCACCGACTCGATTTCAAAGTTGACTAGCCTAAGAAGCATGATATGTGAATTTAATCACAGATTAAATCAGGGCTGACGGCTTTTTTTTAAAAAATAATTTTTATTGATGTTTTTTTAAAACAAAAAAAAATTATTTTTTTTTACAATTTTCTTCTTTCCAACATTTCCACATCAGTTTTCATTTCTTATATATCCGTTTTCTCCCTTTTTTCTATTATCTATACATGAGATTCCAATATTTATTTATACTAGTGGTGGGTTGCTCCCGGTTCAGCCCGGTTCGGCTGAGCCGGTAGCAGTGACGATGTGACATCACCAAACTGGTTCTCTTTGACTGGGAGATGGGCCCTCCCGCCTGCCCCCTTTTTATTCCTACCTTTATTTCTGTTTTAAGCCCAGCTGATAGGCGTGGCAGAGTGAATTGCCGTACCTCAGCTGGGCAGATACCTAACGCATTGCGCAAAGCACAAACTTGGCGCACCTGTGAGCAAAGTGAGAGCTTTGCGCGGTGATCACACGCAAAGCACATGCGAGAAGAGAACAGGTGGTAACACGGGTTGGAACCCACCACTGATTTATACATATGAAAATATCGAATTAACAAGCATGCATTCTGTGTCTGGTCCCTTTCCAGGGCTGAAAGCTGTTTTAAGCACCCAAACACTAACTTCTTTAATATACAACAGAGTTGTTAAGTTGGCTAGGGAATTCTGGGAGCTGAAGTCCGCCAGGCTTAAAGTTGCCAAGGTTGCAGAGACCCCTGCCCTAAATCATGATCAGCCTCACGTCTCTCCAGTTTGTATTTCTAGGAAAAAGATCAGGCCCAAATCAGGATGTTATGACTTTTGCATTTATCAGGTGGGAGGAGGCTTTTTTGCGAAATGTATAATTTTAACCAGGGCTCCACTAGAAACATTCTTGGCAAATTCTATATTAAATCCGTTTGGGGCTTTCAGTTTTAAACCTTGTCGTCATCCCGTCTCCCTTTCGGCCACGTCCTTAGTAAGCGGTCACTTCCGCGGTTTTAAGTCTTTAGGGGGAAAAAAATAAAATGAATATTCAAAGCATCCTCCTCCTGCAGCGCCAAGCGGCCGAGGAAACCTCGGATAATAAATTTTATGTTTCTTAGGCTTGGCTGCTGTGCGGAAGGGCGATTTTTTAAATGTACGTTTTCTTGCAGCAAACAAGCAGAACTGCGGGGAAGCGGGTGCTACAATGTGGTTTGCGCGAGCCCAAAATGCAGAAACGTAGTACTGTAGTAACTGGTTTATAATAAATCAGCAATAAAATGATCCCGGCTTCTCCTCTTCTATTTTAGGGCTCCCCACTTTGCTGCCAGGGAACCTTCCAAGAGCTTCCCACCACGCGGAGCAAAGCTGATACGTCATCTCTCAGCTTGCGGATGCGTGCGTGCCTCTTCCACTTAGGGAGGCGAATGTACAGACAGGGCTTGAATTGGTCTCGGATCCACATGCCATTGCAAGACAAGCCTAGACCTGAGCATACGAAGAGTGCGTGTTAAATCTCCTCCCCAACAGCAGCCTCGTGTCGTCTCGTTGAAAAATCCTTCTTCTAGGCTTCCTTTCCCCTTTTAATATTGATCATAATCTAGCCTCCCGAATTGATTTTTTTTAATACTGCACACTCCGCCCAAGAAGAACCTCGCCTTAAAAAAAAAGCTGAAGGTTATATGGAATTATGCAAGACTACTCTGCATACATATTCTTTATCACCTATGTAAGCGGACTGAAACAAATCGATACCCAACGCAACGAGGACGCATAAAATCTGTGAGTTACGATGCAATACTATAAAAGGGAGAATGTGCCGCCCCGCCCTTTCCGAAGCCCCGCCCTCTTCCCTCTCGACCAATCACGTTGCAAAAGGGCACGTTGCCCTCAGTTGAAGCCAAAAGTGAACGTCAGGTCGCGGTAGCAAAGGAAGCGTGGGGATTTCGCATAGGGGAGAAAGGCTGGACAGGATGGAGTCGGGGGAGGACAATTGGCGGGGGGGAAAAGGAACGATTTTGCTCTAATTCCTCCTGGGGAGCGATGTGGCTTTTCTTGCAGAGAAGGCTGTCGCCTGTAAGAAATCGAAGGGTCTGCAAGCTCTTCTGCAGGTGGGTGGCTCTAAATACTAAAGTTTCGCCTTTGAAAAAGGCACGTGAGAAGAGGTGATTTTCTTAGTGTGCAATTCCCTGCGGCCAGGGTTAGAATAACAGAGGTGGAAGGGACCTTGGAGGACTTCTAGTCCATCCCATGCACAAGCAGGACACCCTATACCATTCTAGGCAAATACCATTCTGGACAAATGGCTGTCCAATCTCTGAGGAACGAGGAGAAATGTATGTGTCCCAGGATAATGTTGAAGGATCACTGGAAGTTTTTAAGAAGAGATTGGACAGGATCCAATCCACCGGGACCACCAGATTTTGTCTTCTGAGCTTTTGGACCCCTATCAGAGAAGTTACTTGAGGGTGGGCTCTAGCATGAGTCCGAAAGCTCGGAAGACAAAACCTCTGGTCCCAGTGGCCGACCCAGATTGGATCCTGTCCAATCTCTTCTTAAATCTCCATCTTGTGATGGAGCACCCACAAGTTATGAATGCAAGCTTGTCCCCTGATCAATTGTTCTAACTGTCAGAACTTTCTCCTTAGTTCTAGGTCAGTTCTATCCTTGATTAGTTTCCATCCATTGTTTCTTGTCCTTCCTTCAGGTGCTTTGGAGAATAGGTTGACTTCCTTTTTTTGTGACAGCCCCTCAAATATTGGGACTCTGTTGTCATGTCACTCCTGGTCCTTCTTTTCATTAAACTACTAGATATACCTGATTCTTAACAACTGTTCTTCATATATTTTGGCCTCCAGGCCCCTAATCATCATAGTTGCTCTTCTCTGCACTCCTTCAGAGTCTCAGCATCTTCTTTATATGGTGGTGAGCAAAACTAGATGCAATATTCCAAATGTGGAATTCTGCCTGCTTCACTGTTGCCTTCTTTCCTAAAAGAGTCAGTCCTTTGTAACAATTGCAATAGAAGACAAGAATCCAACGGAAGAGAAAGTTGCCTCTATAAGTTATAATAGCTTCAGGAGCATATTTCACTTTCTCTGTTGGCCAGCTTTCTTGTTCTTAAAGATTCAAGAGCTCCATGGAGTGGACAGGGCAACCCTATATGTACAAAATTGATGAGTGCCCATAATATGTAGTCTAGACATACTTTTACTCTTAACTTCTCACCCAAGAGAGCAGTGAGGATAAATGATATATGCTTCGCTGGAACTCCTTGCAGAAAAGTAGAGTCACAGTCTATCTTCTTTCTTCCTTTCTCTCTCCTGGGCGTTGCGCAGGCATCTTGTAATGGATGCTATTGTGGATACCCGTTCTGCCTGAATTGTTCATGTAGGTACCAGCGTTCCAGTTGTTTAGCTTGCTGGGCACTACAGTGGGTTCTCACCAGTGGTGAAATGTAAAATTCGTTACTATCAGTTCTGTGGGCGTGGCTTGGCTGTGGGCGTGGCTATCACTCAGTGGGCATGGCCAACTTTTTTTTCTTTTTACTTTTAAAACCATTTTTTCTACCACCTCTTTGGCTGAAGAGGTTGTAAACAAAATGCTTTTAAAGCCTCTGACGATCCCAGCTGAGCCACACGATCATCAGAGGCTTTTTTTTACTTTTAAAAGCATTTTTTCGGCCAAAGAGGTTGAAGAAAAAATGCTTTTAAAAATAAAAAAAAAGCTTCCGATGATTGTGCGGCTCAGCTGGGCAATTGGGGGGGGGGGGGCAGGGATTTTTGCTACCGGTTCTCCAAACCACCTGCCTCCATCGCTACCAGATTGGGCGATCCGGTCTGAACCGGGAGCATTTTACCCCTGGTTCTCAGGCTGCCATATAGTGTTCTGACACAACTCTTTGTGTGTCATCCATGAAGCGGCACCAAAATCGAAGTGTGTAGTCTTGAAATTGACAGTGTTCCATCGTGTTTCCCCCAAAATACGACCTACTCAGAAAGTAAGCCCTAGCTTGATTTTTACACGTCTGCCCAATATAAACCCTACTCCCAAAATAAGCCCTAATTAAGACCCCGCCCATTCCAGGGTGCACGGGTAAAAATTAAGCTAGGGTGGGGATGGGGGTGGTGGTGGTGGAGCTGCCCTACTACCTACCTTCGGATAGTTGCTGCCAGACTTTGCACACCTCGGCCAATTTCTTCTGCAGCCTGCACAGATTTCCTGAAGACCTATGTAGCCGATAACAGAGCTCCGGATCGATCCCACGGTGTCCCTTTTATTTGTTCATACATTTTTCTTTTGAATGTGAAGAAAGTACGTTGACAGTATTGGAGTAGCTTCATGATTTATGTCCTCCTTTTGGGTTGCTATGTGGATGACATGTGTGTCAGCATCAAAAGAAATGCACTAACCATGGTGATATGCTCACTGTCTCTTGTTTTCTAGCCTGATGCCTTAACCACTAGACCAAACTGGGTCTCCTTTTCCCTTTCCTGTTTTTCAGGTTATATTGCCAGCCTGCAAAGAGGGACACCATCTTTGCCTTGTCTTCTGGGCAAGGAAAATGTGGAGTGGCTGTGATTCGAACCAGTGGCCCAGCTAGCTGTTCAGCCTTGCTCTGCATGACCGGGACAAAGAACCCACCACCTCCAAGAACAGCTACTTTACGTAGGATCTGTGATCCCAGCTCTTCTGAAATCCTGGACCGGGGCCTCGTGCTATGGTTCCCAGGTTAGAATATTAAAGTACCTAAGCATATCTGTTGTATTGATTCTTGTCCAACTTTAAAGTTTATCAAGTACATAATTCTCTGATGTCTTACCAATATCCTTCTCAACTGAATAGAAGCCTGGCTAGATGGCTCAGTGGCTAAGACGCTGAGCTTGTCGATCAGAAAGTTCGGCGGTTCGAATCCCTAGTATAGGTCTCCTGTGTGAGCAGGGGGTTGGACTAGATGATCTCCAAGGTCCCTTCCAACTCTGTTACTGTGATACTGTGACAAAATAATTGCACCCCCCCACCCACCCCCAATGATAAGGTCAGAGTTCTAATGTGAAAGCATTAAATTTTGGATACTTATTGGAAGGATCAAAGAGGGAAATTTTGGGTTCAACCGTGCTAATAATTCGAGAACTTCCTGTATGTTATTTATTTTTATTTTTTTAAATTTATATTTATATGCCGCCCTTCTCCGGAGACTCAGGGCGGCTTACAATGCGTTAAGCAATAGCCTTCATACTTTTGTATATTTATACAAAGTCAGCTTATTGCCCCCACAAACCGGGTCCTCATTTTACCCACCTTAGAAAGGATGGAAGGCTGAGTCAACCTTGAGCCTGGTGAGATTAGAACTCGCAGTAATTGCAGGCAGCTGGATGTTAAATGCTGCCTTAATAGGAGGCATTAGCCTGCTACGCCACTCAGCCTGCTATGCCACTCAGGCTCCTATGAAGTTACTGTAACTTATTTATTTATTGTTTATTGGTTCAATTTATATGCCGCCCTTCTCCGGAGACTCAGGGTGGCTTACAATGCGTTAAGCAATAGCCTTCATACTTCTGTATATACCTGCTTAGTAGGACTTTCGCCCCTCCCTAAGTGGTGTTCTTTTTTATACTTGTTATAATCAGTGACGGCTGGACCTTTCAAAATGTAGAGCACTATGAAAATATATGGAAACTATTAACAAAACGTGAGCTTGATGTGGGAAAACAGGAGAGTGTGAGTAAGACGCTCAAGATTGCCGCACTTTGATGCTCTGTGGTATAAGAGTGAGGAAAAGAGAATGCTATTAGGCTTTCAGTGCTATATCAGTCCTTCAAGGTAGATCAGGTATTGAAACGAATACATGAGAAATATGGGAATTCTACTTCAGCTACATTATGGTAAGAGAAATTAATTCCCTTCTGTTGATTTAAAAAATTCACTATCTACTAACGATTAATAGGTCTCTATTAAGTATTAGAGCCATGATGGCGAATCTATGGCATGCGTGCCAGAGGTGGCACGCAGAGCCCTCTCTGTGGGCAGGCGCGCCATTGCCAGCTGATCTTCTGGTTTCCAGCACGCATGCGCGCCAGCCAACTGATCTTTGCACATGCCAGAGCCCCAGGTTTCCAAGGCTCCAGTGTGCGTGAAGACCAGCTGGCCAGACTGCCTCTGCTCGCCGGAAACCAGAAGACCAGGTGGTCGGTGCGCACCTGTTCTTTGATTTTTCCGGTGCTCTGGCACATGTGAAGACCAGATGGCTGGCATGTGCACGCACACCAGACAGCTGGTCTTTGAGTTTCTGGGGCTCCGGCATGTGCGAATACCAGCTGGCCAGCCTGTATGGATGCGTCGGAAATCAGAAGACCAGGTGGCCAGGGCGTATATGTGCACGCTGGCCACCTGCCAGCTGTTCTATGCATGCGCCGGAGCCCCAGAAACTCGAAGACTAGCTGTCTGGTGCGCACCAGCCACCTGGTCTTTGAGTTTTTGGGGCTCCGGCGCACACACACGTTCCGGTTTGGGCACTCGGTTTCGAAAAGGTTCACCATCTCTGTATTAGAGCATTTGATGTTGATTGATAGTAAAATAATCCTCTTGGAAGCCAGCTTGTTCTTCCACCAGGAGGCTCTCCTGTTCCAATCAATCTCTCCACTTCTCAGTCACTCAAACACACACACACACACACACACACACACACACACAGACGTCTGACATTGCATCACATTTGCAGTTAATTAAGCAAACCGATGAGTCTGTAATTTGTTGAATTCCCTTTTGTAAAGATGGGAATTATCATTACAAGTAAATAGGCATACAGGCATATTTATCCATAAATATAAACAGTGAAACCAAAATTGGTGCCCACCGAGTTGAATTACTTTTAATTAACACAGGAATTGAATCATTGTGGAGCCTTTCCTGGTCTTAAATAAGCAAGTCGGTTCTTATCTCCTGCAGGCAGGACCGCCGTCAAGCTGGTAGAGGTCTTCTATAAATGGCTTTTTAGGTTCAAATATTCATCTTTTCACATTTCCTTAAAATGCTTCAGCTGGAATAATGCCATTTATATGGAATAGGGTCGTTTTTAGAATGACCTCTGGGATGTGCTAAAAAAAATAAAATAAATCCCTCCTTGGTTCCAACTGCTTGTAATAAACAATTCCCCAAATCCTTCAGAGCAGCATCTCTTATACTTAAAAAAATTGTTTTTAGAGCCACACCTTCTCTGAAAGGGTCTGCAGTGATGTTAAACTCTCATTAGCTTTGTTATTTCTAATAAGCACTTTTTTGTTTGCTTTTTATGCTCAGCTGTGTTCCCATAGGGTAGTAATTTTTGAATTCTTGCCCTAAATCAGGGGTGAAATCCAGCAGGTTCTGACAGGTTCTGGAGAACCGGTAGCAGAAATTTTGAGCAATTCAGAGAACTGGCAAATACCATGTTTGGCTGGCCCCAGAGTGGGGTGGGAATGGAGCTTTTGCAATATCCTTCCCCCAGGAGTGGGGAGGGAATGGGGATTTTGCAGTATCCTTTCCCTGGGGCTGGCTTGACCCCATCTGTTTCGGTTTTAATTGGAACTTAGTTTTAATTGGGTTTTTAAATTAGGCTGAAAATTATTTAATTATTTTAAATTGTTTTTTAAATTTTGTAATGTTCTGTTTTATTCCGGCTGTTCACCGCCCTGAGTCCTGTAGGAGAAGGGCGGTATACAAATTTAATAAAATGAAATGAAATGAAATGAAATGGAGTGGGGAGGGAATGGAGATTTTGCAATATCCTTCCCCCAGGAGTGGGGAGGGAATGGAGATTTTGCAGTATCCTTTCCCTGGAGTGGGGCGGGAGTGGAGATTTTGCTGTATCCTTCCCCTGCCATGCCCACAGAACAGGTAGTAAAAAAATTTGGATTTCACCACTGCCCCAAATTGTCACAGGAATCAAACATTCAGATGGGGTTTTGACCTACAGAGGAAGAAGGCACATGCCATGATGGTTCTGAGGAAAATTGGTGCTTACTACCAAGTTCAGTTGAAGCAACCAGTTAATGCAACATGATCCCCCTTGAGGGGAAAAATGAAACAGAGAAAGACCTTCTACATTAGGCTACCACATGAAAGATGTCACATCTAATTAGACTGGAAGGAGGTTGTTTCTCAGACTGAACAACAAGAAGTACAGATTCCAGTTGTACAGACTCTACATAGTTCAGGGATGAACTATTGAGGTTTTTTTGGTGTTCTCTGAGCTTGGTTGATTTTCTGCAGACATTTCATTACTAGGTTAGATTATCAGGGCATGGAAGAGTGATGATATCATTGAGCCTAGTAATGAAACGTCTCCAGAAGGCCACCCAAGCTCAAAGAACACCAAGGACCCAGCAATCTACAAAACAGAGCAAATTACCTGCCACAATAAAGGAATAAGTAGCATTCCTTTTGGTCTTAGCTCAGTCTAAGATTGAAATTCTGCGGGGTGATCATTTTCATTGGTGCCCTTTGAAATGCATAGATTTCATTCTGTTTATTTATTTGTACTATTGATATTTCTATGCTACTCCACTCCAAATGGTTCTGGAGCAATCTGCAGCAAAAATAAGGATTAAAATAACAGACCAACAAAAAACCACAATGACACAATCCAAGAGAGAAAGGGGAGGAGGGAGGGAGGGAGGGAGGGAGAGAGAGAGAGAGAGAGGGAGGGAGGGAGAGAGGGAGGGTGGGTGAGTCTCTTCCAAATCTCAATGGAGAAATTCATTTTGGAGCAGGTGATCTGCAGCATAAGCAGGTTGTAAGCCATGTAGGGCTTTACAAGTAAGAAATTTAGTGTCTTGAACTGCACCTGGAAACTGATTAGCAGCTAATGCAGTTCCAAATGTAGAGGAGTCAAGCTAAACATGTTCATCACTGCCTGGCCACTGCATGCTGAATCACTGTAAGCTTCCAGAAGTTCTTCAAGGGCAGCTGCGTGTAGACCAATACCTTAATTGCTATAGTCCAATTAAGGTATTGGCTGGAGCAGCGTGGTAGCCTAGTGGTGAAGATGCTTGCCTCCCATTCTGAAGGTTGAGAGTTCAATTCTAGGTAGTGAACATATGTTTCTCTCTCTCAGGGCATAAAGAGAAAATATCTGCTGCAAACTCTGTGTAGGTGTCAGGAAGGGCATCCGGCCAGTAAACCCTCAGCTCCATTCAGTCACCTCAACTGTACCCCAATTAAGGGATTACAAGGTCATAAAAAGAAAAAATAATAGTTAAGGGATTGATCATCTGTCAGCCCTTTGAAGTAGTAAGGTCAAGAAATGGGGATTCCAAGAATGCTACTCTTTGCGGTAGGGTATGGTAACAGAATCTTGAAGTGTGGAGTCCTCTTGGTACTCTCTGAGCTTGGTTGTTTGCTTGCACATCTTCAGAGTTAGTGAGTGTTGGGTTTGCTGCCTGTTTATACACAGTAGTTTGTAGACTAGCAGTTAGTCTTACCCTGTTGATTTGCAAATCTGGTAGCAATTGATGGGACTTGGCAGGAGTGATGGGACTTGGCAGGAGTGTTTAGGCCTTTCTTTGGTTCAGATGACATATTTTCCTTTGTTTCCTTTAATGACTTGTTTTTTTCTTATCTGTCTCCCAAAGGGATCTTTTAGACAAGATTCCTGGTTTTTTGTCCACCCTGCTTATGTGCCTGCTTCATCTTTAGGTTTGGCAGCTTCAGCTTCAGCTAACAGTACCATATTCCATATTCCACTGCCCATTTCCTGTTCTCTCATTATCTTTGATTAGCCTGTTAAGCCTTTGAAAGCAATTTTTGAGATTGATCTGAAGATTGAGCAAAACAGGAACCAAAAACAACCAAGAAAGGAAATCTCTTTCCTTCCAAGAAAGCTCTTCAAATCTTTAGAAAAGGAAAACACAAATGGGAAAATTGCTTAAGCTGGTAAAACCACTTTGAAGAAAATATAAAGAGAGATATTTTTCTCCTCTTACAATATCAGAAGTCAGTGTCTGCGGAGATTCTCCGTCGTCCAGGTCATGGCTGTGCCAAAGGTGCTTTTTCAAAAGGCAACTGGACTTTGTTTTTCCTTGAAGATATTTCATTTTTTTAAAAAAAAAGTTTATTTTTTAAACAAACATACAAACAATACATCCATAATCATTCAGTGTTTCATCTGAGTTACATATTTTGTGTCTTCTACTCCCTCCTCCATCATTTCCATATTATATTTCTATCATACCTTTATATTTTCATTTAGATTGTTACATCATTCTTCACCAATTTCTTACGTTTATATTAATTCATCAACTATCTACTGGTAAATTT
>WNWU01000001.1:88213917-88234000 GCA_012654045.1 Ptyas mucosa
GGCTTTCTAGGAGCCTGTGAGGGGAAAAACAGCCTTCCCCATCCCCCCGGAGACCTTCTGGAGGTCGGAAACAGCCAGTTTCCCAACTTCCAGTGGGACTGGGAGGCCTGAAAATCAGTTGGCTGGTGCGCACATGCGCGCTGGAGCTGAGCTAGGGCAACACTCGCGTGCCCACCAATATGGCTCCACGTGCCACCTGTGGCACCCGTGCCATAGGTTCGCCATCACGGGCCTAGGACCCAAATTAAATAGATTTAGATCCAGCAAGGAAGTTTCTTAGGTGAAGAACTATCCAAAAAATGTGAGGATTGGGATTCATCTTCTTGTCCCTGGGTCCCCATTCCTCCCAGGAAGGCCACCTCAGCCTATTTTTTCCTGCTACACATCAAACTAGAGTTTCTAACTATGTTTATTCAAGCAATGGTGTCTGGTTTTCTGCAGCACTTAATTCAGGGGTGAAATGCTCCTGGTTCGGACCAGATTGCCCGATCCGGTAGCGATGGCGGCGGGTGGTTCGGAGAACCGGTAGCAAAAATCCCTGTGCCCCCTCCCACCATGCCCAGCTGAGCCGCAGGATCATCAGAGGACTTTTTTTTTTACTTTTAAAAGTATTTTTTCTACAACTTCTTCTGACGAAAAAATGCTTTTAAAAGTAAAAAAAAAAAGCCTCTGATGATCGCGCGGCTCAGCTGGGATCCCCAGAGGCTGTTCAAAGCATTTTTTTCTGCAACCTCTTGGCCAAAGAGGTGGTAAAAAATGCTTTGAAAAGTCTCTGACGATCCCAGCTGAGTTTCCTGATCGCCAGAGGCTTTTCAAAGCATTAGAAAAAATGCTTTGAAAAGTTAAAAAAAAAAAGTTGGCCACGCCCACCTAGTCACATTACCACCACCACCACCAAGCCATGCCCACAGAACTGGTAGTAACACATTTTACATTTCACCCCTGACTTAATTTCATTGTAGGAAAACATGTCAACTTACAACCATTTATTTAGTGTCCATTTGAAGATACAACGGCACTGAAAAAAACCTGACTTAATGACTGGTTGTCACATGACCGTTGCGGCATTCCCATGGCCACGGGATCAAAATCCAGGTCCTTGGCACCTGGTATAAATTTATGATAATTGCACTGTCCAGAGGTCATTTGATCAGCATTCGAAACTTTCCCAGAAGGATTCCGACAAGCAAAGTCAGTGGGGAAAGTCAGATCCACTTAATGACCACAAGATTCACTTAACAACTGCAGCAATTCACTTAACAAATGTGGCAAAAAAGGCTGTAAAATGGGGCAAAACTGGATTAACAACCGCCTTGCTTAGCCCTAGAAATTTTGGGCTCAATTGTGATCGTAAGTTGAGGACTACCTGTACAACTACATCTAGTGCTCGACTTACAAGAGTTCATTTAATGACAGTTCAAAGTTACAACAGCACTGAAAAAAGTGACTTGTGGCCATCTTTCACAGTTACGACCTTTGCAGCATCCCCATGGTCAGGTGACCAAAATTCAGATGCTTGGCATCTGGTTCACATTTATGACGGTTGCAGTGCCCCGGGGTGTCATGTGATCCCCTTTTGCGACCTTCTGACAAGCAAAGTCAATGGGGGAAGGCAGATTCACTTAACAACTGTGTTACTAACTTAACAACTGCAGTGATTCATTTAACAGTTGTGGCAAGAAAAGTTGCAAAATGGGACAAAACTCACTTAACAAATCTGACTTAACAACAGAAATTTTGGACTCAATTGCGGCCGTAAGTTGAGGACTAACTGTAACTACTTTGTACTGTGGCAGGAATGCACCTTTCTTTGCAGTCACTAGTTGCTGCTCTCCATGGTGGTTTTTCTTTTTTAATAAGTTTGCCGGTGGAACAGTGAAAAGCTAAACCTTATTTTTTTTAAGAAGCTCATTTATGGAAGAATGAAACACTGGATTCATGTTTTTTTAACTAGACCAGTGATTGCGAACCTTTTCGGCACCAAGTGCCAAAAAGGGAGCACAAATCTGTGCGCAGGGCACCAAGTGCCAAAAAGGGAGCACTTCGCATAAGCACTCGTCAGGGCTGCAACCAGGAAGAGGAGCTGCCCAGGGGGCATGCGCATGCCAGATAGGGTACTTCCGGTTCCTGGCATGTGCATGTGCTGGCAAGCAAGTCTTCCGGTTATTGCATGTGCCGTGCATGTGCATGTGCCGATCAGCTGGCCAGCACGCCTGCTCATGCCGGAAAACGGAAGACTAGTTCTTCCGGTTTCCAGCACTGCCACATGCACAAAGGCTAGCTGATCGTCACGTGCGCATGCGCGACAGAAACCCAGAAGAGGAACGGGTGACGCCACGTGTGCCAGTCAACATGGCTCCCTGTGTCACTTTGGGCACACATGCCATAGGTTCGCCATCATGGAACTAGACTGATGTTTCTCAACTTTGGCAACTTTAAGATGTGTGGATTCAGAACTCCCCAGCATACTGGACTAACAGTGAAAATCACATGACCTCAAACACCCACAAAAGGAAAGTGGGTGATGCTTGCTTTCCTAGCGCAAAGTGCAGGGTAAGGATGTAAGAGAAAAATAGATCAGTTTGGGGCCATGATAAATGCAGTCCAGACAGAACATCTGGCTATCATCATGTTCAAAACAGAGGAAGGGGAGGAATCCAAAGAGGAATTTCTTAAAGCTTTCCTTTCCTTTCCACCCTGTTTTTATATGTGTAGTAATTAAGGCTGCATTATGGGGAAAGCTTTAGTTTCTTTATGATCTGCATCTTTTCATTGGGAATGTCTCTTAAAATAAACCTTAAGATGGCTCTCGGAACAGAAGCTTATAATTAGGAAATGAACAACGATTCTTGAGGATGTAGCTTAGGAGAGAATTAAGGCTTGATTTTTAAAACAATTATTTCCTTGTAGGGTCCGTGATGCTGACCTTGTTCTGGTCATTTTGGATGGGAAAGTAGCAGCTGAACAGCCTGACCACTTAACTCTGTCCATGGTAGATGTCCTGTCTCCCAACGAGCCAAATGAGATGCAGCCTTACCTTTTGGTTCTGAACAAAATGGACCTACTCGGAGAAGAAGACCAAGCAGCTCTCCTGAGGGCCTGTGAGAGACTTGGTGTAGGCCCTGCCTGCTTGTTGTCCTGCAAAACTGGAGATGGGATTGTGGCCTTCCTGAATGCATTGCAGGAACACCTGGCACACATGTGAGAACAGGAGAATAGAAGGCAGTGGGGAAAATCGAGGGCGGATGTGTATATGTTTTTTAAAATCCATGACTTGTACCCCTTTTACATGGCGGATGATGTTGGGCGGCAGCTGAACTATCCGATGAGCGATCTGCCAATCATGTCCCTTAGAATGTTATGCATTAATGAGCCGCGGTGGTGCAGTGGTTAGAGTGCAGTACTGCAGGCTACTTCTGCTGCCAGCAGTTTGGCAGATCGAATCTCACCAGGCTCAAGG
The DNA here is from genome assembly GCA_012654045.1 of Ptyas mucosa. Classification (NCBI taxonomy): domain Eukaryota; kingdom Metazoa; phylum Chordata; class Lepidosauria; order Squamata; family Colubridae; genus Ptyas; species Ptyas mucosa. The sequence continues at coordinate 88,217,378 of WNWU01000001.1, forward strand.
TTGACTCAGCCTTCCATCCTTCCGAGGTTGGTGAAACGAGGACCCAGATTGTTGGGGGCAATAGGCTGACTCTGTAAACCGCTTAGAAAGGGCTGTAAAGCACTGTGAAGCGGTATATAAGTCTAAGTGCTATTGCTATTAAAGTTGTACAGAGAACAGTGCAGCGTGGGCTTGTTGGGGGTACATAGTAAGTGGGGTACTGTGGCAGCTACAGAATAAAGGGTAATATTTCTTGCCAGCTCCACAATGAGAGTGGAGCACGTCAGAGAAGTTGTGTGGACATGACCTGAGATAATATCTTAATTTAAGCTGTTGGGAATTGGAGATAGAACCTTTAACATTAGGCATACATACAGGTAGGCCTCAGTTAACAAGCAGTCACTTAGCAACCATTTGAAGATAAGATGGACCTGCCCAAAGAGCTACTTACAACCCAGTTCTGGAGTTCTGATGACCTCGTCACCCTCCTGCGTTCATGTGATTGCATTTTGGATGTTTTGACAACCAGTTCCCATTTAGATGATGGTTTTCAATGTTTTTTGCCTGTTTCTGGTGTTTCCTCCCAGTTTCTGGCAAAAAAAAAAGACGCCCATTGAATAAAATGGGTTTGCTTAATCACCCCTGCAAAACAGGTTGCAAAATCAGGTATGGTCATATGATGATCTGCTTAATGACCATCATGACTTATGACTGTGATTCTGGATCAATTATGGTCATAAGTCGAAGACTACCCTGTTTCCCCAAATATAAAACCCAACCGGAAAATAAGCCCTAGCATGATTTTTTCCCAGGATGCTCCAAATATAAGCCCTACCCCCAAAATAAGCCCCAGTTAAGATCGTCAACCAGACGGAGGTGTTTAGTACTGTATTCCCCCCAAAATAAGACTTAACCAGAAAATAAGCCATAATGTGTCTTTTGTAGCAAAAAATAATATAAGACCCGGTCTTATTTTGGGGAAAACACAGTACCTACCTACATTCTTCTGTGTATCTCAGCTGTAGATGCTCAGATGCTGCCCATTTCCTATTAATGCAAGTAACAACCCAGCATAATTCATACATGCCGATAAATCATCTACTTAAGAACTGCAAATGTTAATATTCTCACTCTGCAGGTGCGGAGATCCCCGAACTGGTTCCCCCAGTCCAACGCAAGCACGTCACCAGCTCAGCTTGCAGAAGTGCTTGGAGGCCCTCAGATGCTTTGCCGAGTACCAGCTTACCGATCTGGTGTTGGCTGCGGAGCAGCTGCGACTGGCACGGCGACAACTAGGGCGGCTGACAGGCCAAGTGGGCACCGAAGAGCTCTTGGCAATCATCTTCAAGGACTTTTGTATTGGCAAGTGAAGGAGACCCACCAGCTATGAACTAGTCAGCACATGGCGCCATCCAGAGGCTGAAGGTGGCTCTGCACTTATAAAGCTTGTGGAAGATGAAGGGAGAAACTGCCGTGGGAGCTTTATTTAAGGCAATGTGTTTCAAACTTGGCAAATTTAAGACGTGGGGACGTCAACTCCCAGAATTCCCCAGCCAAGTTTGAAAAAGACTGATTTAGGATTAGAGGCTGCACTGGTGGTGATAAAGAGCTGAGGTTGCGGCTCGGCTCTTTATCACCATAGGATAGGATATCTTGGATAGGAGCTGAGGTGGCGCAGTGGTTAGGGTACAGTAGTGCTGCTACTTCAGCTGACTGCTAGTTCAGCAGCTCAGCGGATCATATCTCACCGGCTCAAGGTTGACTTAGCCTTCCATCCTTCCAAAGTGGGTAAAATGAGGACCCAGATTGTTGGGGGCAATATGCCATTTAGTATACTGTCTTTGGTTTAAGCTGCCCAGAGTCTTCGGAGAGTGGGCAGCATAGAAATATGAATAATTTTTTAAAAAATGATTAATAATAAAAGAGAGGATTTTGGCAGAAGGATAGAAGACATGTTGAAGTGGTCCCTCCGAATGTACCCGTAATAATCAACCTCTCCCACTTAACTTAAGTGGCTCCCAACAACTTTACAATCTAATATCTTCTGGATTAAAGTTCTCAACAATTGTCTGAAGCCTAAGGAAGAACTGAATTTTGTTCAGGATAAATAGTCACAAAAGGGATCAGTCAAATTCATGGAAATAGTTGAGTTTATTAGTGGGTTTTCTTTGGGTAGCAAACAAGCAACATCACTCAGCAGCATTATACACATGACTATTAAATGCTGGGGATGAAAGAAAAGTTATTGTCTTTGGATCCTGCATATGAAAGTTTTGGGTGGGTGAGTGGGAATCTGGGTGACTATTACAAGAACCAGGATGCTAGACCACAAAAAAATAATAAAAATAAATCCAGAAACACTCTCCTTATTGGGTATGGAGATTCTCAGTCATCCAGGTCATAATTGTCCCAAAACTTCTTGAATAAGCTTCTTGGATAAGAAGCAAAACATCTTCAAAAAAAGCCTTGGATAGTACAGTGGTCTAAAGCCCTGTTATTAACATCAGCTGCCTGCAATTATTGCAGGTTCGAATCCCACCAGGCTCAAGGTTGACTCAGCCTTCCATCCTTTCTAAGGTAGGTAAATTGAGGACCCAGTTTGTGGGGGCAATAAGCTGACTTTGTATAAATATACAAAAGTATGAAGGCTATTGCTTAGCACATTGTAAGCCGCCCTGAGTCTCCGGAGAAGGGCGGCATATAAATCAAATTTTTTAAAAAACCCAGAAAGTCCAATTGCCTCTTGGAAAAAAAGCACCTTTGGGGTCTCCTTACTGATAGTTTTCCTTATCTTAAAGAAGTTCACTAACCCACCCACCCCCACCCCCCAGCCATTGTGACTTTAAAAAGATTTGCTAGCAGAGTGATGGCTAACCTTTTCCAGACTGAGACCCCCAAACTGCAAGGTGCGTGTGGCCCCCACGCATGCGCCCCCACACATACCCACCCCCCCTATGCATGCATGCATGCACACCCACATGCACCACACACCACGAGACCCGCAGACCAGCTGGCCAGCGGGAGGCACGTGCGCATGTGAGGCAGAGCAGAACTGGGGCGACGGCTCACATGCCCTCTGAGAGGGCGCTGCGTGTCACTTCTGGCAAACATGCCATAGGATCACCATTACGGTGCTAGCGCAATCTATGAAGCCATCCAGTTGTGTTTTATTCAATAACATTAGCAGAGATTTTCTTCAGTGGAAAAAAAAAAAGTGGAAAGACCCTGGTGGCGCAGCAGACTAAAGCACTGTTATTAACATTCAGCTGCCTGCAATTACTGCAAGTTCTAATCCCACCAGGCTCAAGGTTGACTTGGCCTTCCATCCTTTCTAAGGTAGGTAAATTGAGGACCCAGTTTGTGGGGGCAATAAGCTGACTTTGTATAAAATATACAAAAGTATGAAGGCTATTGCTTAACGCATTGTAAGCCGCCCTGAGTCTCCGGAGAAGGGCGGCATATAAATCTTTTTTTTTTTTTAAAGTGAAGCTCCAAGGGGTGGGGGTGGGGATAGGGGGGGCTGAAAGGGTTTTGAACAAGGCATGGGTGGAGTGTTGTTTCTTCTGTTCTATTTTCATTCTATAAATTAGGGCTCCCGCACGATTGGTCTGGGGAAAAGAAAGGGCATGGCCACCGAACACTCCCCAGTCTCTCTCTCTCTCTCTCTCTCTCTCTCTCTCTCTCTCCTTCCTGGCAGTCCTGTCTGCATGAAGGCTTCACGCTGGGAAAACAGCCACATTTCCTGCTGCGGGACGCTGAGCGGAAAATCAATTCAGGAAGTGGCTGACTGGAGTTTCCCTTCTCAGGCGGCTCTCGGCCCATCTGTAATCATAAAGACAATTGGGAAGCAGATATTTCCTGGGGAGCGATCGCCATCTCCCTCCAGAGGCAGCCTTGGGAGTGGTGGAGTCGGGTGTCTGCCTCAGCAGCTTTCCCTAACCTGGCGCCTTCCAGATGTGCTAAGGATTTTGTGAGTTGTGATCACAATGCAACCCCTCCCTCACCACGTTGGGGAGCCACACATCCTGTGTGCTTCTATAGACCTTGTAAAACAAGATGCTTCATGTTGGGTGTATCCCTTATTAGTCTGAATGAGGCGGTATCCTGTTTTGTAGTCACAATTTCTACAGGTAATCCTCAATTTATGACCATAAGCGAGCCCCAAATTTTCATTGCTAAGCAAGACAGTTGTCAAACGAATCTGGCTTCCTCATTGACTTGACTCGTCAGAAGGTCGCAAAAGGTTATCACATGACCCCAGGATAGTGAACAATCCAGTGATGAAATCTTACCGGTTCGCACAGTAGTAAAAAAAAAGCTACTGGGTGGTCCGAATGTATTTCCAACGATCAGCTGTGCCACGCGATTTAGACTCGCTAGAAAGTAGGAAATCCTGCTTTCTAGCGAATCTAAATTGTGCGGCACAGCTGTTACCTCCTCGTTGTTCTACACCTTCAAATGGCTCCATTTTCCGCACGAAGCACGCGTTTAGTGTGTACTGCGGGTGCAGTGCGCATCTGGTGTGCACCGCCCATGCGTGGGGAGCAAACTGATGGAGACCTGTGGAAGATTTCACCACTGGAACAATCATAAATACATGCCAGTTGCCAAGTATCTGAATTTGGCTCACATGACCACAGAGATGCTGCAATTGTAAGTGTGAAAAGCAGTCGTAAGTCACTCTTTTCGGTGCCATCGTAACGAGTCAATAAATGAACTATTGTAAGATAAGGACTAACTGTATAAATTATTCCAGAGGAAACTGGCATAGCATGCAGTTTATTTATTTAGCGTATGGCATATCATACATGGACTAGCAATATAGATTAACATTTCACCTAGATCAGTGATGGCTAACCTTTTTGCCGTCGTATGCCAAAAGTGGGGGGAGCGTGGGAGGCTCACACGCACACATGCCCACACCCATAATTCAATGCTCCTGCCCTCCTGCACATGCGCACGTGACACCCCCCCCCCCATGATCCCCATGCTTTTGGCACGCAGTGGCACAGTGGGCCCAGTAGGCCCATTTTTCGCCCTCCCCAGGCTCCAGAGGCTTTCTAGGAGTCTGGGGAGGGTGAAAATGGCCTTTCCCACCTTCCTGGAAGCCTTCTGGAGGCTGGAAGTAGCCCATTTCTCGACTTGTGGTGGGCCCAGAAAACCCGAAAATCAGCTGGCCGGTGCACACACGTGCGCTAGAGCTGAGCTAGGGCAACGCTCGTGTGCCCACAGATATGGCTCCGCGTGCCACCTGTGGCACACATGCCATAGGTTCGCCATCATGGACCTAGATCATGTCATGCAGAGGAAAAGATTAATCTCATACTCTTTGATTTATAACCAATCACTTAGGTACCATTCAAAGTTACGATGACTTCCCTAAGGAGTACTTACAACCAAGATCCAAAATTCTGATAGTTGTCCCCCTCTTTATGTCTCTCTTGCCAAATAACAGAAATAAACACTGGTTTTCTCTAAAACCAGCCCATTAAGCAAACCATCAGTTTGCTTAATGACTGCAGCATTTGCTTAATGCCCACTGTCATTAAAAGGGTCATTTGCTTTATGACCATCATGAGTTATGATCATTATAGTCATAAGTCGAGAACTACCTGTACAAAAGCTAATTAGGAATTATTGAGATTTCTACCCAACTAAAAGAGTCTATTGTCTACCAGGTCTATCTTGGTTCGGTAGAGGTGACATGATAGCAGTGTTCCAATATCTCAAGGATTGCCATAAAGAAGAGGGGAGTCAAGGTATTCTCCAAAGCACCAGGAAGTCAGGACAAGAAACAACGGATGGAAATTAATCGAGGAGAGAAGCAGCCTAGAACTAAGGAGAAATTTCCTGACAGAACAATTAATCAGTGGAACGACTTGCCTCCAGAAGTTGTGACTGCCCCAACACTGGACGTTTTTAATAAGAGATTGGACAATAATTTGTCTGAAATGGTATAGGGCAGTGATGGCTAACCTTTTTGCCGTCGCGTGCCAAAAGCGGGGGGGAGCAGGGGAGGCATGAGCACACAAATGCCCACACCCATAATTCAATGCATCCAGCCCCCCCTGTGCGACCTTGCTTTTGGCACGCGATGGCATGGTGGGCCCAGTAGGCCCATTTTTTTGCCCTCCCCAGGCACCAGAGCCTTTCTAGGAACCTGGGGAGAGCAAAAACGGCCTTCCCCACTCACCCGGAGACCCTCTGGAGGCCAGAAATGGCCTGTTTCCCGACTTCCATTGGGCCCAAAAGGCCCAAAAGTCAGCTGGCCAGCGCACGCATGCGGGCTGGAGCTGAGCTAGGGCAATGCTTGCGTGCCCACAGATATGGCTCCACGTGCCACCTGTGGCATGCGTGCCATAGGTTCGCCATCATGGGTATAGGGTTTCCTGCCTAAGCAAGGGATTCAAGTAGAAGACCTCAACTCTGTAATTCTATTCTAGTAGCTGAGATCTGCTTCAAAGAGATACAAGAGAGATTTTCAAATGTGGGGTTGAGATCCTTTGCTGTGCCATGGATCCCTTTGAGAGTCTGGTGAAACCTACAGACCGTTTCTCAGCTAAATTTCAGGTAGAGCTTAGTGAGTATAAACTGGCTATTTTTTCCCATCTAAGTTCATGGAGCCCCTGAAATCTACCCACAAAGTTAAGAATCCCTCCTGCAAAATAATTTATGTAATACCCATCCTTTATTATTGCTTTTTTAAAAAATATACTTATATTTATATATAAGTATTTTGAATACAGTATATTGTCCGGGCATTTCATTTTATAAAGGAAAAAAAGGAAAATAACAGATACACTGATAGCAGTAATGATAATACATGTAATAATTATAACCATATTTATAATTATATTAGCTTATTTATGATCATGTTAATTATACTAGCATATTTATAATTATAAACAACTTTCATATTTTACTTACAGATAACAATGATCTTTCTTCATCTAATTTCTACCTCTTATCTCTAACCGTTGATAAAACCTATTCCACGTTGAAAAAAGAGCCTTGGTACTATAGTGGTCTAAAGCACCCTGTTATTAACACCAGCTGCCTGCAATTATTGCAGGTTCGAATCTCACCAGGCTCAAGGTTGACTCAGCCTTCCATCCTTTCTAAGGTAGGTAAATTAAGGACCCAGTTTGTAGGGGCAATAAGCTGACTTTGTATAAATATACAAAAGTATGAAGGCTATTGCTTAGCGCGTTGTAATCCGCCCTGAGTCTCCGGAGGAGGGCAGCATATAAATCAAATTAAAAAAAAATAGTACTCTGTATCTCCTTTATCTTTTATTTTCAGTGTCAATCTATCCATCTCTGCACAGTCCAATATTTTCCGAATTATATTTCCGTCTGGTGGCGTGTTTTCATTTTTTCCAATATTGTGCAAATACAATTCTCGCTGTTGTCAATACATGTAGCATCAAGTATATAGTCCCTTTATCATAGCTTTCTGGTATTATACCTAACAAAAATATTTCTGGCTTTAAATCTATATGCTGCTTTATCATCTGTGTTATTGCTGTCAGTAGAAGCAGCTGAGCCAGTGTGCCATTCTTCGAGTAGCTATCCAAAGCCATAAATGGACATGATACATTCCTCTTCCTGTTGCTTGTATGCAGCCCTGGGGAATCTGTGGCTAGAGTTAAAAAAAATATCAAGATGGCAGTTGGATTTGATCGGATGGTTGTGGCCGCCATCTTGATTTTGACGACGCCTTCCCCATAGTCCCTTCTCCCAGTAGTAGTTCTGCAGATGTTGTGCTCCCATCGAGCTTCCTGGATGCCTAAGGGCTATAGCAGTGTTAATTTCAAGCCCTGACTGCATTCACCCAATGTGTGGGTGACTTGTGGGCACAGTGTACTGGGTGCTTCCAGCTCTCCCTCGCCCATCTATCTCCCATCTTGATTAACATCTTGCCCCCAGACAAATAGCAACCAAATGGCCCTTTCCTTCTCCTTGGCTTTCAACCCATTTGACCATCCAGACTTTGTTTCCTGCTAGAGCAGGGGGTTGGACTAGATGACCTCCAAGGTCCATTCCAGTTCTGTTATTCTTCAAATCTGTTTGTGATTACAGTTTGAAAAGTGCCTCAGAGAGGAATCTGGATTCAAAGCACAGTCAGGGATAAGAGAGGGCAAGCCTAAATGTACAGAGTAGGATACTACCGGTACCTGCATGTTACCTAAATCAGCTGTTTGAGAAGGCCTGATCCTGCCTATTTTTTCTTCCTGATGTTCTGTCTTTCCTTTAGTAGCTTCAGTTGCCTTCAGAGAAGGTACTAGATACTGAGTATCTCCATTTGTATCCTGGTTTGAATTGGTTGCTTCCAGTTCTCCAGAAATTTATGCCGCTTGCAACTTCTGATTCTGAAGAGTCCTCCCCCTCCTCTTCCTCCTCCTCCTCCTCGGCAGGAAAGAGGCATTCACTTTAAGTGGTTGTTGAATGATCTGTCTCACAAAAGCATTCAAGGATTTTAGTCTTTTCTTCTCAAGGTGAAGAGGAAGGAAACCTCCAAAAAGCAGCTTTATTTAGAATGTAATTATAAGACTAGTCCTTCTCTTTATCCCTTGATCATAAAGAAATAAAAACAAGGTTGGCTGTCCTTCTAACATCCCATAACAGTGGAGCAAACCATCACATGCATAAAATATTAATGGCATGCAACCGAAAATAGCTTCCCCAAATGCATGTACACAGAGTTGGGAACAGCTGGAGCAACTGTGCAGGTCTTGCAAAAGACATGACTGTTTTAACAAATTATTAAAAGAACCATAGTTTTGGTGAGGATTCTGTTGTAGTGTAGAGCAATGTTTCCTAACCTTGGCTATTTTAAGATGAGTGGATTTCATCTCCCAGAATTCTGTAATCAGCATGCTGGGAGTTGGAAGTCTTGTGTTTTCTTCCAGGGCTAACACCTCTATTGCAGGAGGGCTGAATGTCAGCCTCTATGATGGTTGCTTGCTATCGGCTGCCATAATAACGGGGCGGGAGGGGGGGGGGAGATTGGCATTTGGTTGCGGGATGTGACCTGGAGAGAAATGCCCTGTGTGAACGAAAAAGGAGGACTCCTCCCATTTTCTACTGCGCAGCTGTATGGACTTGCCCAGTCAAGGTCAACCGTCTCGGAATACCAGATGGGTGAAAACACCTGAAAATGCAGCCCACATGAAACCAATTGGGTTGGGGATTGGACATTCACCCTGGGTCCTTGGGGGGGGAGGGATTTGGGGATACTTTCAATTTGTAACTTTTGCGCCTTTTGCTTCAGATCATGCTTTTCTTTCATTGCTATCATTTCAAACTCAGTAAAAGTATCCTTTCTCTACAAACACGGAGTTGTGGGTTTCCTTTCTTAGGTTTTGAACGGAAGCACGCCTAACACCACCCCTCTTAAAATTGCCAAGGTTGAGAAACACTGGTATAAATCACTTGCCAAGGTTGAGAAACACTGGTGTAAATCACTTATTCTGGATGCTTTGCACTTTTACATTATTATTAGCATCTCAGAATAAGCAGGCAAGAAAAGCAAAGGTTTTTTTCTTGCTATCCATATCCTTCTATTCCTGTTTCCTGTATTTTTTTTCTTTATCAAAAGCCCATCGCGCACCAACATTTGACAGTGAGACTCAGACTTATTCTGAAGTGAACATTTCATGTTTTGATTAAGCAAGACCGGCTCTACCCTAGCTTATGGCTTGACGGAATTGGCTTTCTCTCCAGCTGGATCATGACACGAAGACAAGGGAACTGACGCTGTCTTCTGTTCTTGGTGGAGTTTGTGTCATTTCCACTTTCCCTGGAATAGTTCACATAATACCCGAGGGAACCAACATGTCTTCAGGCGCCTGTCCGGTGTCCTTGTCTCTTTTGAATTTATTGGTATTATTTTATATTGTTTTAATCAAGGATAATAAACAAATGAGAATCTGTCGTATTGCAAAACTTCCATATTTATTTCCGAGAATGTCTTGGGTCCTCACATGTACTAGAAATGGAACTGGCTAATGTCTTAATAATTAAAAGGGATATACAAACAACAAAACGAGAGGAAACTGGATAACTTTCCTATATTGGATTTAAAAATTGATTTGTTCATGCTTTGAAGAATTTTGTGAAAAGGGACAAAGAAAAAGTGAAAAGAAATCAAGTTCTAATAAGACATTATTTGTAGTGATTAAAGAGCAAGAACAAAAAAAGAATATAACATTAGTTTACTTGATCAAAATTAAAATAGATATGTAGTTATCCCAGATAACCCTTAATGGACTTTTGCTGATCAGGACTGAAATGAAGAGTTTTTATGGATTTATAAGAGATGAGATATGAGAAGAAGAAATAATTTACTGTGTTTTAAGAGAAAGTGGTACGTTATTAAAATTTTTATACCTGTGATAAAGGGAGAAGTCATTTCTTTATATATTTCTTTTTGTTTTTTACTCTTATTTTCTTTCCTATTTTTTATTTTTTCATTTCTGCATCTTCTCTCTATTTTTTTTCTTTGTATTAGTTTTTATCTTTTTAGTTGTAACTTTTAATAAAATGACTATTTAAAAAAACAAGCACTAAAAATAAGGAACTTACAACCCAGTATCCCAAAGGTACATTTTGAAAAGGCAACTGGACTTTGTTTTTCCTTGAAGACGTTTTGCTTCTCATCCAAAAAGCTTCTTCAGTTCTGAAGTCATGTTCTGAAGACCTGGATGATGGAGAATCTCCATAGACATTTGCAATCCAGTGCTTTGTTTGGAAATCTGCCCACTGCTGGAAAAAAGATGTTAAGGTGAGGGGGTGAACAATTAAATAGAGCGTAGAGAGAGATGGAAAATAACAATGAACACCTTGAATTACACCTAGAAGCAGACTGGCAGCCAATGCAGCTTGCGGAGCAGTGGTGTAACATGGGTAATCCTAGGGACCCCAAGAACTGCACACTACATCAATTGAAGTTTCTGAATGCTCTTCTAGGATTTGTTGTTAGTTGCGAAGTCATGTCTGACCATCGTAACCCCATGGACAACGTTCCTCCAGGCCTTCCTGTCCTCTACCATCCTCTGGAGTCCTTTTTTTAAAAATTTGATTTATATGCCGCCCTTCTCCGGAGACTCAGGGCGGCTTACAATGCATTAAGCAATAGCCTTCATACTTTTTTGTATATTTATACAAAGTCAGCTTATTGCCCCCACAAACTGGGTCCTCATTTAACCTACCTTAGAAAGGATGGAAGGCTGAGCCAACCTTGAGCCTGGTGAGATTCGAACTTACAGTAATTGCAGACAGCTGGTGTTGATCACTATGCTTTTAGTCTGCTCCTATTTAAGCTCACGCCTACTGCTTCAGTAACTCCAGCCAGCCACTTCATTCTCTGTCGTCCCCTTCTTTTGCCCTCAATTTTTCCCAGCATTAGGCTCTTCTCCAGTGAGTCCTTCCTTCTCGTGAGGTGACCAAAATATTTGAGTTTCATCTTCAGGATCTGGCCTTCTAAAGAGCAGTCAGGGTTGATCTCCTCTAGGACTGGCCGGTTTAAATAGAACATCCATTTTCAATGATTCTGTGACTCCCAACTACATGACCTTTGGCTTCTCTCTCTACTCAACATGGATGTCCTGATATTTGCCAGGGGCATTTGTGTCCAGTTATTTTGGCCATCTGTAAAATGATCTTTCTATTGTTTCTTTAGTTTTTGCATGTTGTAATTGATGGCTAGTTTAATGCTACCAATTTATTGGGTAAAATCCCTGCTACAGTCTTTCATCCCATCCTGGGAAAGAACAAATGGAGGAAGAAGGGGCTGAGAATCAACCCTACAGCCTCTTGGGCTGTGCTTGGAAGCATTGCAGCCGCTTCCACGAAGGCCGGTCATTTGATGGTGCTCTGAAATGAAGACCAAGCAGACATTTCCCGCTTCCCATCACTGCAAACTCTGGGGAGGAAACAGAGACTTGCAAAGTATTATTTATAGTGGCTCGAAAGGACATTTGCCGTAACTGAGCCACTTCTCCATTTTTTGGGGGGAGTGCGTGAGCTATACCTTGCTAAATACATCCTGGTTTTTGTTCCATTCCATTCCATTATTTTTATCTTGGGACATCACAGGGCGAGCCAGATATCGCTACAATTTATGAGTCACTGGAAAGGAAAAAGGTGGAGGGCCGAGCAAACCCACCACCTCCATTTCAATATATCACAACCGAATCCACACATATATACAGGAGATGACAGAAGTTCAAACAAACAGGAAAGGCTCATCGTGATAAATGAATAACAAGTGAAGGATTTCCAGCATCACTTAAAGCTCTGCCAGGACACAACTAAGAAAGCGGGGTGGGGGGTGGAGTTGTGTGTTTCCACAATGGCAAAGTAATTAATTTACTCAACTGATGCCTGCGCGCCATCGATTGCTTTCACAATCTTTGGTCACAAACAATGCAAAAGGAAATATGGTGGGGGGAGAGTCTGGTGGGAACGTTCCCTCTTTCGTGGTTTTAACGAACATAACAAGAGTCCTGGAGGTTCAGCCAACAATTGGCTAGCATGCTTCCTTTAGCAGCTGTCAGCTGCTAAGGACAAACAAGGGGGAACGTCAAGTGCACGGTTATGTCAGAAGTGGAAAAACACAAGAGCTGCTTTCTTTTTTTCTGTGAGACTATCCATACATGAACCCTGACAGTGGTGTCATCCAGCAAAGGAGAATGGTGGAGAAAAAAAAGGTTAAAAGCCAATGCAATCCTAGGTTGCATTAACGGAGGGATAGAGTCAAGATCACGTGAAGTATTAGTGCTGCTTTATAAAGTCTTAGTAAGACCACACTTAGAATACTGCATCCAAGTTTTGGTCACCGTATTATAAAAAAGATGCTGAGACTCTGTAAAAGAATGCAGAAAAGAGCAACAAAGATGATTAGACAGCTGGAGGCTAAAACATATCAAGAACGGTTGCACGAATTGGGTTTTGTTGTTATTGTTAATTGTGAAGCCGTGTCCGATCCATCGCGACCCCATGGACAACGTTCCTCCAGGCCTTCCTGTCCTCTACCATCCTCTGGAGTCCATTTAAGCTCACGCCTACAGCTTCAGTGACTCCATCCAGGAATTTGGTATGTCCAGTGGTGGGATTCAAGTAATTTAACAACAGGTTCCCTGCCCTAATGATTTCTTCCAACAACCAATTTGCTAAACTGCTCAGAAAGTTAACAACCGGTTCTCCCGAAGTGGTGCGAACTGGCTGAATCCCACCACTGGGTATGTCTAGTTTAATGAAAAGAAGGACTAGGGGTGACATGATATCAGTGTTCCAACATCTGAGTGGCTGCCACAAAGAACAGGGGATCAAGCTATTTTCCAAAGCACTTGAAGGCAAGACAGGAAACAATAGATGGAAATTAATCAAGGAGAGAAGCAACCTAGGACTAAAGGAGAAATTTCCTAAAGGAGAACAATTAACCAGTGGAACGGCTTGCCTTCAGAAGTTGTGGGTGCTCCATCACTGGAGGCTTTTAAGAAGAGACTGGACAGCCACTTGTCTGGAATGGTAGGTTCTTTTGCTTGAGCAGGGGTTGGACTAGAAGACCTCCAAGGTTTCTTCCAACTCCATTATTCTGTTATGTTGCTTTAACCTGTGGAGTGAAACTTCCAGTAAATGTAGTGATGGCCACCCAAACAAGAAGAGGGATTGAGAGAAATTCTTAAAGATGACTTAAGACCTCCCCGTGATGTGTGGCCACTTCAAGGAATGGATGATTGCATGGCTGGTAGTGGTCTGGTTTTAATTATTGCACGGCTACTGCCGGTGGAGGGGTGAAATTTTCTCCCTCTTTTTGAAATTTTCTGCCTCTGAGCAGCCTCCAGTTTGAGTTGACTGAGATGGCAGGGGTGGAAAGTTGTCTGAGATCCAACGTGGAATTAAGGAGGAATTTTTTGAGAGTGAGAACAATTAATCAATGGTACAGCTTGCCTCCTGGAGTTGTGGGTCACCAAAGGCTTTCAAGAGAAGATTGGAAAACAATTTGTGCAGGATGGTATAAGGACTCCTGTCTTGGGTGGGGAGTTGGACTAGAAGACCTCCAAGGTTCCTTCCAGCCCTATGATTCTATGATTCCAACAAGGCTACTGGTAGCGACACACATTAATGAACTTGGTAAAAAAAAAAAGGCAAACTGTACAAAGATATTTATATGTGGTGTTTTATGAGAGCAGAAGTGCCTGGGTTGCTCAGGAAAATATCACCCAAGCATAACCACAATGCAAATGTATATTGTACATTATTATGTCAGCACTGGCAATTTTTCAAAAGCAACCTTGATTTATGTCACATGTGCATCAGTGAAACATTAAACAAAAAGAATCTTGGTACCAAAATATAGATGTTTGCACATTGTGCACATTAAGAGGCTTGGTGGTGCAGCAGACTAAGTGCTGTTATGTAGCACTTAGCTGCCAGCTGCCTGCAATTAGTGCGAGTTCAAATCTCACCAGGCTCAAGGTTGACTCAGCCTTCCATCCTTCTGAAGTAGATAAAATGAGGACCCGGATTGTGGGGGCAATAAGCTGACTTTGTAGAAACACCACTTATGGGGGGCCAAAAGCCCTAATAAGCAGGTATATACAAAAGAATGAAGGCTATTGCTATAAGTGCATTGTAAGCTGCCCAAGACTTCAGAGGAGGGCGGCATATAAATTGAACTAATAAATAAATAATAAATTGTTTGAACAGTGGTGGTGGGGAAAAACTATAAATGAGCCTAGAGACAAGGAATCAATTGCACTTTAGTAATGGGTCTGCAGTACTTTTCCCATTAAAATTGGATTTCAGAAAGATTGTGCACGTAACAAAGTGAGATCGTGCACTAATAAAATGAGTCAAGGATATGTGATTTTCTGTTGCTGAAGCTCCTAGAAACAGAAATGTTATTTTTTATTAGTTATAATATGATATAAAATACAAAAGAAAATAGTAGGAAAAACAGGGGAGGGAGAAAGGAAGGGAGAAATGTAGGGAAAAGGGGAAAAAGAAAGAAAAGGCATTGACTTCCGACTCCCTTTGGTGCGGTAGAATAAGATAATAATATCAAACCTCAACTTTTTACTTTTAGATAATGGTATAAAGTAGCCATTTCTATAACAACAAACCTATCTAAACGGTCAAATTCAAATCAAATTTTCATTGTTTTCCATCTAAAGCACAAAGTCCAGAAACGGTTTCCAAGTAGAAACAAAAGTAATTGTATTTTATTTTTTCTTTTAATCAAAGCAGCCAATTTAGCCATCTCTGCTAACTCGGTCAACTTTTGCAGTCATTCATCCATTGTGGGAAACAGAAAGTTTAAACTCCAAACTTTCTTCCTTCGGGTTCTGCCCTGCGCTTGTCCTAGGTTTCCCAGTATTTAGTCTTTGTTCAGACGTGATAGCCTCTGAAAAGGAGGCATCAATCATTCTGAATTGCACCTTTCCTTCAAGGAGAAACCGGGACTCTGCATTCTTTATCTGGTGGCCACACCAGATTTCTGCCAAAAACAAGAACAATGAAGGTCATCAACTCCTTTCCTGTCTGACTACTCAAAATGAACATTACTAAGGAGCCTGACCTTACAGTTCTCTAAAACCTGGCAGGAGAGGAAGACCTTATAAGTAGAATTTTCTATGGGGAGGGAAGAAGACGCCAATAATTTGCAAGGATTCGCGTAGCAAGCACGTCATTTGGATCATTATTTTTTTATGTCTGTGGTTTATTAAATGTTGCTTAAAATATTCCATCTCCTCAATTAAGGTAATAGAACATTTGGAATTGAGCAGCAGAAGACAGAAGCTGAAGTTGAACAAATGATGTACAAATGATGACCATGTTAATTGCTGAATAGAACAGAACAGAACAGAACAGAATAGAATTTTTTATTGGCCAAGTGTGATTGAACACACAAGGAATTTGTCTTGGTGCATGTGCTCTCAGTGTACATAAAAGAAAAGATACGTTCATCAAGAATCATAAGATACAACATTTAATGATAGTCATAGCGTAAAAATAAGCAATCAAATCATATTAGGAAAAAGTCAATATAAATCATAAAATGAAATTTGAAACAGAAAAAAGCTGTATGATAAAATGGGCTAATAACATGTTGAGACTTTAGAAAAAGTCTCAACAACATCATTTGCCCACTGTTCCATCTAGAGTGCAAAGAAGAGCAACAAAGATGATTAGGGGACTGGAGGCTAAAACATAAAGAATGATTGCTGGAATTGGGTATGTCTAGTTTAATAAAAAGAAGGACTGGGGGTGACATGACAGCAGTGTTCCAATATCTCTGGGGCTGCCACAAAGAAGAGGGAGTCAAGCTATTCTTCAAAGCACCTGAGGGTAGGACAAGAAGCAATGGGTGGAAACTAATCAAGAAGAGAAGCAACCTAGGACTAAGGAGAAATTTCCTGACAGTTAGAACAATTAATCAGTGGAACAACTTGCCTCCAGAAGTTGTGAATGTTCCAACACTGGAAGTTTTTAAGAAGATGTTGGATAACCATTTGTCTGAAGTGCTGTAGGGTTTCCTGCCTAAGCAGGGGGTTGGACTAGAAGACCTCCAAGGTCCCTCCCAACTCTGTTATTCTATTCTATTCTATTCTATTCTATTCTATTCTATTCTATTCTA
>WNWU01000001.1:88235857-88246929 GCA_012654045.1 Ptyas mucosa
AGCCAAGAAAGCCACATTATAGCTGAACAGCAATGCCCTCAGACAACCACATTGTGGTCATAATGACAATCTATGCTTGAGGTCATCATAGAATTGCCACCATTATGTCTGGACCAACTGACCTCTGATGAGAGTACGTAAGTTGCGAGTCCACACATTGCAGCCATGATTTTTCCCCTCACCTGCTCCAGGCTGAGCTATGGCCCTTCGCAAGAGTCAAGACCTCCTCCTAATGCCTCCTACTAAGGCAGCATTTAACATCCAGCTGCCTGCAATTACTGCAAGTTCGAATCCCACCAGGCTCAAGGTTGACTCAGCCTTCCATCCTTTCTAAGGTGGGTAAAATGAGGACCCAGATTGTGGGGGCAATAAGTTGACTTTGTATAAAATATACAAAAGTATGAAGGCTATTGCTTAATGCATTGTAAGCCGCCCTGAGTCTCCGGAGAAGGGCGGCATATAAATAAAGAAAAAAGAAAAAAAGACAGATCTACTACTGATTCTCAGACAAGAGAATTTTTTTTTTGCAATTCAGAAGAAGCTGGAGAGGTAGACATAGATGCGAAATTCAGGAAAAAACAGGCTGGGGGTGGGGAGTCTATTGGGGATTCAGGAGTTGTTCCTTGGTTGTCTCTGAAAAAGGAAAACTCAACTTAAGTTCAATTCCTGATCAGTTCGTGCATGCAGTCATGTAGCAAAAACAAAACAAACATCCTTTTCAATTTTTTCTTCTATATTATTCCCCCTTCCTTATTTAGCTAACCACCATGGTATTTCCGATGGTTCTCCAAACAAGTATGAAGAGACTCTGCTTAGCTTCAGCTAGGCATTGTCATCTCACATTCCTTCATCCTCAGCTTAACCCCTTCCTGTTCCACTAGCTTCTTCTGTGCTTTCAGGCTCATGCTAAAGAATAAAAAAAACAAAACTCTTAGGCTCAAGCTTTAGGAAAAATTCTTTCCAAAACCCTAACTCCCAACTTTTCAATTTTGACTCTGGAAAGAGTGCAGAAAAGGTGATTAGGAGGCTGGAGGCTAAAATATGTGAAGAACAGTGACAGGAATTGGGTTTGTCCAGTTGTGAGAAAAATATATTTGGCTTCTGCAGTTCTGTGGTGTCGCAAATCTTTAAACACTATAAGGATTGGGGGGCTGAGTTGGGTTCATTATCGGCACCAGTTGCCTATCGCAAATATAAAGGGAAAATTTGTAATCAGTGTGAGTATATTAATGATGATGGCTGAGATGAATATCCTGGTGCATGGTTCCTCTTTTCCCCCATCGTAGTTCCTTATAATTCAGGATGAGAGGAGCTATGGCGCTGTAGGAAATGGGGAACGAGGCAGTAACAGTATGAATGAAAATAGAAATGTTGAAATGTGATGATGAGTTGAAGGATACTGTAGGTTGCTATGATAATGCAGAAAGTCCTGAAAGTTATGGCTTATGTGGTTTGAAGGTATAAGGTAATGCTAAAGTGTGAATTGGGGCCAATTGGTCCCAACTCCCAAGCCGTCTCTTGTGACTGCTTGCCTGATTAACCCTCATTGCAATGTGATTAATGTAAGTGCTTTATGCTTGCTAAGTTTTAAATTCTAATAAACCTCTGATTCCTGATGTGAGACTTTTGTGGTGTACTGTCTCTTCAATTTCTATTAAGTACAGCCGTACTCCTGATTCGTTTTTCCCCCCTGACACAGTCTACTGAAAAGAAGGAGTAGGGGTGACATCGTAGCAGTGTTCCAATATTTGAGGGGCTGCCACAAAGAAGACGGGGCTCAACCTATTTTTCAAAGTACCAGAAGGCAAGACAAGAAACAATGGATGGAAACAAATCAAGGAGAGAAGCAATCTAGAATTAAGAAGAAATTTCCTAACAGTGAGAACAATAAACCAGTAGAACAACTTGCCTTCAGAAGTTATGGGTATTCCATCACTGAAGGTTTTTAAGAAGAGCCACTTGTCTGGAATGGTATTAGGTCTCCTGCTTGAGGAGGGGATTGTACTAGAAGATCTCCAAGTTCCCTTCCAGCCCTGTTATTCTGTTATTCCTTCCCTCCTATTGCTTTCATCTGTGTATGTAGTTTCGGATTTTCCCCAGAAGCAAACTTAATCCTCCTTGCCTACAGTAGATATTCTTTTGATATTGTCTTCTCAATATCAACCAACGAAGCTTTGCTTTCTAATATCAGGAGTGGGGCGAGGGAAAGAGAGTGCATCGAAGGTAGTAAAGGACCAAAATTGGGACCAGAATTTTCATTAGTAAGTAAGGCAGTTGTTAAGTGAGTCACACCTGATTTTACAAACTTTTCTTTGCCATGGTTGTTAAACAAAAAATGCAGTTGTTAAGTGAATCACATGGTCATTAAGCAAATCATGTTTCCTCCCTTGACTTGTTGGAAGATGGCTGGGAAAGTCACAAATGCTGATCACACCACCCAAGGATGTTGCAACCATTGTAAATACATCTCAGTTGTCAAGAATCCAATTTTTTTTTTAAATTTGATTTATATGCCGCCCTTCTCCGGAGACTCAGGGTGGCTTACAATGCGCTAAGCAATAGCCTTCATACTTTTTGTATATTTATATTTTGATCATGTGGCTGTGGGGAATGCTGCAATAGTTGTAAGTGTGAGGATTAGGGGTGGGATTCTACTGATTTGGACAGGTTCGGGCGAACCGGTAGCTCCGACGATCAGCTAGGAGCAAACCGGTTCACTCCGACAATCAGCTAGGCCCACCTGCCTGCCCCTGCACTTTACTGTCCTATATCTTCTCAGCTGATTCGTGTGACAGTGCGGATTGCCGTGCCTCAGCTGTGTTACTCCCCAGCAGTACCGCGGAAGGTAAGTTTTCATAAAACTGCTCATGCGTGCACAGTGCGCATCAGGCCCATGCGTGCGAAGCATGCAATCACCAAACCGGTTGTTAAACCAGCAGGATCCCACCACTGGTGAGGATCCATTGTTAAGTCACTTTTTTCAGCGCTGCTGTAACTTTTGATTTGATTTGATTTGATTTGATTTGATTTGATTTTTATACCGTCCTTCTCCAGCAGGACTCAGGGCGGTGAACAGCTGAGATAAAACAAAGCATACAAAATTTAAAAGACAATTTAAAAAATAATTAAATAATTTCAGCCCACAATTTAAAACAACCCAGTTAAAACCAATTTCCAATTAAAACCGAAACGGATGGGATCAAGCCAGCCCGGCTAGATGAAATAAATGCGTTTTCAAGACTTGATGAAAAGTCCGGAAGTCTGGTATCGTGCGTATCTCCGGGGGCAGGTCGTTCCAGAGGGCGGGTGCTGCCACAGAGAAGGCTCTCCCCCTGGGGGTTGCCAGCCGACATTGTCTGGCAGACGGCACCCCAAGGAGGCCCTCTCTGTGCAAGCGTACTGGCCAGTGGGAGGCTATTGGTGGCAGAAGGCGGTCTCTTAGATACCCCGGCCCTAAGCCATGGAGCGCTTTAAAGGTGGTCACCAACACCTTGAAGTGCACCCGGAAGACTACCGGGAGCCAGTGCAGTTGCAAACAGTTGCTAAATTAAAGGTTGTAAGTCGAGAACTAACGGAATTATTTCAAGAAATACAACACGGGGGAGCATTCCATCTCTGCTTCCCAAAAGAATCAGAGCTAAGGCCATCCATGTTTCTCAACTGCCTAGAAAGGAAGTCTGCATTTTTAGTCGTTTACTCTTGCCCTATTTTGAATTTCTCTCTGAGAAATTTTGCTTGCCATCATAAAACTGAAACTCTGCCCTGCGACACAAAGATTTTTGTGGGTGGGAGGTGAGGAAGTTGACAAAAGCAATGTAAGGTTAGATCACCCTTGTTCCTTCTCATAAATAACTCACTTTCCGAGGAGTGTTAAAAGACGTAAAAACAACAGTTCTTATCAAAATCAAGCACCACTCCTGCTAGATTTTCATATGATGTTTATTAGTTGTGCATCTACCACAGCCCACATTGCTCTTCTTAATCATTTGAATGGAATATATTTTGTAAATAGCAGTTTTATTTGTTATTGTAATAGAACAAATGCAGGATGGGTTTACTGACCAAACCAAGATCTACAGACCATGATGTTGTTTCTAAACAGGCTAGCATGATGCCTCGAGAAACCCCAAAACAAAGTCATATTGAGAAAGAGAGTTGCCATCACTAGTAGATCATGAATCTACCTTGCTTGGTACTTTTTAGGGTTTTTTTTTTAGTTCTTCAGAGCTTCAGTGTAAATAAAGAGCTTTTCAACTCTGTTATCAGACATACAGTAATTGTAATCAACTTTAGTGGGATACTCACAGAATTAGAGTGGACTGAATAATCAGATGCCAGTGGTAAAGAGGGGACCTTCAGCCCAGCTAATAATCAAGAGAAACACAACTTCTCCAATATATGAGTGCATGCCTACATAAAGCTATATACATAAATATGCCACAGTATCTTACAAAACTGCAGGAACAATAACTCCTCATTTATGTGAAGAGTGCATTTACAATTTCCATCCTTTTTGCTTACATTTTGAATGAATGTAGTAGTGGCATGAAATCACTGAAAATATTGACTGATTGCATTCATATCTCATCTGGCTGGTGATGTCACAGGCAGTGATGGGATTCAAATAATTTGACAACCAGTTCTCTGCCCTAATGACCGGCTGGGTGGGCGTGGCCATGGTGGGAATGGCCAGGGGTGTGACAGGCAACACTCGGCCTCCTGCATCCCCCTGGGAGCACAAATAGGCCCCAGCGCCCCATTTTGAGCCTAGGAGGCCTCCCTGAAGCCTCCTGGGAGCGAAAGCAGGCGGCAGGGGGCGGGGAGGCACCGCCTCCCCCCCGCGCCCCATTTTGGGCCTAGGAGGCCTCCCTGCACTTACCTGGGAGCCAAAATGGGGTACATGGGGACTCCTGGAAGGGGCGGGGTAGGAAGGGGTGGGGCCAGCCAGCAATTTAATTACCGGTTCACTCAAACCGGCCTGAACCGGCTGAATCCCATCACTAGTCACAGGGATTACATTCTATCTTTGCAATAACTATACAAGTAAAGAAACCTGAGGCAGAAGGATTGATGTGGACTTTCCATCAATGGACCCTCAATCCGATGAAGGAGTACATTTTTTGTATGAACCCAAAGATACTGAAGGAAATCAATGTTGGGTCAGTAAAAGACATCAGTGTGCAAGACTGAGCTAGAATTAAATGTCAGTTATGTTATAGAAGAGGGCAGAATCCCGACTTGAGATCCACTCCACTGGCCCCAAAGCTCTTCCAGGCCTTCTCTCTTCAATTACTGCTTGAAGTCTTTTCCACAGAGGTGAATGTTTTCCTGCCCTCACTCAACACTTCAGTCTTATGCTTAGAAGCTGTTTTGAATTCTTAGTTGTCTTTGTCAATGTTTCCTTTAACTCCTGTGATAAGAAAAAACAAAATACAAGGAAAGAATTAAGTGGCTTGTCAAAATAACTTGACCAGTCATTAAAATTTGGACGCATGTCAAGGTTGATATTAATCCACATCCTGTTCTTCACAGTGACTAACTGGATGTTCTTGGGAAGCACACAAAAACATTGTGTGCACTCCACAACCTTTCCTTTCTCAATACCTTGCGGAGATGGTCACCTTGTGATTTACAGTCTGCTTAACCATCATGGTGAATACCTTTGAACTGATCCCACCTTCTTCTTCTTCCTCCTCTTTTTCAACAATCTTTTGAAAGCCTCTGAGATTACGGTATCCTCACATTACATGGCTTTAATTCTCATAAGCTAATTCTTTGAAACCCCTGTTTGCTACCTGTTCTTGAGTTTGTTTTAACCTCAGAGTCACTTTCAGAAATTTTGCTGTTGGAGACCAAATATTTCAACTTAGAGATGGAGCTAAGTGTTTATGCAAATCCCTCTGGTACAAAATCAATCAGCATTTGTATAAACTCTGCTCTCCAGCCCACTGCCCTCCGATCGGGAAACTTGAAAACCACAGATTCATAAACTTACTTGGGCTGTCCCGCTGGATTTACTGGTACTAAGTTTGTCAACTTTCCAGTCTCTGCAGCAGCCTTCAAGATCTCCTGGAATTTATTTTGTTCTAAAGAAAAAGCAGATATAAATTTGCACATAGTAATGAAAGGATCACCAGCCTTCCTACCACACCCACAAGATCTACTTTACTCCACTCAAAATATTTAGGTAAAAATCCTCTTCAGTAAGTGCATCCCAACACATGTGGAAGACACCAGTTGCAGAAGACCATTCTAGTCAAAGTGACAAAATACATTATGAAGAATTATTACTTTAGCAATTCAAGCTTGCATATTTTAAATATTACATTAAGAAAGAACTGGGAATGAACTCAAGACAGTGGTGTAATTTGGCACCAGGATCAGAGAACAGTGGCTACCCTGGAGAAATGGAGAGTTGGGCTATTTCCATTCCCCAATTTGTGCTTCTTAGTGATGATAAATCCTAGTGTGGCCAGAGATGTGACAGTGAGATGGGAGGCATATAAATTTCATACCTAAAGGTAAAGGTGAAGATTCCCCTTGCACATATGTGCTAGTCGTTCCCAACTCTAGGGGACGGTGCTCGTCTCCGTTTCAAAGCCGAAGAGCCAGCGCTGTCCGAAGACGTCTCTATGGTCATGTGGCCGGCATGACTCAACACCAAAGGCGCATGGAACACTGTTACCTTCCCACCAAAGGTGGTTCCTATTTTTCTACTTGCATTTTTTAAGTGCTATCGAACTGCTAGGCTGGCAGAAACTGGGACATGTAATGGGAGCTCAGCCCATTACGCAGCACTAGGGATTTGAACCGCTGAACTGCCAACCTTTCGATCGGCATTTCATACATACATACATACATACATACATACATATTCTGCTTCTTTGCCTTAGTTTAAGAGCTGGTGTCAATTAGGTTTCTTATTAGTTTGAATTTGACCAAAATTACAATACGAAGTCCTTTCTGGCTTGATCTATCTTTTAAGCCTGCAATGAATATAATTAAACCCCACTATTCTATTCTCAGATTACTTGTCAGAAGATCATCTCAACACTGTCCAATAAGTTCCTGAAGGAAGAATTGCTCCCCCTGTTTTATTCCAGGAGATCAGCAAAATCTTCTGTTGGGTATCCAAGAGTCATTCCATAAGTATCATTTCCAAATTCTCAAGCAGAAGATCCAAGCACGTATCAGAATGTCTCTCTAATATAAGGAAATTGGACAGTGGCTCCACATTTTGATATTTATGCTAATTTGGAGAGGGTAATTCATGTTCTTTGCCATGTTATCTTTAGGACAAGTATCTTCTTAATTATGTTTATGATGGGTTCTGCCCTACCATTGCACCAATTTACAATTGTTTGTCAATCATGATGTAGTACAGAATAAATAATAGGTCTGGCTAACGGGAGCCAAAGGATGTTTTCCTCTATCAGTTTGCAAGAAATTATATGAATATCTTGGGGCTGCAGGAGCTAATTTTCAATGCTCTGTGGTTAAAAACTGGAGTCTAGCAGAGCTTTAGACAGAGTTACTACTGTCCAACAGCAGTATTTATATGTAACCCTGTCAAAGCTGACTTCAATCTTCCCGCCTCAATTTTCAGTCCCCTACAATCTTTCTAATGCCTCAATTGCCTTGAGTGCATTCTTAGTCTACAGTATTCTTCTCTTTCCTGATTTTTATTCATTGTAATCATGAGCCAGTGTCATTCTGACTAGGGACACTATTTTGAAATTAACATTTATTTTCTGTAATGTAAGTTAATAAAACAAAAACATTGATTTTGAGAATTATCTATTGGAATTGTTTCTAATGCATTCAAATGCTAATTTAATTCTTGCTGGTAATCTTAATGCTAGGTTGGGCCCTATGGCCCTTTGCTACAGTACATTATAGTATATATTCATGCAATATTATGACATATTGCAATATTACGACATAGAGCCACGGTGGCACAGAGGTTAGAGTGCAGTACTGCAGGCTACTTCTGCTAATCACCGGCTGCCAGCAATTTGGCAGATCAAATCTCACCAGGCTCAAGGTTGACTCAGCCTTCCATCCTTCTGAGGTCGGTAAAATGAGGACCCAGATTGTTGGGGGCAATAGACTGAACTCTGTAAACTGCTCAGAGAGGGCTGTAAAGCACTGTGAAGTGGTATATAAATCTAAGTGCTATTGCTATATGCCCAATGATCTGTTCCTCCCCAAGCTTTACCGTGTAAAAAATAAGGGAACTAATAATGTGTGTGTGGCTTGACTAAATAGAGAGTCAGAAAGGCATACAGTGGTAGTTGTTGGGGGAAGCAGTGAAGAGACCCACATTCAAATCCAGCCCTAGACACAGGGCTCCATAGATGGCTTTGGGCCAGTTACATTCTCTTAGCCCAATCTCTCTTAGAAGGTTGTTGTTATGGGGTGAAAACATGAAATAATTGCAATGTTGACCATCTTGACCATTTCCAAAACGGAAGTGGGGGAAAATGTAGTAACTAAATAATTGATCCCCAATTCAATCTAGTGTAAATGGGTTGGCTGAATGACTTCTTGAGGGCAGAATTCACTTGTTGAGGTTTTTACGGTATTACCCGTAAATTGCTCACACAATAATATCCTCAAATGTTACCAAGGTATTACAATCCTTTAAAAATTGTTTTCACCTCGACAACAATCATCTCCTTATTTATTGCAAGACTAGTTTCTAATACAGCTGGCTCAGAATAATTAATTTATTTCTAATTTACATATTGGGTGGAGAACATCTTTTCAGAGCACAATTACCGAATTACATGGTAGTAGGAGTTTAAAAGGGTTATTGCCCATCTTTATAGCTCATCAATAGTTTTCCGGTTTTAACAGCTCATTGAGTCGTAAAAGATGAGATGAACGTATTACCCATTGTGCATTAAATAATGAACATCACTAGGAATCTAATGCGTTGATGAATATTCTCACTCATCCAGATAGAGTTTGTCTGGAACTGTATGTATGTATGTGGAGCTGAGTCATGGCAACTGGGCGTCTTTATTTTGTTTTGTTTTGAAACATTATCCTGCTTATCCAAGTAGTTTCTTCAGTCTGCAAGAAGCTACTGAAGAAGCTACTTGGATAAACAGCAAAATATTTCAAACCAAAAAGCAAAGAAGTCCAATTGCCATGACTCAACATCCAGATAGGAATCTAATGGTTAAAGTTCCAGCAAAGAGTAGCAGAACTAAGTGTAAAACAAACCCCCAATATAATCAAGAGTGTGCAAAACTAATTGCAATTTGCAATGTATTCTTTAATGATAATTATAGACACTGAGTGATACATTATTTGATCTGGAAAAATTCGATAAGATCTTGCTTCAAAGATGAAAGCAGGAGGCTCAATTGGAACAATCAATTAAAGATAAATTTGGCATTGGTGGCTTACAACCTAATTTTTTCCCCCAAAAGGGCTTCTGGGTTGGGTCAGGTAATCTCATTTGAGAAAATTGGTTCAGCAAGACCATGCTACATTTAGCAATGTTACACCTGATCCAATCCCTCTCCAGTTAATTTTAATCTTTTTGTATTTATGCTTTTATGGCAGTGTAAGCTGTCCAGAGTCGCTTTGGATTGTGAGATGGGTGGCATATAAATTTAATAAAATTTAATAAATCTATACTTCCAACACTGGAAGTTTTAAAGAAGAGATTGGACTACCATTTGTCTGAAATGGTATAGTGTTTCCAGCCTAAGCAGGGAGTTGGACTAGAAGACCTCCAAGGTCCCTTCCAACTCTGTTATTCTGTTAAATAAATAAATTACAGAACGCTTTATTTAGTTGACTTTCTATATCCGCTGCTGAGGTTTTTAAACTGTGCTTGCAGCTGCAAGGTTTCAGCTGTTGGGAAACATGATCGAAACGGAACTCTTTACGATAAACTCTGATTGGTGGGTAACAGTATTCACTTCTCTATTTACTGATATTGGTTATCCCTTTCAGTTGCCAAAGAAGGGGGGGGCGGGGTTTCATGCGACAGTATATGGGAATGATCTTGAAAGATGGGGTAAAGAGCTGCTGTCTAGGGCAGGGGTCTCCAACAGTTGGAGACCCCTGGCCTAGGGAATGGTCAGAAAAGAGACAACATAGCCTGCAGCTGGATAGTAGGCAGGGCAAAAGACTCAGAAGAGACCCTCCCTAGTTTCTCAGGCTGTATAGGGGACAGTGGGAGAATTGTACTTTTAGACTTTTAGAATTGTACTTTTAGACTTGAAATGTGTAGCTTTATAATAAAACTGAATTAGTTTATCTGGCTGTGTTTCCTGTCTGATGTCATCGTTCCAAATAATGAACTCCAGAAGTCAAGACATTTTGTTCAGGTTCAAGAAATCCTTTACTGAGTACATCATATTGGCACTTAGAAAGGTGAAGCTAGCTCTAAATTATACCCGTGCTTAGGGATAGTTAAAAGAATGAGACCTCCCCACTCCACCCCTATGTCTCTCAGGTCACATGGGCCAATCAGTCCAGAGGTAGGTTCCCGCTCATCTTCAACAGGTGTCTGTGTCAGCCCTGGAGCCATTTTTTCCTGTCACCTCCACAGCTGACACAGCAGAGATGAGTCGAGCTGTGGGAACGAGGTGGATTGGGGTAGAGATAGCTGGGGATGGTAGCCAAAATAAAATTCTGACAGTCCATTGACATGACCTTGGTTTTCACGCCGGCTGGTAGATGTTATGGCTAGCCAGATGAGGCACCACATTTGTAAGTCCCGCCCCCTTCTCTCCCCCCTCCCCCTTGAATGGCAACCAAGAAATGAAACGGAAGGAAGCATGGCTTCAACTGAAGTCGTTTTGCAGGTTGACATCCGGTCTACCTGGTAAGGCTGACGCTACCATAATCCTGATTTCATTGAATGGTGACAAGACTTTTTGGCCAAATTTTTCAGTCCCCTAAGTATGTCTAACAGATTAGGTCGTACATCTTCAGGGGAAGCCAGGTGACTCACTGTTTTAAGACAATGTGTAGAGAAGCAAGCTGGGTAAAGGATAGGATAGGATAGGATAGGATAGGATAGGATAGGATAGGATAGGATAGGATAG
>WNWU01000001.1:88256346-88272693 GCA_012654045.1 Ptyas mucosa
CCAAGGTTGAGAAACACTGTCTTAGAGTCAATCTACTTGAATTCTATCTTCTGAAGCATCCCTCAATGCCACTTCTCTTTGGTTTGTCAGCAAGTGTTCAATATCCTAGAAGGGTTGAACAATCTAGAATAACCCCCCCACCCCCAAGTTTTATGATTTTATTTTATGACCTAAGCGTAGCTCATAAAATCATCTGCTACAATGTCCTACCTGTCAATGACTACTTCAGCTTCAACCACAACAATACACCAGCACACAATAGATACAAACTTAAAGTGAACCGCTCCAAACTCCGTTGCAGAAAATAGGACTTCAGTAACAGAGCTGTTAATACCTGGAATGCACTACCAGACTCTGTGGTCTCATCCCAAAACCCCCAAAACTTTAATCTAAAACTGTCTACTGTTGACCTCACCTCATTCCTAAGAGGTCTGTAAGGGGCGTGCATAAGAGCACCAGCGTGCCTACTATCCCTGTCCTAATGTTCCCTTAAATTGTATTCATTTTATGTCTTCAATTCATGCTTATACTGATATATATTATCTAATATGTACTCGACAAAATAAATAAATAAAATAATTTTTAAAAAGTTCTTAGGACTGGGGAAAGTCTCCAGAAAAGTTCCAAACAGTATTGAGCATTGCAGAACATCTACCGTGTTTCCCCGAAAATAAGACCCTGTTTTATTTTCTTTTGAACCCTGAAATAAGCGCTTGGCCTTATTGCCATGCGCTCAAAAGCTCAATTTGGGCTTATTATCAGGGGATGTCTTATTTTGGGGGAAACAGGGTACTTTGTGGGTTAAGTCCCAGAGCTATCATCTGAAGCTGAAAGAATCCAACACACTACCTTATTTCCAACAGTGATAACACAGATGCCCAAGGCAGAAACATTTTTCCCTGGCATTTATTCTCTGGTATCTGCTACTTCAGAGACTGCCTCTGAATATGGAAGTTTAACTTAGCCGTCATGACTAATACCCGTGCCTTTAAAGCGTGTCTCCATGACCCCCTCATCTTACCATAAATTTAAATTAAATTAAATTTATTTTATTTTATTTCGAATTTATATACCGTCCTTCTCCCTGGGGACTCAGGGCGGTGTACAGCCAAATAAAAACAAACAATACAAACATTTAAAAACCGTTAAAAGAATATATATCTATTTGGTCCCAAATTTAAAATGACAAACCAATTTAAAATTATTTAAAAATTTGTTAAGCCAGCCCGGCTTGCTGACAAAAGAAAGTTTTAAGGGCACGGCGGAAGGCACCGAGGTCTTGGATTCTCCTTATCTCTGGGGGCAGCTGGTTCCAGAGGGTAGGTGCCCCCACAGAGAAGGCCCTCCCCCTGGGGGTCACCAGCCTACATTGTTTGGCTGCTGGCACCCCGAGGAGACCTTCTCTGTGGGAGCGGACAGGTCAATGGGAGGTTGTCGGTAGCAGCAGGCGGTCTTGAAGATAACTAGGTCCTAGTTACATTAAATTACGTTATTTAATTTAAATTTGAATTTAAATTAAATAACGTAATATTTAATAATTTATAATGCCCTATTTAACAGGCAAATCTTTCAATGCATTTCCTATTCCATCCTCATTGTCCATGCGCTTATCATTTTCCCCTTCCTTTGGAAAAGGAACTCAACTTCAGGTCTATCAATGCATAGAAAAAGGCAGATGCTCATGGCAACCTGAAGGCTGTCTGTCTCTATTTTTTTTCTTCCTTTCTCCCAGGGCTTACCTTTTCATTGTTGCAAAGCCTCAAGGTGACATTCAGCCTGACCATTTGGGTCTGTACCAGACGAGCTTCCTTCTCCGTGACATTAAGCTGGCGCTTGAGTTTGCCAATGTCTTCGTTGAGGGCTTTGATCTTCTTCTCACTGTCCTGCAGCTGGTTCGTCAAGCCCTTGAGGTGTTTCTCGGTGGCTTCCCGGGGGTTGCTGTAGATCATGAAAAGTACCAATCCCAAAATGATAAGGAACTGGATGAGGGAGAGGAAGAGGAAGAAATATTTCATGTAGAAGCCACAATCCCGCTTTGGTTGAAGGCCACTTTTGGTGTCTAGGCCCAATGTGGCCATGGTGTATGCATTCTTCTCCATCATGTTTTCAACTGCCTTGGTTAGTTCGCAATTCAGCCTTCGGGTTCAACTGGGTGGGGACATACATCTCCCACCGTTTATATTGCATCTGCTTAATATTTCCTCCCACTTGGCTCCTTGTTTCCTTCCTCCTTAGTTGAAGAAGGTGGTGGTTATGGGTTAGCATAACACAGCCGCCATTCCAAGAAAGCAGTATTGTTATCAGTGAATCAAAGAGCGCTTCCTCTTTCCTTGTTTGTTTTCTGCTGGCCCACTCTCACCCCCTTTGTCAAAACAAGGCCAGCAATGCCTCCTCTTCGTTTAACTTGGTCTCAGAGGACCCTCTGAAAGACGTCAACCACATCTCTTGGCAGAGGATGGGATTGTCCCAAAGTAATGTTTGTTACCTAAACAGCAAACCCCATTCTTTCAGCACACAGAAGCCAAACAGACTAGAGCACAAGCATGTCCTGTCCAGCCCTTTTCCGTCTCTTTGCCCTCCAAAATTGAGTCACGAACAAAAGAGCCACAGAGGTGTGGGTTTCTGGTGGGTAAAAAGGTAGGAAGAATCTGGACAGTTCCTCAGAACGAGATCTGGTAGTCCTCAACGTACGGCGACTACAATTGAGCGCAAAATTTAGGTTGCTGAGTGAGAAATTTGTATTTTGCCCCATTTTACGACTTTCCTTGCCACATTTGTTAAGTGAATCATTGCTGTTGTTAAATTAGTAACAACAGTTGTTACGTAAGTGAATCTGTTAAATTAGTAACACGGTTGTTAAGTACGACTGCAACTGAGCCAGGGGTGAAATGCTCCCGGTTTGGACCGGATCGCCCGATCCAGTAGCGATGGAGGCGGGTGGTTCGGAGAACCGGTAGCAAAAATCCCTGCCCTACCCCCATGCCCAGCTGAGCCGCACAATCATCAGAGGCTTTTTTTTTTTACTTTTAAAAGCATTTTTTCTACAACCTCTTTGTTAAAACCTCTGCTTTTAAAAGTTAAAAAAAAGCCTCTGATGATCGTGGGGTTCAGCTGGGATCATCAAAGGCTTTTAAAAGAAAAAAAACCTTTTTTTCTTTTAAATGTCTCTGATGACCCAAGCTGAGTTGCCTGATCGGCAGAGACTTTTTTCTTTTAAATGCCTCTAATGATCAGGCAACTCAGCTTGGATTGTCAGAGGCATTTTAAAGAAAAAAACCCATTTTCCTTATAAATGCCTCTGACGATCCCAGCTGAGTTGCCATTAAAAGAAAAAAAGTCTCTGCCAATCAGGCAACTCAGCTGGGATCGTCAGAGCCTTTTTAAAGCATTTTCGCGGAAGAGGTTGTAGAAAAAACAGTTTTAAAAGTAAAAAAAAAATGGCCACGCCCACCCAGTCACATTACCCCCACCCACACCAAGCCCCGCCCACAGAACCGGTAGTAACAAATTTTAGATTTCACCACTGAACTGAGGCCAGAATTTAGGTTGCTAAGTGAGAAATTTGCTGAGTGAGTTTTGCCCCATTTTACGATCTTTCTTGCCACATGTGTTAAGCCAATCACTGCCGTTGTTAAATTACTCACACAGTTGTTAAGTGAATCTGGTTCCCCCATTGACTTGTCAGTAGGTTGCAGAAGGGGATCATACCACCATGGGACGCTGCAACTGTCATAAATGTGAGTCAGTTGTCAAGCATCCGAATGTAAATCATGTCACCATGGGGATGCTGCAATGGTCATAAGTGTGAAAAATGGTCATAAGTCACTTTTTTTTCCCAGTGCCGTTGTAACTTTGAATGGTCACTAAGCAAACTATTGATCAGTCAGTTCTGGCCATCCAAGCTACGTTTTGATGGACACACAACCTCTCTGGAAAGCACTGCCATATTCTGGGACCACGTGGCAATTTTGGGTGGTGTGATTTCTGGGGAGGGGAGGTCTTTTGAAAACCTATTTAAGACTTAGAATAAGAGGTTAAGTCAGGGTGGGTTCTACTTACCTTTACTACCAGTTCTATAGAACCGGTGCGACCCACCACTGGGCTAAATCTTTGGGAAGCTTGCCGCCTCTTATTTTATCGGAACAACCTCAAATCTCTCCAGTCTTGATAAAAAACAATTGGACTGGATCCCAAGTATAGAAAATTAGGATCAGAAATCACTCCTTAAACAAGGTCTTGGTTTTATTTAGTCTTTTTTTTAAAATGGGTGGCAGCTTGTGATGTGACACCTCGAATTAGGATGCCTTTGACAGCTGTTTGCAGGTACAGGTAGTCCTTGAGTTATGACCACAGTCGGGACCAGAATTTTCATTGCTATGCAAGGGGATTGTTAAGTGACTCGCCTCCAATTTCATGACCTTTTTGCAGTGGTGAAATTCAACTTTTTTTTACTACCGGTTCTGTGGGCGTGGCTTGGTGGGCATGGTATGGCTTGGGGGCGTGGCAGGGGAAGGATATTGCAAAATTTCCATTCCCATCCCACTCCAGAGGAAGGATTCTGCAAAATCCCCGTTCCGTCCCCACTCCTGGGGAAAGGATATTGCAGAAACTCCATTCCCACCCCACTCTGGGGCCAGCCAGAGGTGGCATTTGCTGGTTCTCCAAACTACTCAAAATTTCCGCTACCGGTTCTCCAAACTATTCAAAATTTCCACTACCAGAACCTCTCAGAACCTGCTGGATTTCCCCCCTGCCTTTTTGCCATGGTTGTTAAGCAAATCACTGCAGTTGTTAAGTGAATCATATGGTCATTAAGTGAATCCAGCTTCTCCTAATGATTTTTCTTGTCAGAAGCCAGCTGGGAAAGTCACAAATTGTCACCAAAGGACCCTCGGATGTTGCCACCGTCGTAAATACATGTCAGTTGCCAAGCACCCCTAATTTTGATCACATGACCATAGAGATGCTGTGACAGTTGTAAGTGCAAGGACCGGTCATAATTCACTTTTTTCAGTGCCATTGTAACTTTGAACAGTCGCTGGACAAATGGTTGTAATCTGAGGACTACCTGGTGTAGCAATAAACTTACAACTTAATATGACAGCTAAACTTGAGTCCCAGCATAGAATGAAACCTGGCCCAGGAAAAGTTTATCAGTATTTAGTCAACAAGCTGCTCTTTGTGTGTGTGTGTGTGTGTGTGTGTGGTATTATCCCAGGAATGCTGGGGGTTCCTAGCCTGATATCTTCCGCCCAACTGAATTACAACAGTAGAGATTGTTGCAAAATAACAATGCTTGGGAATAGATTTCAAGTCAAGCAAATTGTCTGTCTCAGGAAAACTTCCTTTTATCCAATTCTCACAAAGCATGTCTCCTTAAAGAAATATACAGTCATAAATCATTAGCTCTTAGATCTTTTACTGCCAGCTGGTCTGTTCCCACCATTGCTGCTTCCCAATTATCACTAAATAGAATCTCCAGCTAGCTTATTTTCTGTATAGTCCTGTTTATTCCGTGGAAATTGCCCTATTGTTCTCATATTTCATGTCCTGCTGCTTAATAATTTCCTTGCAATTCCAATGTATTTTACTATCTATTACCTTTTTAGAACTCTAATCTACAATTCGCCGCTATTTCCTTGAGATCATTCCCCTCTTTCTCTCCCCAATAAACCAGAGGCATCAAAGCCGGAAAAACATCCTGTCTTAAATATCGCTAAATAAGCTCTCTAATTAGTACTGTGGGCTCCAGAGAGTTTATTTCTTCTTAGATCAGATCATTTAGACCAGTGTTTCTCAACTTCAACAACTTTAAGATGGGTGGACTACAAAATTCCCAGAATTCTCCAGCCATGGGAAATTCTGGGAGTTGAAGTATGCCCATCTTAAATCTTCATTTAAATATAAAGAAGCGCCGCTCCCTAAGTGTGAGATCTTGGCCAGAGGTCCCCAACCCTGGTCCGTGGACAGGGACTGGGCCACGCCATGCCGGAAACCAGTCTGCTCAAACAAGCAAAGCCCCATCCATGGAATGCAGGCAGTCCACAAAACCATGCCCACTCCCATTCGTGGAAAATCCTTCTACGCAGAACTGGTGCCCAAAAGGTTGTGGGCCTCTGATCTAGGTGGCAGTGGAATAGCCCACCTATGGAGATTGTGAGTCCTCCATCTCTGGGAAGTTTTTAAAACAAGCCGGGGAGCAGCCTTTGGTGGATGCTTTATTCCTTGAATGAAAGAAGGAAGATTCTCTTCTCTGTCTCAGTGCTGTTTTTTGGAACACGTCTCCCCAGCAATCCATATGGCTCCTGCTCTGTTGACATTCAGAAAAATCATTGAAAATTTGGCTATTCTCCCATAACTGGAAGAAAAGGGATGGTTTTTAACCCCTTAGGATGTTTTTATTGTTGTTGTGTGGAATTTCTCTTCTGGTTGCTTGTGATTTGTTTCTCTCTTTGCTTTACTTTTTCTTACCTGTCAGCCAACCATTTTCAGTTGCAGTTGGGTGGCCTCTAAATTGTATTACTGTATATACTTGTGCAGGAAAAAATATCCTTCTGGGTTCAGCTCCAAGTGGGGAAAAAGACACTGGAAACATGGAGACTGCTTGGAAAGATGGTTTAATGGTGGACAGGATCACATGGTTTGAGTTCCTCAACAGAAAAAAGGGGCGAGATACAGCGAGTCCCTGGGTTTTTATACTTTCTCTGGCTTTGAACTTCCTGGGGCCCAGAAAGAGTATCCTGATTGCTTGTCAAACTCCCAGGGGGTGGAGGTCTTAGCTAGCCTTGCTGGCTGATGTAATCTTCCCAGGTGCCATGTGTTGAGTTTCTGTCCTAGATGGGTCCCATTGTGTTAGTTTCTGTTGCTATTGTGTTGCAGATTATGACCCATTAACAAAGGTGTGTGTGGGGGAGGCAGGAAGCTGCTTTGTCTTTAAAACATGCTTCTCCGTTTCTCATACAGGGAAACATAATACTCTTCCTTTTTAATATTTCCTAAAATATTTCATTCTTCCAGGAAAGGGGTGGGTGCTAACTTCCTACACTTGCAGACAAGCTGAACATTTTAAGCAGTAAACCACACAGATTGCCATGCACACAAAAAAATGGGTTTGAGGTATCTGCAAATGGGTTTATCTTATACTTTTTTATACTACCCATATTTCTCATACATACACATAGTCCCCATTTGTAGATATATCAACCCTTAGGACAGCTTAGTTGTGGATGGCACATTTTCATGCTATCTTGGTTAAAAATTCAATGGGTAGCTTATTAATGGGTTTATACACAAGCATATAGACCAAACGGCTAAATCATTGTTTCTCAACCTTTTTAAATATAATTTTTTATTAAAAATGTAATTGCAGTAGTAAAAACTAATACAAACCAAACTTAAAGAGAATGAAAAAAAGGAACAAAAAGTGCAGAAAAAAGAGAGGAGAAAAAGACCAGACACTTTACTTTTTATAGTTAATTCCAAAATCTTATAGCAAAGTCAATATTCTAAATTTATCTGTTTATAAATTTCTTAGAGCCAAATCTTATTTAGCTTTTTGTTGTTTATTTCAAATTCTTTGTTTTTAAGCATATATATATATATATATATATATATATATATATATATATATATTCTTTTGTTCAGAATTCAAGATAGACTTCGTCAACGGAGACTTTTCAAGCTTGCTGTTCCGAAGATCTCTAATACCATAGTTAAAGATGGTTAATAGGCAATTTCCAAGTGATTAGAAAGTGAGGCTTGTGAACTTAATGTCCTTTATGGTTGCAAGCAAAATGGCTAATCTCTTCATCTCTTCGAACACAAATCCACCAAAAACTGCTCCTTCAGTTTTGTTTGAATGAATGAATGAATGAATGAATGAATGAAAGCAGGTCAGGACAGCAGTAAACAATTTTAGCTTTCCTTATTTTCATGTCTCAACTTCATAAAAAACTTCCATAATGGAATCTTGGCTTCTTGTGTGGCTATGAAAAGATTGGCAAATTGTAATTAGGATTCTAAAGCTGGTGGGAAAATTTTGTTTTCCAAAATGGTGTTGCCTTACCGCATGTCTCTGAAGTTTACCTATCCACCCATTTTTTTTTCCTTTCCCATTTTGCTCAGAATGTTGTTACTGCCTCAGTGATCCTTGAAACAGTGCAGAATGAGGTGGGAGTTGGCAGGGGCTTTGTGTGGAAGTGCCCACTGACTGATGCCATATGACTGGTACCAATTTAGAAATCCCAATTGCTTTTTTCGGGAGCGATTAGAAAGCATGGCTTAATTTCAGGGTAGACCGGAACTTTAAGTGAACTCCTCTTCTTCTCAAGTTAATAAAACTAAATTGACTGTGGGCTGGAGTAGGAAGATCAAAGGACAATCTAAGAAAACGGAGCTTC
The DNA here is from genome assembly GCA_012654045.1 of Ptyas mucosa. Taxonomy (NCBI): domain Eukaryota; kingdom Metazoa; phylum Chordata; class Lepidosauria; order Squamata; family Colubridae; genus Ptyas; species Ptyas mucosa. The sequence goes on from WNWU01000001.1 coordinate 88,264,746, forward strand.
CCTACAGAAGCTACTCTGTGTGAATGCGTAGAAGAACAATCCATCTCACATATGCTATGCTGCGTACAACACGTACGGAGGAAGGCATCATGCTGGCGAGAGAAAATGCTGTCTATGTGGCCCAATACTGGGAAAATATTTAACTTTAATCCTATTTATTTTTACATACTTTTTATACACGCTCTATTTCTATGACCTATTTTATACTTATTTTGCTTGCTCAGTGTTGAATGTTGTTTGCCCATAATTTGAAGGGGATTTTGACATGAATAAAGAAAGTTAACAAAACAACAGCCTTTTCTTGCTGAATTTTAGCAGGGGAAGGGTTAGAAGATAATATCTTCTCTATAGCTGAACTGGAATTGTATTTTTCTTGGCAACCTTATAGTTTGTATTTCTATTGTCTGGGGTGTATGGTTGACTTCTCAGGTCTAGCCTTCAGCCCTAGGATTCTTCCTGGTGGTCTCCCATCTGAGCCCATCCCTGTTGAGCTTTGTGAGAAAGCCAAAGGCAAGTTACCTGTCATTTTAAGATTTCTGCCTGCAATCAGATTAAGGGAAATGAAAAATGAGCATAAAATAAATCAACAGAATATAGTATAAGCATGCACTGCCCTCTGCTGGACAGCTCCTGCATTGCACCACTGAGAAGATGACCTGAGCTCAAACTGGACAAAATCTGAACAAGTCTACCAATAGTCCTCGACTTATGACTACAATTGAGCCCAACATTTCTGTTGTTAAGTGAGACAGTTAAGTGAGACAGTTGTTAAGTAAATTTTGCCTCATTTTACAATCTTTCTTACCACAATTGTTAAGTGAATCTGGCAAAAGGCGATCACATGACCTTGGGACACAGCAGTGGTCTTAAGTATGAACCAGTTGCCAAGCATCTGAATTTTGATCATATGATCATGGGGGCGCTGCAAAGGTCGTAACTGTGAAAAACAGCCATAAGTCACTTTTTTCAGTGCCATTGCAAATTTGAAGGGTCACTAAATCAACTGTTGTAAATTGAGGACTAGCTCTTTTGGAGTATTCTGTCTCCCAGAATACTGACCTCCTCTAACAAGTGCTGTACAGAGATAGATTACCTCTAAAACTGGAGGTTCTATATAACTAATGATATCAGACGGACAATTATTTTTTCTTCTATCGATTTGTCTAATTCAGTGTTTCTCAACCTTGGTAGCTTGAAGATGGGTGGACTTCAACTCTCAGAATCCTCCAGCCAGCAGCGCTGGCTGGGGGATTCTGGGAGTTGAAGTCCACCCATCTTCAAGCTTCCAAGGTTGAGAAACACTGGTCTAATTCCTTTTGAATATATATGTCATAACAGGACATGAAAAGGAACTCCCTGATTTAAGCATGGATGATATATGATATGCATTTTATTTTATTTTTTGAATCTCTTAGTTCAGAATGTTCCATCCAGTAATTTCAATTTTTGAATTCCAGGTTCTATTATTACATTAATAAAAAAAGGAAAACATTACACAAATAAGTGTTTCTAATTAGAGAAAATTCTATTTAGAGTGTCTACTGTTTCTAGCCTAGGCCTATGTTATGTTTTTTCCCTCAATTAAAATTTTCCAAAGTTTGAACAAGTCTTCCTATCCTGTTGTCCTATAAACATTTAAGTTTCAAGTTCATAATTCCCAGTCATAATTTTAAGGATTATGAGCAGGGGTGAGATGCTCCCGGTTCGGACCGGATTGCCTGATCCGGTAGCGATAGAGGCGGGTGGTTCGGAGAACCGGTAACAAAAATCCCTGCCCCCTCCCATGCCCAGCTGAGCCGTGCAATCATCAAGAGGCTTTTTTTTAATTTTTAAAAGCATTTTTTCCACAACCTCTTCAGCCAGACAAGTCATCTGGGATCGTCAGAGGCTTTAAAAAAAAAAAAAAGAAAGCATCTGCCGATCAGGCAAGTCAGCTGGGATCATCAGAGGCTTTAAAAGCATTTTTTTTACAACCTCTTCAGCCGAAGAGGTTGTAGAAAAAATGGTTTTAAATTTTTTTTTAAAAAAGTTGGCCACGCCCACTCAGTCATATTACCCACCCTCAAGCCACGCCCACAGAACCGGTAGTAACAAATTTTACATTTCACCATTGATTATGAGTATTGAAATCCAAAACATATAGAAAACATTGATTGAAGAGGATGCTTTAGAGCAGGTTTTCTCAACCTTGGCAACTGTAAGATGCGTGGACTTCAGCTCCCAGAATTCCCTGGCCAGGGAATTAGAAGCCAGTCCCAAAGGTGCTTTTTCAAAAAGCAGCTGGACTTTTTCTGTTTTTCCTTGAAGACATTTTGCTTCTCGTCCAAGAAGCTTCATCAGTGCTGACTGAATGGTGGAAAAGAACTGAAGAAGCTTCTTGGACGAGACGTGAAATGTCTTCAAGGGAAAACGAAGGAAGTCCAGTTGCCTTTTGAATAAGCTCCTTTGGGACAACCATGGCCTGGATGACTGAGAATCTCCATAGACACACAGAGCTCAGTGGCCCTGAAGTATTGAAATTAAATTATATAACGAAGCTAAGTAGAAAATGATTTTAATTGAGCATAGTCCTTCAGGCTGATATATTTTTATCCACCAGTTTAAACATCTTTAGATAAACAGATAAACATTTTTATCTGTTTGCTCTGAAAGCATAATACATGTAATCCTCGACTTACGACCAGAACTGGACCCAAAATTTGTGTTGCTAAGTGAGACACCTGTTAAGTGAATTTTGCCCCATTTTACGACCTTTCTTGCCATAATTGTTAAGTGAATCATCGCAGTTCTTAAGTGAGTAACACTGTCATTAAGTGAATCCGGCTTTCCCCATTGACTTTGCTTGTCAGAAGGTCACAAAAGGCGATCACATGACCCCGGGGGACACTGCAACCATCCTAAGTACGAGACAGTTGCCGAGCATCAGAATTCTGATCCCGTGACCATGGGGATGCTGCAAAGGTCGTAAGTGTGAAAAATAGGCATAAGTCACTTTTTTCAATGCTGCTGTAAATTTGAACGGTCACTAAATGAGCTGTTGTAAGTCAAGGACTACGTGTAGGAGCCACATTGCAGTTCAGTCTTGTGAGGGTCTATCTGCTCTCCTCCTTTAAAGTATAGAGAAAGGGATTGGGGGGGGAAAAATCTTCCATCTGTTCCCATCTTTTTCAAGGTCCTGGTTAGTTGATTTAGAGGAAGAAGATCAGCCCTTCCTGAAACATAATGAAAATGTGTTTAAGCAGAAGGAAACAGAAGGAAGTGAAATAACAAGAGCTAATAATAAAAAAACAGATTCTCACAGCAGATTCTTTGCATACATTTAAAGATAAAGGTTCCCCTTGCACATATACTGTATGCTACTCGTTCCCAACTCTAGGGGGCGGTGCTCATCGCCGTTTCAAAGCCGAAGAGCCAGCGCTGTCCAAAGATGTCTCCGTGGTCATGTGGCCGGCATGACTAAACGCCAAAGGCGCACAGAACGCTGTTACCTTCCTACCAAAGGTGGTTCCTATTTTTGTACTTGCATTTTTTACGGGCTTTCGAACTGCTAGGTTGGCAGAAGCTGGGACAAGTAACGGGAGCTCATCCTGTTACGCGGCACTAGAGATTCGAACCACTGAACTGCCGACCTTTTGATCGACAAGCTCAGCGTCTAAGCCACTGAGCCACCGTGTCCTATATATGCATAAATACATATAAATGCATACATTTATGATGGCATAAATCAGCTTTCTTGAATCTGGTGCTGCCTTTTTATAGCAAAGCGAAAGATTCACACCTTAGTAAGCCTGACAAAGGTACTAGATGGTTAGGAGCTAAAAATATCATTACTGTACTGTATATAATTATAAAAATAAATATTAGCAAAAATGAACAGCTTAAAAACCTTTCCCTGAATTAATTTGATTTCCTGCTTTTTTTAGATTCAATAACTCCTAAAAAAAAAACCTTTGATGATTGATTTTTTTGGTATTAAAATCAGACTAGAATAAGCAGCCTATTCATTCCTATACCTACTATTTACTTAGAAGACAATCCCCTTTAATTGGGATTTCCTTTCACATACATACGAATACTTTCTCAGTGTTTGATTTCTTATGTAATTAAACATGTTTATTATAAATAGAATTATAAATAGAATAGAAAATGGCTGTGCTCTCATGCATTAGAAATGACATCTTAGATCTTAGAAATTAGAATTTTAAAAAATTTTCTCAGAATATATGCAGCGTATTACGTTAAAATAACGAAGCAACCAGAAACCTGATGTTTTATTCTGGGTTAATTTTAGCTACATTGCAGTTAAAGGGGCCTGAGTGGCACAGTAGTCTAAGGCACTGTGATTAACATCCAGCTGCCTACAATAACTGCAAGTTCTAATCTCACCAGGCTCAAGGTTGACTCAGCCTTCCATCCTTTCTAAGGTAGGTGAAATGAGGATCCAGATTGAGGGGGCAATAAACTGACTTTGTATAAATATATACAAAAGTATGAAGGCTATTGCTTAACGCATTGTAAGCCGCCCTGAGTCTCCGGAGAAGGGCGGCATATAAATCAAATTTAAAAAACAAATAAAATTATTTCAGTTTAGCCTACATACACACTCTCACCACCTTTATTTTGGGATTTGATCAATGTAAGCCCCCTTCCCTGGTCCTGGTTTAATTTGAAAAAGAGCTTTTAAAAGAGCCTTGGATAGTACAGTGGTCTAATGCACCCTGTTATTAACACCAGCTGCCTGAAATTATTGCAGGTTCGAATCTCACCAAGGCTCAAGGTTGACTCAGCCTTCCATCCTTTCTAAGGTAGGTAAATTGAGGACCCAGTTTGTGAGGGCAATAAGCTGACTTTGTATAAATATACAAAAGTATGAAGGCTATTGCTTAGCGCATTGTAAGCCGCCCTGAGTCTCCGGAGAAGGGCGGTATATAAATCAAATAAAAATAAAAAATAAATAAATAAAATAAATAAATAAAAATTGTCAAGATTTATTGTGGAATAAGACATCTGAATATATGAATTGATCCTGAGCTATAGTGGGGACTACATTGATTAAATGGAAAAAGAAGGGGTACAGGGGAGAAAAGGCCATAGACCAGGGGTGTCAAACTCAAGTTCATTGAAGGCTGCATCAAGGTTGTGTTTGACCTTGGGGGACTGGGGTATGTGTGGCCAGGGTGGGCGTGGCCAGCTCGACATCACTCGTGTCAGGGGCGCCTGTGGCGGCCATGTACTCTGCCAGCAAAAACTGGCTCCCAAGCTCCGTTTTCTGCTGTGATGGCCTCCTGCAACCCTCTTCCAGTGAAAGCGGAGCTGGGGAAGGCTGCCCGCGATCCTCCCGAACTCCATTTTTGCTGACAGAGGCAGCAAGCCAGTCCTTCACTGTTTCTGGGGTGGCCCCAAGGGCCAGATCTTACCACCCCATGGGCTGGATCCAGCCTCCAGGCCTTGAGTTTGACACCCCTGCCATAGACTGTTGTAGTTCTTGATTCTTAAAGCAAATGTATTTATTTTATTTATTTTATAAAATTTGTATGCCGCCCTATCTCCAGGGTCTCAGGGCGGCTCACAATGACAAGCGACAAGCGACTGTTGAAAACAACAAATACACATAAAAATCTAAAAAAAAATATTTTTAAAAAATTAAAATATACTACCCCATCAGTCCAGGCCGGGGGACATAAATAACCAGGTTTTCAATTCACGGCAGAAGGTACGGAGGTCAGGGGCCAAACAGAGCCTCAAGGGAAGTTGATTCCAAAGGGTGGGGGCGCTCACAGAGAAGGCTCGACCCCTGGGGGTCGCCAGCCGACATTGTCTGGCTGACGGCACCCTGAGTAGGCCCTCTCTGTGATTAAAAAGTAGGCTCTCTCTACTAATTAAAAACTGTGCAGTCAACGGCGAATGTTGAACCCCGGAAAAGCAGATTTTCATGCATTAACAGCAAGGATAAGGAGAGTTCCAAGGCAGGAGAAGGTAATAGGAGAAAAAAAAACTCAGAATAAGAGAGAGTTTCTAAAAGAGGAAAGTCTGAAAGCACAATTGCGGTGAAAATAAAATGAGAGCAGAAGAAGCTAAAAAAAGACACTTTGGTGTAGCGTTTAAAGGCATCGGATGAGAAAGCAGAAGAAAAAAATGGGTCAGTTCTTTGACGAAAATGACAAAATGCCAATAAACAAGCAAGAAAACTTGGAGAGCCAAAAGGAAGAGTGCAGGGGTGGGGGGGGGAATCTTGGATTTTGAGGGGTAGACTTGATGTTCTCAGTGGTCCCCTCCAACTCTGATCCAATCATGTACAGAACTACTTATTCTATTCAGCCTGGAGGGGGCAAATTGTTTCCTGCGGGCCAAAGTATTTTGGAATTAGTGCACATCACTGTCTTTTGGTGAGTGGGGCTAAATCAATTGATGAGGAGTGGGTGGAGCTAAAACAAGGGTGGGTGGGGTCAAAGTAGGGGTGGATGGGGTCAAAGCAAAGGTGGGCGGGGCAGAAGCAAGGATAGGTGGAGCCAAAGCAAAGGGTGGGTGGAGCCAAAGCAAGGATGGCAGGTCCTTTTCTTTCTGATTCCCTCTTCTCTTTTTCTAGCACTTCCTTTTCCTTTTTTTTAAACTTTCTATTTGCTGTTTTCTATTTGCTGTCTCTTTTCCTCCTCCAACGGCAGATTTCGGAGAAATGGATAGCTCCTTCTTGAAAACAGTCCAAAATGAACTTTTGCAAAGAGCTTTGAAGTTCGGGCTGAGAGCTTTAGTTCCCTTCAAGGCCATCCATCACTTACTAACTGACATCCCAACAACTCAGAGGTAACCTCTGCTTTCCAATTACCCTTCCTTAGATTTCCCCTCCCCCTCTCCTCAGGACTCTCACCACCCTTGTGCAATGCTGCCCCAGAGACCCCCTTCTCTCGGCTCCCAAACTTACAAGCCGTAAAAGAATGCAAAAACTGGCCAGTCCCCACAATAAGTACCAGAAGGGGGGGGCACCTGCGGCGGGCAGAGGAAGAACGGGCTTGCAGGCGATGCTGGAGGGTGGCGATCTCAGCCAGGTAGCTGTGCCTGGAAGGAAATGGCAAGAAGACACATCAGTGAAAGGGGAAACGCTACCGGCTCTCGACTGCTGCAGCAGCTTCAGAGGCTGCTCCTTCAGATAAGGCTATGAATGGATGTTCCCCCTGGAACTTTGCAAGGGCAGCCAGTGGCCCTGCCAGATTTCTAATTGGTCACTTGAGGAGTTGGAGGTACCCCGATAGCCAGATCGTTTTCCCCCTTCTCCATTTAGTTATGGTTCCTTTTTTTTAGGTTGCCAACAGCTCTCCAAACTGTTAGGCAGAGAAAGGAATTCTCTACCCCCTTATGCATGGGACTGGCAATGCCAAGGTCCATCCTGAGGCCTTCAGGTTCCCTGTTGCTGATATATAAATACCCTGTTATCCATCCATCCATCCATCAATCCATCTATGGAGATTCTCCGTCATCCAGATCATGGTTGTCCCAAAGGTGCTTTTTCAAAAGGCGACTGAACCTTGTTTTTCCTTGAAGACATTTCGCTTCTCATCCAAGAAGCTTCTTCAGTTCAATGTCTTCAAGGAAAAACAAAGAAAGTCCAGTTGCCTCTTGAAAAAGCACCTTTGGGACATCCATCCATCCATCCATCGTGGCAGGGAAAGCTATACATATACATAAGCAGAAACCCCACAGTCCCTCACAATGATGATGTTACCTACTTGGGCAATGAAAAACCTACAAGCAAACAATCAGGCTCAGAAAGCAACAGGGATCTCACATAGTAACCCTGAACTACAGATATTCAATTTTTGTCTGTCTGTCCCTGCCTCTCTCTCTCTCTCTCTCTCTCTCTCTCTCTCTCTCTCTCTCTCTCCTTGCCTGCCTGCCCCTTCCTTCCTTCCTTCCTTCCTTCCTTCCTTCCTTCCTTCCTTCCTTCCTTCCTTCC
>WNWU01000001.1:88277577-88296909 GCA_012654045.1 Ptyas mucosa
ATTCTCCAGCCAGCTATGCTGGCTGGAGAATCCTGGGAGTTGAAGTCCACAAGTCTTAAAGCTGCCCAGTTTGAAGACCTCTGCTCCAGCCACTTTATTTCCCTGGCCCTGACAATGCTGTATTTTAGTTGGGTTGGAGAGAATTAGCCATTCCCTCAAACACTAGCCAAGGCTGCTCTACAGTCAAATGGGATCCTGCATAAGTTCTCCCACCGCAGACAAATCATTTAACACAGGAGTGGGCCATTATGGCTCCTTTACGACCAATGGACTTCAATTCCCAGAATTCCATGACAGGAATTCTGGGAGTTGAAGTCCACAGGTCATAAAGAGCCCATAGTTGCCCACCCCTGCTTTAATACCTGCACTACTGAAAGGCTGGTACTTTCACTTCAGCTTATGAAAGAGCTTCAGAGTCAGAGCTACATATGCCACAATTTATGGCATAATGAATTAGTGCTTAGATACCCAGAAGCTTGTCATGTACCAAGATTTAGCAGCCTAGGTCAGAAAAACCAGTAACCAGGCTGCCAGCAGAAAACAATAATGTTAACCACACATAAGAATTAGCAAAGATGCTTGCTAGAAAATGCTGTGCGCATAGACCACGTATAGGGGATATTACCCTGTTTCCCCCAAATTAAGACATCCCCTGATAATAAGCCCAATCAGGCTTTTGAGCACATGGCAATAAGGCCAAGCGCTTATTTTAGGGTTGAGAAAAATGTAAGACAGGGTCTTATTTTGGGGGAAACACAATAGTTTGATGAAGGAATGTGGTCGGGGAATGTTTCTAGAGCTTGATTTAGACTTGTCTGCAACTGCGCATAGGCATTGACCAGTGGTGGGTTTCAAATTTTTTTACTACCAGTTCTGTGAGTGTGGCTTGGTGGGCATAGCTTGGTGGGCGTGGTTTGGTGGGCGTGGCAGGGAAAGGATACTGTAAAATCTCCATTCCCACCCCAATCCAGGGGATGGTTACTGCAAAATCCCCATTTCCTCCCAATCAGCTGGGAGTTGGGAGGCAGAGAAGAGATAGGGCCAGTCAGAATTTTTACTACCGGTTCTCTGAACTACTCAAAATTTCCACTACCGGTTCTCCAGAACTGGTCAGAACCTGCTGAAACCCACCTCTGGCATTGACGCATATCTATGCTTGATGGGTAAGCTTAGGTTGCAAGTGGTTGCAGACAGGCCAACATGCACACCTCCCAAGCCACAACTACATGTTGTGTGGAGATGTGCATCCTGCATGCTGATTGGTTCTTCGACTTTTTCTTGGGAGGTGGGCAGAAGTCAAGGCACATTCAAACAACAAAATGGAGCAGCTGGAGGGTTTAAGGATAAATCAATGCAACAGCTATGCAACAACCTCTGAATGACAAATGCATAGGTTCCCTGGCGTGCAGTAATGCTCCAGAAGTCTGCTCTAGGCTTAAGAAATGTTGCAAGTCAGCCCACTATTTGGAATAAAGGAAGGTAAATTGACATTCAGCTTAAGCGGTGGGTAAAGGAAGACAACCTCAAGCAGAAAAGAGGGATGGGTGATTTCTGAGCGGCAGAACAACAATATTGATGGAATTCCACTTTTAATGTTAAATGACTCATTGGCAAGGAAACTGCCCCAAATGAAAATCGATGCAAACAGAAACAGATCCTTTTGATGGTTGCATTTATATGCTATCAACTCCCTTCACATCTGGAAAGTCCTTTCCTCTTCTTATTCCATCTCTTTGGAAAACAATGAGGGGAGAAGATTGATTTTCCTGGCCAATCTTTACAGTCTTTTGTTTCTCTCGGCAAACTTGATAATTGCGTCTGTTTATATTTCTTTTAACAGATGCAGGGCAGGTTCACAATCTCCTTCTGGCAATAGCATTTCCTTCCAGCTGGGGCTGGTCAGAGTTTTTCTTTTTTTAGTCTTTTTAAAATGGGACTGGCCTTTTAATGTCCACCTGGAGGCGTTGCTAAATGATAGGTTTAGCTGAAAAAGTCTCCAGAGGGTGTCTGTGCCAGGCTAGGAATAAGCGGTTGTGGCCTCCATTTTATGACCTCTTTGCTCTCTCTCTCACCTACAGTACTGTTTTAAAAATAGGTTTCATAAACAAGGGATATGTGCATCTTTGCAAAAAGGATTCTTTGCAAGATTCTTTGGGACAATTCAAAGAATGCAACTCGTATGCTACAAATATTATCTAGCCCAGTGTTTTTCACGCCTGGCAATTTTAAGATGTGTGGACTTCAACTCCCAGAATTTCCCAACCAACATGGAATTCTGGGAAACCAAAGCACACATCTTAAATTTGCCAGGTTTGAAAAACAAGTTCAAACAAGTTCAACTGATCTGCAATGCAGGAGATGCCTTAAGCATTATTCACTGATGGCCGGCCAGTCCCTGTTGAGATACCTCCTGGAAGGAGGGTTTATTTATTCTATATTTGGGGTACCAATTACTGTACATGGTGGCAAGAAGATATTGAAAAATTCCACCCTTGCTGCTATCTTCTGTATCTGGAGTTCTCAGATTTATAGGATTATGATTTCCTAAGGCTTGTCTGACCCTGTTCCAAAACAGATGGAAAATCTCCAGTTTATTTCATTTTGGGGCCAGTTAATGCTTTTCTATATATTAACAGCACTTTCTTAAAACGGGAATCACAGCCTTGGAAAAGGGGTTAACGTTAATCCAAAGGATTAGCACATCAAATTAAGGAGAAAAGTTTAATTGGGAGCACAGAGCTCCCAATTTAGCAACTTTAAGATAGGCGGACTTCAACTTCCATGCTGGCTGGGGAATTCTGGGAGTTTATTTATTTATTGGTTTGATTTATATGCTGCCCTTCTCCGGAGATTCAGGGCAGCTTACAATGCGTTAAGCAATAGCCTTCATACTTTTGTATATACCTGCTTAGTAGGGCTTTTGGCCCCCCACTAAGCGGTGTTCTTTTTTATACAAAGTCATCTTATTGCCCCCACAATCCGGGTCCTCATTTTACCTACCTTGAAAGGATGGAAGGCTGAGTCAACCTTGAGCCTGGTGAGATTTGAACTCGCAGTAATTGCAGGCAGCTGGCAGCTAAGTGCTATTTAACGCTTTAGTATGCTGCTCCATCAAGGCTCAAAGTTCACCTATCTTAAAATTACTAAGGTTGGGAGCAGAAGTGAGCTTCACATAATTTGACAACCGGTTTGCCTTGTGCAAAACTGAAAATGTGAACGTGCATGCACAGGCTCATTTTGCTCGCTTGCGCGCGGCTTCAAACACACGGCAATTTCCTGCACGTGGCTTTCAGCACACCTTCTCAGGCAACCACGGTGAGTGCCGGGGAGGGTGGGCAGGCCCAGCAGGTGGTCGGAACTACCAGTTCACCAAAACTGGTCTGAACCAGGGGTGAAATCTAGCAGGTTCCAACAGGTTCTGGAGAACTGGTAGCGGAAATTTTGAGCAGTTCGGAGAACCGGCAAATACCACCTCTGGCTGGCCCCAGAGTGGGGTGATAATGGAGATTTTGCAATATCCTTCCTCCAGGAGTGGGGTGAGAATGGGGATTTTGCAATATCCTTCCTCCAGAAGTGGGGTGGGAATGGGGATTTTGCAGTATCCTTCCCCTGGAGTGGGGTGGAAATGGAGATTTTGCAATATCCTTTCTCCAGGAATGGGGAGGGAATGGGGATTTTGTAGTATCCTTCCCGTGGAGTGGGGTGGGAATGGAGATTTTGCAATATCCTTTTTCCAGGAGTGGAGTGGGAATGGGGATTTTGAAATATCCTTCCCCTAGAGTGGAGTGGGAATGGAGATTTTGCAATATCCTTCCTCCAGGAGTGGGGAGGGAATGGAGATTTTACAGTATCCTTCCCCTGGAGTGGGGAGGATTTTACAGTATCCTTCCCCTGCCACGCCCACCAAGCCACACCCACCACACCCATCAAGCCATGCCCACAGAACCGGTAGTAAAAATATTTGGATTTCACCACTGGTCTGAACCGGCAGCAGCCGACCTCTGGTTGGGAGACTGATGTACTAGAAACAAGGCTGTCAAAATAAGATGGCAGCTACAGTGGCACAACAGAAGCATATAAAAATGGCATAACTCTGGTTGCATCGTTGTGACATTACCTTGACTTTAAAGGACCACTAGCAGAAAAGCAAATTACAGGCCGTTAAAAGGGGACCATCCCACTCAGTGGCAGGAACCTTTCAGAGCCAGGCTGGCCTGGGCGACTTTCAACTTTTGAAGCCTCTAACTATAATTAAACACCCTGAGACGTTTAAACAAAACAAGGCCACAAAAAGAATGAGATCTGTGTCTATGAATTCAAGAAATAATCTTAAATTTATTTATTATATACTTTTTATCCCGCCCTTATTTCTTTATAAGTAACTCAAGGCAATGCACTCTTTTGTTATGTTTCCCACAACGACAACTCTGTGAGGTAGGTTGGGCTGAAAGAGTGGGCTGCTTTTGAGTTTGGGATCCAGAGCGGTTGGCTCTTTAATTCACCCATCCAGTGCCCCAACTGGCTTGCTCAATGGGAACCCACAGAACCTGGGGGGCATTAAATTCAAGAGGCACAAACTAAAAGTCCTTCCTTTAGTATGTTATAGTAATGATCACTAAACCAAATGAACTACTTTTATTTTTGGAGATCTGTCAGCTTCTATTTAGGCATGGTAGCTAAAACAGAACCTTCCTATACAGGGGCAGTCTATCATAGTTTTCTAAGACACTGGCAAGTATCAATACAATGGGTACACAGCAATGGTGGGTTTCAAATTTTTTTACTACCAATTCTGTGGGTGTGGCTTGGTGGGCGTGGCAGGGGAAGGGTACTGTAAAATCTCCATTTCCACCCCACTCCAAGGGAAGGTTACTGCAAAATCCCCATTTCCTCCCGATCAGCTGGGACTTGGGAGGCAGAGAATAGATGGGGGCGGGGCCAGTCAGAATTTTTACTACTGGTTCTCCGAACTACTCAAAATTTCCTCTACCAGTTCTCCAGAACTGGTCAGAACCTGCTGAAACCCACCTCTGGTACACAGATGGAAAAATTGCAAGAATAAACCTCTGGTCTTGGTGACCGAGTCACATAGGATCTTGCAGAAATGTTTTTTTTTTTTTACTTATTAAATTTATACGCCGCCCATCTCAAGGCAACTATTGAATTGCTATTCCCAACCCAAATGGAAGTTTGCTGGATCAAACCTGCCCTCTCTAATTGGATGTCCCCTGCTTCTTGCAATTTCTAGAATTCCCACCACAGTGGATAGCTGAGGAATTTTGGGAATTGAAGTCTACACATCTTAAAGTTGTCAAGGTTGAGAGACACGGCTTTAAACCGATGAAGCAGGGCTCCGTATTTCTAGGGCTTTAGCTACCATGAAAGTAATCAGCATTCCAGCATGCCACCCATCCCCAAAGATCACTCCCCACTGCCCCCACACATACCATGTTATCCAAGCAGCCCATCAAGGTGGCATTAAGTCTCTTCTTGCCCTCTTTAGCTTGGTTCAGTTGCTTCTGCAGGTCTTTTTCCCTCTGTGCCAATTTCTCCAGTTGTTTTTCTCGCCTGGTTCTTTCCTGCTCCAGCTCGGCCACCCGCGATGTCAGGGTTGCTGTCTCGTTCGATGCCCGGTCATGGCACCCTCTCAGCTGGCGGGTTGCTTCGGATTGCCTGACCATCACAGCCACCGAGATGGTCACTGCAGCCACCAGGAGCAGCAACAGGGCACACAAACCCAGCACTTTTAGCGTGGCTCGCGTGGCCGAGGGCTCCATGTCTCGCTCAGGTGAGGTTTCTTACAACCGGTCTCTGTTGACGTGCTGCGAGCTCTGCCTGCTTTTCATTTGCTAAAATTGCTCTGCGTGGGCCTCCCCAAAGCAAGAGAAACCTTTCATCTGTGGCTCACCACAAACCACAATAAAAAGACCACGATAACGTTCGCTGCAATATGTTCGGCTATGAGCAGACTAGTATCTGTCAGAAAGAGCATCTTGAGAGAAGAGTCCAGAGAAACTCAAATGTAACCTCTTCTTTGTTAAGTGATAACCCACACTTTTTCTGCCTTTTTTTATCCCAACCGTAGAGTACAATGTCTTTGTTTTGCTTTGGCCAATTTTAGACTGTAAACCTAGGAGTCATGCTTTTGAACTTGTGTAACCACCCCTAACGTTGCCAAGCTCTTCCCTAACTGGCAAAAGTGATGGTAAACATCCTTTTGACAGCCAGTTTGGTACAGTGGTTAAAATACTTGCCTAGAAACCAGGAGGCGTGATTTGAGAGTTCTAGTCTGACCTTATGCATGAAAACTGGCTGGGTGACTTTGGGCCAATTCCCAGGAGACTGTGAGTTCTAGCCCTGTCAGGCATGAAAGCAGGGTCTTGGCAATTGGGCTCATATCTGTGATGTTTGCAGTGTCCCTTGCTTGTCAGAAGGTCACAAAATGTGATGACATAACCCCGAGGACTCTGCAACGGTCATAAATATGAACCTGTTTCCAAGCATCTGAATTTTGATAGTATGACCATGGGGATACTGCAATGGTCATTAATGTGAAAAGCAATCATAAGTCACTTTTTTCAATGCCTTTGTATTTTTTATTTATTTATTTGTTTATTTATTTATTTAGGGAATTTATATTGCCGCCTATTCGCACATGGCGACTCAAGGTGGCTTACAGAATATAAAACCTCATATAAAACGAACAAACTAATAAGACTCATATAGGAGCCTGAGTGGCGTAGCAGGCTAATGCCTCCTATTAAGGCAGCATTTAACATCCAGCTGCCTGCAATTACTGCAAGTTCTAATCTCACCAGGCTCAAGGTTGACTCAGCCTTCCATCCTTTCTAAGGTGGGTAAAATGAGGACCCAAATTGTGGGGGCAATAAGCTGACTTTGTATAAATATACAAAAGTATGAAGGCAATTGCTTAACGCATTGTAAGCCACCCTGAGTCTCCGGAGAAGGGCGGCATATAAATATAAATAAATTAATTAAAAAAATAATAAATTAATATAATAAAATCAACCCTCACCCCGACGACAGCACCTCACACGAGCCATTTAATGGGCTCCATCCCGCTCTGGGTTCCCCAGGCCCATTGGCAGAACCAGGTCTTCAGCGCCTTCCGGAAGAGTGCTAATTTCCAGGGGTATGATGTTCCAGAGAGAGGGAGCCACCACCATTTGTAACTTCAAATCTGGGTATTTAGTACCTTTTTTCAGGTCTTTTGCTGGGGTGAAATTCAGCAGGTTCTGACAGGTTCTGGAGAACCGGTAGCGGAAATTTTGAGTAGTTTGGAGAACCGGCAAATATCACCTCTGACTGGCCCCAGAGTGGGGTAGGAATGGAGATTTTGCAATATCTTTCCCCAGGAGTGGGGAGAGAATGGAGATTTTGCAGTATCCTTCCCCTGCCATGCCCACCAAGCCACGCCCACAGAACCGGTAGGGAAAAATTTTGAATTTCACCCCTAGTCTGTTGTAATTGAATGCTAAGAGACTGGTTGTAAGTCAAGTTCTGAAAATATAAGCATGATGTTGCTTAGAATTAGCTTACAGCAATGTACCGTATTTTTCAGAGTATAAGACGCTCCGGACTATAAGACGCACCTACCTTTTTTGGTGAGGAAAACAAGAAAAAAATCTGCCTCTGCCTCCCAGCAATCTTGCCTCATTGCAGCAAACAGCCTGCTTTACTTTCATTTTCGTTTTCAGCATAGCTTGATTAGCACAAGAAAAAAAAAATCTGCTCCAGCAATTTACCTCCTTGCAGCAAGGAGCAGAGGCCCGGGACAAAACAGCTGAGAGTCGGGAGGCCGATCCAAGGGACAATCAACTTGTGCTAATTAGACTGTGCTGAAACTGAAATGGGCTGTTTCTTCTTGCTGCTTGCAGCAAGGAGGTAACTGCTGGGAGGCAGAGGCTAAAGGGTGTATACATTCAGTGTATAAGACGCACCTAAATTTTCACCCCTTTTTAAGGGGGGAAAAGATGCATCTTATACTCCGAAAAATATGGTACGTTTCCATGATTGGTTCATGGCAATGTATGCTTTTCAAAATTTACAACAGAGCCTGTAGTACAGTGGTTTAAAGCACCCTGTTATTAACATCTATTAACATCTGCTGCTTGCAATTACTGCAAGTTCGAATCCCACCAGGCTCAAGGTTGACTCAGCCTTCCATCCTTTCTAAGGTGGGTAAAATGAGGACCCAGATTGTGGGGGCAATAAGCTGACTTTGTATAAATATACAAAAGTATGAAGGCTATTGCTTAACGCACTGTAAGCCGCCCTGAGTCTCCGGAGAAGGGCGGCATATAAATCAAATAAAAATAAAATTAAAAAAAAATAAAATTGTATAAAATAGGATCCACTCCAAGGAGTAGTGTGCCCATTTTGGAATCTGCTTCTGGGTAACCTTTGATTTGCAAATAAAAGTCTTAATCCTTTCCCCCTCTCTGATGTGGTTATTGGGCTTGCATGTCAGGTAAAGGACAGGAGATTTCTGGGACAATTGCAGGACAACCATTGATAGATTCCTATACAGAAAGGAGGCTGTCTGTCATGAACACATCAGGGTTCTTGAACTTTTATTCAAGTGCCACCAATAGTTGGCTGTGCGTTGATGGAGCATAACAACAAGAACCTGGGAATAAGAATAACCTATTGGAGATGGAATGGGACAACTCACCGTGGCCAACTCACTATTGTCTTGTGGTGAATTGTCCTAGACCCGTGATGGCGAACCTATGGCACGGGTGCCACAGGTGGCACACAGAACCATATTGGTGGGCACGCGAGTGTTGCCCTAGCTCAGCTCCACGCGCATGCACGCACCAGCCAACTGATTTTCAGGCCTTCCAGTCCCACCGGAAGTTGGGAAACTGGCTGTTTCTGGCCTCCGGAAGGCCTCCAGGGGGATGGGAAAGGCTGTTTTTGTCCTCCCCAGGCTCCTAGAAAGCCTCTGGAGCCTGAGGAGTGGAAAAAATGGGCCTACCGGGGCCACCGTGCCATCAGGTGCCAAAAGCAGGGGGAAGTGGGGAGGGTCACGTGCGCATGCACGGGAGGGTGGGGCGCATTGAATTATGGATGTGGGCACACGCAGTCGTGACCCCCCTATGCTCCCCCCGCTTTTGGCACGTGACAGCAAAAAGGTTAGCCATCACTGTCCTAGACCCTATTGGAGGAAACACCCAGCACCATTCTGGAATCCGATTCCTGAATTGGCAGAGACATCTATTTGACAAAGCTAAAAAAAGTGTGAATACCTTTCAGAAAACAGTTCCAAGGTATTCCTCAAAAAAGAAAGGCTTAACCCAGTTTGGCATAATGGTTAAGGCCCCGGTCTAGAAAGCAAGAGACCGTGAGTTCGCTTTAGCCGTGAAAGCCAGCAAGGTGATCTTAGGCCAGTCTTAGCCCAATACTGCATTCTAACCACTGCACCACCACAGCTCTTAATAAAGGTGGGATATAAATACAGTAAATTTTATTTATTTATTTATATATTTATATGCCGCCCTTCTCCGGAGACTTCAGGGCGTCTTACAATGCGTTAAGCAATAGCCTTCATACTTTTGTATATTTATACAAAGTCAGCTTATTGCCCCCACAAACCGGGTCCTCATTTTACCCACCTTAGAAAGGATGGAAGGCTGAGTCAACCTTGAGCCTGGTGGGATTAGAACTCGCAGTAATTGCAGGCAGCTGGATGTTAAATGCTGCCTTTAGTAGGAGGCATTAGCATCAGGCTCCAGAATAAACATCCTGTATAATAATAATAATTCATAAGCAATTCCCTTTCTTTATGCAGTTAGATTTATCACTGTTGAAGCCAGAATCAATCGATAACCCTAAATTTAGAGAAGTCACTAATTTGATTTGAATTGAATACTAGTTAAATTATGGACGTAATTGCCCAGTTAGCTCACATTAGCAGGAGGAACCAAGCACAAAGAATTGGCCAGCAAGAACTAATACATACTAATACATGTATAAATTTAATATAAACAAAAACAGAACAAAAACATACGCTGTTTGACTGAAGTCCACTAATCATTTTTCTTTATATCCCATGCCTAACCAGTGAGAAGTGTAGCGTATCCTCATCATAGCTGGATTTTGGTTCTGTACAGGTAGTCCTTGACTTACGACCACAGCAGAGCCCACAATTTGTTGCTAAATGAGGCCATTAAGTGAACTGCGCCTCCTTTTATGACTTTTGCCACAGTTGAGTGGATCACTGCAGTTGTTAATTATTATGCAGTCACATGACAATGGTGATGCTGCAATGTGTAAAAGCCAGTCATAAGTTACTTTTTTCAGTGCTGTTGTAACTTTGAATGGTCACTAAACGAATGGCTGTAAGCTGAAGACAATTGTAGTTGCGGTATGATTATGGTTTCTGGAGACGTCTGTGATGCTGGGAAAAGGGGAAGGAAAGAGAAGCGGTGGAGGACTCACAAGATGGATGGTCTCAATGATAGCAGGGATATGTACCTCATTGAATGGACCTGATGGACCAATATGGGGCATCATCGTTTAGAAGGGTCTCTATTTGGTCGCCGAGAGTCCAAATCAGCTGGCTACCACGTAATCAATTATGACAGCAAATTCTCTTATCACAGTTTCTCAATCTTGGGAACTTGAAAATGGGGGGACTTCAACTCCCAGAATTCCCCAACCAAATACAGATGGAAACTCGGAATAGGACAACTCTCCACAGCCAACTTGCCACGGTCAACTCGCTATGGGACAACTTGCCACGGCCAATTCACCACTGGACAACTAGCCACAGGACAATTTAACTATTAAATGTAATTATTCAAAATGCCTTGGTAAGGCCATACTTGGAATATTGCATTCAGTTTTGGTCGCCACGATGTAAAAAAGATGTTGAGACTTTAGAAAGAGTGCAGAGAAGAGCAACAAAGATGATTAGGGGACTGGAGGCTAAAACATATGAAGAACGGTTGCAGGAACTGGGCATGGCTAGTTTAATAAAAAGAAGGACTAGGGGAGACATGATAGTAGTGTTCCAATATCTCAGGGGTTGCCACAAAGAAGAGGGAGTCGAACTATTCTTCAAAGTACCTGAGGGCAGGACAAGAAGCAATGGGTGGAAACTAATCAAGGAGAAAAGCAACTTAGAACTAAGAAGAAATTTCCTGAGAGTTAGAACAATTAATCAGTGGGAGAACTTGCCTCCAGAAGTTGTAAATGCTCCAACATTGGAAGTTTTTAAGATGATGTTGGATAACCATTTGTGTGAAGTGGTGTAGGGTTTCCTGCCTGAGCAAGGGGTTGGACTAGAAGACCTCCAAGGTCCCTTCCAACTCTGTTATTCTATTCTATTCTATTCTATTCTATTCTATTCTATTCTATTCTATTCTATTCTATTCTATTCTATTCTATTCTATTCTAAATAAATATTTTAATTTTAGTCATTCACATTACATTCAATCCCTCCTTTTCTTTAATGTTTTGTTCTTTAATTATTCTATTCCACCATTTCTTTGATATTAGTGTAACACTTGTCCCAAAGCAAATTGTCCTGTGGCATGTTGGCAGTGGTGAGCTGGCCATGGCTAATTGTCACAGATCCATGGAAACTCTCTTTCTTTTGGAGTATCTGATTTTGGGAAAAGCTGCATTTGCTAGAATGGCTGTCCCACAATTTAAGGCTGGGAATTCATTTGGCTAGCAACTTTCAGGGAACCATCTTAGTTTTGCATTTTCCAAGCTTTTATGCTACCTGAAAACACTATCCTTTTTTTTTTTTACGTTTGCACAAACTTTAAACTTTGCAATACACTTCTGTCCAAGAAGGCACTGAACACATTTGTTTGTTTTTATTTAAATTTCTTACCCGCTTTTTGATACAAAACAATCCAAAAAGGCAAAGTAAATATCAAAGTGCACAAAAGAGTTAAAATAACATAAAATTACAATTAAGGTGCAAGCTATGCAGATCAGGCAAAATTATGCATGTTAAATGACACGCACATAAAGCTGCATACAAACTTTTAATACTTTAAAAAAATTCAAAAGTAAGGCAGAAAGTGAATACAGTGGAATTCAAATCTCAAAGAGCTGACAGAAATCACAACTGATTCAACCCTTTTTTCCCTAATTCTGGGTAGACACTTTAACATGAATAAAATATTATGAAAATACTTATTGCCTTCCCTGAATTCCAGGAGAAATAAACTAATAACTTAAGCATGTTTTTTTGGGGGGGGGGGGGGGGGGGGGAGAGATGGGATATAGGGGAGGAATCACATTGTTGGGATAAGAAAGGTACATAAGAAAGATCCTTAAAAATTAAGGTCTTGCTCCAAAGTTTGGTTATATAGCAGGGATGTCTGCAAGGTATGGTTAAGAAAAAAAATCAAAATGGTGGCCAGATGGTGTTGCAAATAGACGATGTGGATTTGTGCTTATTTTTTAACCACATGCTGCAAGCACCACTGTATTCTAGATCAGTTTCTCAAATCTTGGCCACTTGAAAAGGTGTGGACTTCAACTCCCAGAATTCCTTAGCCAACATGGCTGGCTGAGGAATTCTGGGAGTTGAAGTCCATGCTTCAAGTGACCAAGGTTGAGAACCATTATTCTAGATAATGTTAACACCCTTCTCCCCCAGATGATATGCTAGATATGGCATCAGACAGCACAAAGGAGGCCACTGATATGAAAAAGCAAAGCGTTGGTTGTTTTTACATTGTGCCATGTAATGTCCAACTGTGCTTCTTAAATCTGAAGGGTGACAATAGCAACGAGCAACATGGAGGTTAGGCCAACATGGAGATAGACTTGGTGACCACAGTCAGGTATCAACAACTGCTGCTGCTGCAAATGGACAATAACCTCCTTTTGGCGATTACTAAAAGAAAGACAAAAACAGAAAGTCAGTCAAGCAAATCTATGGAGAAGAGTTTGGGTTGAGTAAATGAAGGGATACAGGGCATCCTTGTATGAGGGAACGAGGTCAAAAAAAGATAAAATGGCAGCCATACAATCGAAGCTCCACAGTACGTGTGGAAAAGGGGAGAGGGGCTTCTTTGACATCGCCCACAGATGCTCCTGAAAAGCAAACCTGATTTATAAAATAGTCCTACCTCACCTTTATTATTGTGTTGAGCCTGATATTGATTAGGTATTTCTAAATTATCCAAAGTTACTCTGGGTAGTGAAATGCATGGCATATAAATTTAATAAATAAGTAATTTAATAATAAATATCTCTGAGGGCCATTTTTCAGTTTGGTAGTTACAGTATATGCATTAATTTAAATTTAACGAATTAGTCAATTTCTCACCTTAATTGCAGAGCATAACTTAGAGAGTACAATGATGATTAACTCTTAGTCCGATTTTTACATTCACAACAGAGTCCTACCCCATCCCAATTGTTATCATATTATCAATACATTATAGGTAGTCCTATAGAGCCCAAAGTTTCTACTGCTAATCAAGACAGTTAACAACAGGCAATTTGGTGTAGTGATTAAAAGGCACCAGACTAAAAACTAGGAGGCTGTGAATTTTGCCCCATTTTATGACCTTTTTTGCCACGGTTGTTAAGTGAATCACTGCAGTTGTGAAGGTAGTAACACAGTTGTTAAATTAAATTGACTTTCCCCATTGACTTTGCTTGTCAGAAGTTCACAAAAGTTTTTCCCATGAACTTCAGATCTCGGGACACTGACAGTGTCATAAATATGAGTCAGTTGCCAAGTGTCCAAATTTTGATATGTGACCTTGGGGATGCTGCAACAGTCGTAAGTATGAAAAACTGCAGTGATTCACTTTTTTCAGGGCCACTGTAACTGAAGCGTTACTAAGCAAATGGTTGTAAGTTGAGGACTATTTGTAGATGCGAAATTTACTTACAGTAAATCCTGAAGCTTCTGAGTCCAATTTTTCAAGAGCGCAAGTTCATCTACCAGACGGAGAGAAAAAAAAGAGCTGCTATAAAGAGCTACTATATACTATGTAGCTACTGTATACTACATACTGGCTACTATATACTATATAGCTACTATATACTGGCTAAAAGAGCTACTATAGAAAAAGAAGAGCTACTATAATCTACAAAGCATTTTAAAAAAATATTAAATTTCATCAAAGGATAAAAAATAAAGAAACAGTTAAAAAAGGGGAATTAGAGAAAGAAGAGATCAGAAAAATAACAAAATTAGGAGTGCAGAAGAGGGGGAAAAAGGGCTGGAAATAAAAAAAAGTAACTTCCATCTTTCTTCAGGACAGATTCAAATATGAAACAGTATTTCTATAATTGTAGATAGTTCTAGTCGCCAAGTCCCCAAATCAGACTAGTCCAGAGTTGTCTTGTATAAATTTAACAAACAAATAAAAGTTTCATTTCTTTCAGTTTCAAGCAAAAAGTCCAAAAGTTGTTTCCAGGCAGAAACTAAGCTAGATAAGAAGCCCCAAATCAACTGACCACATAGCAATTTTCTTTCTGCTACCATCCCAGAAAAGATTCAATCAAGCCTGTCTGCCCCTCCCCATCTTCGAATCCTTGTTTTAGCGAATGCATGCATCATCCTAAAAGAGGCATTATGTGGGAAGAATGCTGTTTTCATGGCATACCTGCTATCTTGCATTTTTACTGAACAGGTAAATTCAATATTTCAATTTAAAAAAAAAAATTTCCCCCATTACCTTGAGCATCTTGTTAGCAATTAACCAATTAAAATTTGCAGTCTTACAAAACGAAGTGTAGTAGAATTACATTTCAGTCCAAATATCTAGATGGTTGGCTAAAGCACTATAAGGAATAGGACAGCATTCGGAAGCTGGAATCTAATTTTTGTTCTCATAGTTCAGAATACCAAATACCAGAGTTGGAAGAGACCTTGGAGATCTTCTAGCCCAACACCCTACTCAAGCAGGAGACCCTATTATCAGTGATGGCTAACCGTTTTGCCATCGCGTGCCGAAAGCGTGGGGAATTCAATGTGCCCCATCCCCCCGAACTCGCCCTGCTTTTGGCATGCGATGGCATGGTAGGCCAGTTTTTCACCCTTCCCAGGCTCCAGAGCCTTTCTGGGAGCCTGGGGAGGGCAAAAACAGCCTTCCTCATCCCCCTGGAGGCCCTCCAGAGGCCAGAAACAGCCTGTTTCCTGACTTCTGGTGGGCCCAGAAGGTCTGAAAATCAGTTGGCCAGTACACTCATGTGTGCTGGACCTGAGCTAAGGCAATGCTCGCGTGCCCACCGATATGGCTCCGCGTGCCATAGGTTCGCCATCACGGCCCTATATCATTCCAGACAAATGACTGTCCAATCTCTTCTTAAAAACCTCCATTCTTATCAATAGAAAGTTTTTTCATCTTTAAAAAAATAATAATGAAAAGACGTAGAACCTTTTTGGAATTCTCTCCAATAGCTTTTCTCTGGGTCATGTGATCAGAAGAGAAGCAGATTTAAGGCTGGAGTAGTCAACAACATCCTACACAGGATATCTCCAACTTGTCAACCTTAAGACCTCTGGACTTCAACTCCCAGAATTCCCCAGCCAGCCATGTTGGTCAACTTAACAAGTTTGGAGACCCCTGTTCTAAGCTACCGTTCCCTTCTACTTTCATAGAGATACATTGGGGCATTTTCCCGCCCCCTCCCCACAGACCCTGGCTGAATCCAGACCTATTTTCTAACACAATCTTTCTTCTGCCAGTTTCTTACTCCTTGCCAAATTTGGTTCAATTCTGCTCAATTTGGTAGAGCAATCATATTGATGGGCAAAGACTCGTGACGTCTGTATGACTGGTCTCTTAGCAACCATTTGAAGTTATGACTGACCCCCCAAAAAGAAACTTATGGCCCAGATTCAAAGTTCTGACATCACCATCTTAACCCTTGCAGTCTTGTGATCATATTTGAATGCTTAGCAACCGGCCCACATTTATGGCCATTTGCAGCATCCTGCAGTCATCTGACTGCAATTTAAGATAATTATTTTTTGCTTGAAACAGGTTTACTTCTAGTTCCCAGTAAAAAAAAAAATCCATTGAGGACAATGGATTTGCTTAACGACTGTGGCATTTGCTTAATGCTGGTGGCATTCTTTTAAGGACCGCTGCAAAAAATGTTGTAAAATCAGGTAGGTGACCTGCTTAATGACTAGCACAATTCACAACTGTAATTCTGAGCACAGTTACAGTCATAAGTCAAGGATTCCCTATCTGTAATTTCATTTCATTCCATTGCATTGAGTTGGGAAGTATGAAAACAAACCTCCCCACCCAGCTCTTCTCACCTTCTAGAACTTTATTTTCTAATTCTTTCAGACGCAAGCGAGCGTTTAGCTCAGCCATCTGGGAGGTCAGGTTGGATGTATTTGCTTCTAGCATTCTCTGTAGCAGACAGGGGAGGAAAAAGAAATAAAACACACAATCCTTTCAGAGAACATCCTCCTTTCAAGCAAACTTCGAAGATGATCTACTGAGGAGGAGGTTTTCTACATCTGTGTTGAGTGCAACTATGTCTCACAGAGACTTTGACTCAATTCTATATTTATTTATTGGTTCAATTTATATGCCGCCCTTCTCCGGAGACTCAGGGCGGCTTACAATGCGTTAAACAATAGCCTTCATACTTTTGTATATTCCTGCTTAGTAGGGCTTTCGGCCCCCCCTAAGCGGTGTTCTTTTTTATACAAAGTCAGCTTATTGCCCTCACAATCCGGGTCCTCATTTTACCTACCTCAAAAGGATGGAAGGCTGAGTCAACCTTGAGCCTGCCTGGTGAGATTTGAACTCGCAGTAATTGCAGGCAGCTGGTGTCATTTAACACCACTTTAATCTGCTGCGCCACCAAGGCTCTTAGTGCCACTTTAGTGGCCCTTATGCTCAGATCAGGGCTGGGTTCTCTGCAAAAACTTAATTTTATTAAACTTCACAGTCCATTACAAAAAAGAAAACCAGCATTCCTAAGATTAATATCTATATATCTATATCTATATTTATATCGATAGATAGATAGATAGATAGATAGATAGATAGATAAGCACATGAAGCCTACAAAAGAGAAAAAGAAACATTGTATCTTTAACAGGGAAGTTTTAAAAAAGGGTGTGGCTCACTGACGAAGTCAAAAAAGACAGAAATGGTCCATCTGAGTCTCCCAGAGTGCAACAGGGAGTTGCAGGAAAAAAAGCCCAGTACTTGTGAATGAGATTTCACAGAACCAGGGTGGCAGAACATCATAGTTTACGTAGGTAGAAACCTGGCTAGATAGAAAAGCACATGAAGCCTACAAAAGAGAAAAAGAAACATACACACACACATATATACATAATATTTTTAAAGCCAGCCGAATGATTTTGGACCAATCAAGTCTCTCTCAGCCCAAGCCATCTCACAGTACTGGTGTGGAGAAAACAGAAGGCAGAAATACTAGTAGGTACGTTTAGGTTCTCGAGTTATAAATAAAAAAGGTGATATAAAATATAGTATATAAAACAAGAAGTGTCCTTAAAGTGATTAAAACAAATTTGTTGTATGATTTTTATAAGAATCGAATCTGCTCCCCGTGCCTGCCTCTGCCTTTTCCCAATGTTTTCTCTTCTTCCTTTCCAACGAAGACTGGAGATACAGAGTCCCTACTTATACAAATAGAGTTAATAGGGTGGGTTTTGTAGGGAAAGAAAATTAAAAGAAAACAGTCATAAATTATTAAGTCTTTGATCCCAGTAAGGTTAGACGTTTTACTGTCTCTCTGCAAAAGTTAATAGGAACCTGCAATTAACTTGTTCTCAGTTTATCTCCTTCCTACCAAAATTGTCGGTTTCTAATTCTAGGAGACCAGGCTTGGTTAGTAGTTAAGGCAACCAGGAGACTGTGAGTTCTAATCCTGTTTTAGGCATGAAAGTCAGCTGGGTAACTTTGGGCCAATCATCAGGAGACTGTGAGTTCTGGTCCCGCCTTAGCTATGAAAGCCAATTGAGTGACCTTGTCCCAGTCACTCTCTTAACCCAACTACCCCCACAGAGTTGTAAAAGGGAAAATGGGAGGAGTATTTGCCAGCTTGAATTGTGCATTGAAAAATAAAGCTGGGATATAAATATTTTGTTCAGTGAAAGGCAAAACCATCACAATTGTCTCTACATCTTCAAAATCCAGCTACACATGGAGCTGTAAGTTTCCTATTTCATTCCCATGTGCTGGTACTCCTGACTTAATCAGGGCTCTCTGTAGAACCATCCACCAATGGAAGCTATACCCTGTTACACTATTTTAACTCACCTCCCTTTCCAGTCTTCTCAAGACAAAATGTCTCCATTTCATTTTTCTTCATAGAAACTATGGATTCTATTATCCACCACCACTTTGTGCCGCTAAATCGCAAGGTCCTCTCCTCCCTCTATCCCCCCAATTTGCCTAGCTGAGTTACCCAAATCAAAGCTGGGGAAAACATTGTTCCTGAAATATACGTAGGCTATCTCATCAAGATAACAAAACATTGTCACAGTTTTTCTGTTTTTTTTTTTTTTGTTGGTGCCCTAATCCCTGTCCAAATTTCAATTTTTGCTTTGGTTCAGATTTTTAAAAAGAGTTTTGAATTGTTTGGATTTAGAGATTTGGATTTTGGTTTTAGGGATTTGGTAGAGGCGAAGTATATAAAAACTCAGTTTTGAAGAATGTTGCAGGATTAGAAGATCATAGGAAGAAAAGTAAGTTTGGATTTTGCTCCTTGTTTTGTGTCTAGGAAAATGTCTTCAAAGATAATTGGGAGTTTGGGATGTCAAAGTTCAATGGTATTGCAAGCAATAGATAACATCCTCTCAGTGAGTGGGGAGTTCCTGATACCTTATTGTGATTGGAAGGAACACCTGTCCTTCATTCCTCTGCCCTCCCCCAACTCTGGAGTTTTACTGGGAAATAGAAACAGAAATGAGGCAATTTCTGGAGACGCTGTTCTGCCTCCCTGTGGTGTTTGAGACATTAAAAACGATCCAGTTCAAGTCGAGAGTCAGGATTCAGCATCTTCATTGTCCAAACTGACCACTGTAGGTCCTGTAGTTTCCAAAATTTCCAAATTTTTTAAATGATTTGAAAACATTCCCAGTGGCAAAATAATTATTGGTGGCTAAACGGCCCCCTGATCAAGTTGCATTTCAATTGCTTTCCGTCTCATTTTTCTAAGGTGGGTAAAATGAGGACCCGGTTTGTGGGGGCAATAAGCTGACTTTGTATAAATATACAAAAGTATGAAGGCTATTGCTTAACGCAGGGGTTCCCAAACTTGGCAGCTTTAAGACTTGTGGACTTCGACTCCCAGAATTCTCCAGCCAGCATAGCTGGCTGG
>WNWU01000001.1:88308389-88321116 GCA_012654045.1 Ptyas mucosa
TATATATATATATATATAATTGCCACGTTCAAGACAGTGAAATTCAAAATAACCACTGGGAATACAAATGGCAAAGAGTTCTTGCCTTCATGTGGTCAATTTTTTTCACAATATTCCTATGATCTAAGGCGGGGGTGTCAAACTGGCAGCCCAAGGGCCAGATGGCTCACGCACAGGCCACACCCACCGTGATGCAATCAGGTTTGACACCCGTGGTCTAAGGTCAAAGTGACGGTAACTAGCCTAACAACAGCTATAGGGCTTGTTACGGGTTTAAGAGAAACCTGCTGACATGAGAATTTTTGTTTTAGAAAAGTAGACAGAAGCAATCTACCTTCCAACAATTGTGGGGACCAGCAGTAGAAGAAGACTGTGGTTCCGTCATTAACTAGTAGACTTGTAGAAACGTCTGGTTGACCATTGCTGGAAATCTGATCATAAGGTGGATGGATTTTTGACCCAATCCAGCAAGCAAATCTTTTTATTTTTATGGACACTAAGGTAAACACACTCTGTTTTATCTGGCTGATCTTACCGTTCCTCCTGGAATTCACGCTTTGCATCTGCCAACTGTGTTGTTTTGCTGCTGACTTGCTCCAGAAGATGTTCAATTAGATCTAAAGCAGGCAAGAAAGTGCCCATCAGATTTCCATATGGATAATTGCTTTGTATCCCCTCCTTATCTCCTCCCCTTCCCTGAAATTTAAGTTTCCAAATCAGTGCATTCAACAGCTAGTTGTTTTACTGTAGTACTTTAGAAAAAATGAAACTTTGACCACACTGTTGTGGCTGCCATCTTTACTTTTTGATTTCATCTTGCAGACAACCTTGTACCGTAAGTGTTTAGCTAACCTCGCCTATTCCAAAAGACTGAGGAGTTACTTCTTTGGAGAGGGAACCAGCAACAATGTAAACTACATTCTTAGGTATGGCTAATGTAATTAAAACAAGGACTAGGGCTGACATCAGGGGTGAAATGCTCCCGGTTCGGACCAGATTGCCCGATCCAGTAGCGATGGCGGCGGGTGGTTCGGAGAACCGGCAGCAAAAATCCCTGAGCCCCACCCCCCACCATGCCCAGCTGAGCCGCACGATCATCAGAGGCTTTTTTTTTAACTTTTAAAAGCATTTTTTCTACAACCTCTTCCAATGAAAAAATGCTTTTAAAAATAAAAAAAAGCCTCTGATGATTGCGTGGCTCAGCTAGGATCATCAGAGGCTTTTCAAAGCATTTTTTTCTGCAACGTCTTGGCCAAAGAGGTGATTTAAAAAAATGCTTTGAAAAGTCTCTGACGTTCCCAGCTGAGTTCCCTGATCAGCAGAGAGGCTTTTCAAAGCATTAGAAAAAATGCTTTGAAAAGTGTTTTTTTTTTAAAAGTTGGCCATGCCCACCCAGTCACATTACCAACCCACCCGCCCACCACCACCACCACCAAGCCATGCCCACAGAACCGGTAGTAACAGATTTTACATTTCACCCTTGGGTGACATGATAGCAGTGCTCCAATATCCAAGAGGCTGCCACAAAGAAGACAGTGTCAATCTATTCTCCAAAGCACCTGAAGGAAAGGCAAGAAATGATTGGACACTAATCAAGGAGAGATCCAATCTAGAACTAAGGCGGGATTTCCTGATAGTGAGAACCATTAACCAGTAGAATGACTTGCCAGTAGAAATTGTGGGTGTTCCAGGGGTGAAATCCAGAAGGTTCTGACAGGTTCTGGAGAACCAGTAGCGGAAATTTTGAGTAGTTTGGAGAACCAGCAAATACCACCTCTGGCTGGCCCCAGAATGGGGTGGGAATGGGGACTTTGCAATATCCTTCCCCCAGGAGTGGGGAGGGAATGGGGATTTTGCAGTATCCTTCCCCTGCCACGCCCACCAAACCACGCCCACAGAACCAGTAGTAAAAATATTTGGATTTCACCACTGGGGTGTTCCAATACTGGAAGTTTTTAAAAAGAGATTGAACAATGGTTTTTCTGAAATGATATAGGGTTTCCTGCTTGAGCAGAGGGTTGGATTAGAAGACCTCCAAGGTCCCTTCCAACTCTGTGATACTGTACATTGGGAATTTGTAGAACCCTAGAACAGTGATGGCTAACCTTTTTGCCGTCGTGTGCCAAAAGCGAGGGTAATTGGGGGGATTGCGCGCTTGTGTGCCCACACCCATAATTCAGTGCGCCCTGTCCCCCCACACATATGCGTGTGACCCCTCCGCTCCCCCTGCTTTTGGCACGTGATGGGATGGTGGGCCCGGTAGACCCATTTTTTTGCCCTCCCCAGGCTCCAGAGCCTTTCTAGGAGCCTGGGGAGGGTGAAAACAGTCTTCCCCACTCCCCCGGAGGCCCAGAAACAGCCTGTTTCCCAACTTCCGGTGGGCCCGGAAGGCCCAAAAATAATTGGCCAGTGCGCACATGCGTGCTGGACTGAGGTAGGGCAATGCTCGTGTGCCCACAGATATGGCTCTGTGTGCCACCTGTGCCACTCGTGCCATAGGTTCGCCATCACGGCCCTAGAACAAGGCAATGGCAACTTGCTCCCAAATTCTTGCCTGAAACGTTAGCAGCCATATGCCAGAAAGTGAGACTTTTGCTTTGGTCTGATATCTGTATTCAATCCAACAAGTTTGAAACATCCCCAACTTTAGAGGGCTTTTTTTCCAGGGGTAAAATGTAAAATTTGTTACTACGGGTTCTGTGGGCGTGGCTTGGTGGTGGTGGGGATAATGTGACTGGGTGGGTGTGGCCAACTTTTTTTTTTATTTTAACTTTTTAAAGCATTTTTTCTGCAAATGCAAAAAAAATGCTTTGAAAAGCCTCCGCCGATCAGGAACACAGCTGGGATCATCAAAGTCTTTTCAAAGCCTTTTTTAAACCACCTCTTCCGCTAAAGAGGTTACAGGAAAAAATGCTTTAAAAGTCTCTCTGATGATCCCAGCTGAGTTGCCTGATCGTTTTAAAAAATGCTTTGAAAAGTCTCTCCGACAACCTCTTCAGCGGAAGAGGTGGTTAAAAAAATGCTTTGAAAAGGCTCTGACATTAGAATTATGATTATAATGGGTAGAATTATAAGAGCTAGATATTGGAAATTAGATGTGAATTTTAGAATAGAAGAGTGGTATTGTGAAATGTGGAAATTAGCTTTAAATGATAAAATGACACGTGATATTAAAATTAGAAATGGTAACTATAAAGAAGATATTTTCTGGAAAATTTGGAAACCATTCGTGGACTATGCGCTGGGAAAATTGGATGCTTCGGTACCTGTACCCCGAGAACGTGGATTTTGGCGATTATGAGGATATATCCGAAGAACCAAATCTTCCTTTCTTATGTATAGCACAGGGTGAAGTATTGAATGTATATATTGTTTGTAATGTTATTTTAAAAAATAAAAAAAAATGTCTCTTGCCCAAGGAAAAAAAAGAAAAAAGAAAAGGCTCTGACAATCCCAGTTGTGTTGCCTGATCGTCAGAGCCTTTTCAAAGCATTTTTTTTAACCACCTCTTCCCTGGAAGAGGTTGCAGAAAAAAATGCTTTGAAAAGCGTCTAAGATCCCAGCTGAGCCGTGCGATCATCAGAAACTTTTTTTTTACTTTTAAAAGCACTCGTCACTTCTCGTCTGGACTACTGTAACACTCTCTACATGGGGCTCCCCTTGGGGTGCATCCGGAGGCTCCAACTGGTGCAGAATGCAGCCACGTGGGGGATTATGGGAGCGACGGAGCACTCCCATGTGACACCTCTCCTGCGTGAGCTGCATTGGCTTCCGGTGGACTTCCGGGTGCGCTTCAAGGTGTTGGTGATCACCTTTAAAGCGCTCCATGGCTTAGGGCCGGGGTATTTACGGGACCACCTTCTGCCACCAACTGCCTCCCACCGGCCAGTTTGCTCCCACAGAGAGGGCCTCCTCAGGGTGCCGTCGGCCAGACAATGTTGGCTGGCGACCCCCAGGGGGAGAGCCTTCTCTGTGGTGGCACCTACCCTCTGGAATGACCTCCCCCCAGAGATACGAGTGATCCCAGATCTCCAGACTTTTTGTTGGGCCCTTAAAACTCATTTCTTCCAGTCAGCTGGGCTGGCCTGACCCCATGTTACTGATTTTAAAGTTTTGATATGGATTTTAATTCGATTTTTAAATTATGGGCCATATCTATTTAAATTATTTTAAAACTTGTCTTAATTTTTGTACATAAATGTTTTTTAGTTGGCTGTGTACCGCCCTGAGTCCGGAAGGAGAAGGGCGGTATAAAAATCTAACCAAATAAATAAAAGCATTTTTTCAGCAGAAGAGGTTGTAGAAAAAATGCTTTTAAAAGTTAAAAAAAAAAAAGGCCTCTGATGATCGTGCGGCTTAGCTGGGCATGGTGGGGGGGTGGGGGGAGACAGGGATTTTTGCTACTGGTTCTCCGAACCATCCGCCGCCATCGCTACCGGATCAGGCGATCCGGTCCGAACTGGGAGTATTTCACCCCTGCTTTTTTCTGTCCTGTTAAGTAGGTAAAATTGTTTGAAAATAAATCTGTTACAATCAGGTGTGGGCTTCAAAAATTTTAGCAAGCCCGGATGCTGGGTGGGCATGGCCATGGTGGGCGTGGTCTAGTTGTCCTCTTGCACCATGGCGGGGGGAGGGCGTTTTTGCCCTCCCCGAGCTCTGGAGGCTTTCCTCAAGCCTTTGAGAGGGCGAAAACAGCCTCCCCAGGCTCCAGAGGCCCTCTGGAGGCAGAAACGGGCCCATTTCCAGCCTTCCCAAACTTCCGGTAGGCCTGTTTTTCACCCTCTCTGAGCCTCCGCATGCACCCTGCACTTACCTGCATCCAAAACAAGCTACGTAGGGACTCCGGGGAGGGGATGGGTGGGAGGGGCCAGCCAGGAGTGGGATTTGGGGGTTCTCTGAACTGCACAGAATCTTCGCTAGAGTTTCTCCCGAACCCCTGCGAACCCCCAGCAGCCCACCCCTGGTTAACATATTTGAGATGTGAGAATCACTACAGAATGGGAGAGGAGGTGAAATGGGAGGATCGTCGCAGCACCTGGGTAGGATTCCTATGTTTTGGGAATGGGACCTCAGGTTTTTCTGATTTTTCTTAAACTATAGAAAACCAAAATTAGAATACATTTCTTTCTCTCAACTGAAGATGGAAAATGTTGTTGCTGAGTTCTAGCAGTTGTGTTTAGGGGTTAATTGGGATGGTACATGGACTGCTGAAAAGACAAAACTTTAATGTATGATACTGGTCTGGAAACCTGGAGATTGTGAGTTCTAGTTCTGCCTTAGGCATGAAAGCCAGCTGGGTGACTTTGAGCTAGTCATTCTCTCTTAGGTCAACTCACCTACAGGGTGGTGGTTGTGGGGAAAATAGGAGGGGGGGAGTATTAGATATGTTTGCTGCCTTGAGTTACTTCGAAAGTAATAAAGCCTGGAGAACAAAGCTCAAATAAATAAGTATATTCAGAGCTTGACTAAATTCCGGTGCACCCATGTTTAAATAGAAACTGAACATGTACAATTTTTGTTCAGTTATGTCTAATGATTACCTTCATGAAAACTCATGCAAATATGACTGCTAAAAGATGTGAAGTCAGAACACCAGACTTTCATTTCCAGCCCGGGAAGATAGAACCAGAAATGAACTTTCTCATGTCTTGGAGGACTTGAGAAATGAGAGCCAGCAAACCCAGAGCCAAATTCTTCATTTTGATGGATGAAGGTTTGTTCATGTTTGCGGGATTGTTTTCACACTCCGTTGGCCTAGTTCTGGAAGGAACCTCTTACATATTCCTTTTCTTGTCTCACCTTTGAGTTTCTGTCCTTCTGCAGCTTGTTGGGTGATGGTTGTCATGAAAGACGTAATATTTTCTTGACTATTGTACTAGAAATGAAAATAAAGATTAACCAACTTACAATGCTGGAAATTGGGAAGACAAAGGCTTGGGCAGGGCTATGGTTATTTATCTATTTATTAGATTTATGTGATGCCCATCTCATTCAGAAGCAACTCTGGGTGGCTCTGAGAGATATAAATTTGATTAGCAAACAAAGAAATGCTCATTTCATAGTTGGGCAAAAATGGACTTTTGAGAGGATTGGACTACAAGTCCCATGAGGCTTTGCAACAGACAGGAAGAGAACTGGAGGAGTGCTAGGTATCCAAGTCTTATGTAATGAAGAGTAATAAGTTACAATTTATTCTGGAATCCATATTGCAAGTCTTCTAAGAGAATACAATAACTGAGGATAACTGGTGTTCTGCAGGGCAGCCAGGGAGTCAAAACAGCAGTCACAATTGTGTAACTGAAATTGTTTTTCATGTGTTGTGGACTGTGGTGCTCCTAAAAACAATAGGGCCCTGACTGCACAATCAGGGCTACCTTCCTGACTTTATTGACTCTTTTTAAGAGAGTCCTGAATCCCGAATGACAGGTTATCTTGATTTATGACCACAACTGAGACCTTAGTGAATCATGGGGTCATTAATTGAATCCAGTTTTCCTCCTTGAGGCACACCCTTCCGCTTTTTTATGGAAAGGACTGTGCCCTTAAATCTCCCACTTCGCAACTCACAACAGAAAGCCTGCATTCACTGAGATTGCAGGAAAATAGTAGTGCCTTTCCCCCCACCCCTCGGGAAAATCCACTTTGTTCCATGTTTGAACCTCAGCAGACTCCAAATTTTGGGCTTAGACAACTTAGAACTACGCCGACTTCAGTCTGACCTAAGCATAGTACATAAAATTATCTGCCACAATGTCCTTCCTGTCAATGACTACTTCAGCTTCAACCACAATACACCAGCAAATAATAGATACAAACTCAAGGTAAACCGCTCCAAACTCGATTGCAGAAAATAGGACTTCAGTAACAGAGTGGTCAATGCCTGGAATGCACTACCTAACTCTGTGGTTTCTTCCCCAAACCCCCAAACCCCCAAAACTTTAACCTTAAATGGTCTACTGTTGACCTCACCCCATTCCTAAGAGGTCTGTAAGGGGCATGCATAAGTGCACCAGTGTGCCTACTGTCCCTGTCTTAATATTCCTTTTTACTTACTCTTTTCATGTATTCAAATTATGTTTATACTTTTACCTGTTATCTTATATATGCTTGACAAAATAAACTTACGATTATGATTATGATTTTCAGGTAACGGACTGATGTCCCAGAAAAGCTGGGTTTATGCCCAGTTTGTAGAAGCACAATGACCCACACAACAGGCTAGAGCCGTGATGGTGAACCTATGGCACGGGTGCCACAGGTGGCACGCGGAGCCATATTGGTGGGCACACGAGCTCAGATCCGGCACATATGCGTGCACCAGCCAGCTGATTTTTGGGCTTTCTGGGTCCACCAGAAATCAGGAAACACACTGTTTCCGGCCTCCGGAGGGCCTCTAGGGTGTGTGGGGAAGGCCGTTTTTGCCCTCCCCAGGCTCCCAGAAAGACTCTGGGGCCTGCGGAGAGCAAAAAATGGGCCTACTGGGCCCACGGTGCTATCACATGCCAAAAGCGGGGGGAGCACAGGGGGGTGGGGCACATAGAATTATAGATGTGGGCACGTGTGCGTGTGACCCCACTGCGCTCCCCCCACTTTTGGCACGCAACGGCAAAAAGGTTAGCCATCACTGGGCTAGAGAGTGATAGGACAACTTTTAGTCTGCACAGAAGAAATGACACAAGCTTGTGTGTCCCTCACTTCCCTGGTCCCTACTTTATAGAAACAAGGAGGTTGAGTCACATTCATACGCCAATATATTAAAAGGATGATGTATGCTGCTTTTACCAATTCTTGTTATGAATCGGCAACTTTGACGTTTGCCACATAGGCATTCATTGTTAAAATCAGCAATCAAGCCACCATTTTCCTCTTTCCCATATCTAAGTTCCATTTTTATGTCTGTGTTTGCCTTGTCCTGTGATATATAGTGGGGTTACATGTCAGCAAGCACAATATGTTTAGAAATCCACAGCACAGCACTTAAACCATTCATCTTAAAATTTAAACCAAGCAGACTAAACAATTTGGGGTAGGATCTTAAGGTCTTTATCTATCAGGACAATAAATGTTTTTTTTTTCAGCTGTCAATTAGATTACCAGAGCACCAAACATTTCCACCAATTTTCCCCCACCAGCCTTCGATGATTGCTTGGGGGTCTAATCAATAATGCAGTGGCGTCACCAGGAATAAATCAATATTTTTGGCCCATTTCTTGAAATCCCTGGGGTGGAGGTTTAAAGTGCAAACCATTTTGTAGTTTGGGAATCCAAGAGACCATTCCTTGCACTGCCCAAAATTGGCAGCCGAACCTAACAATGAGCAATGGGCTGCAGACAAGGAGCTGGAGGAAAACTATGCTTGGAATCCAGCATTAAAGGCAATTCTGTGTTGCCTCGTTTTGACCTTGTCAAGATTGTTACATTTGCTTTACAGCTATTGTCTCCTGATGGATTTCTGTGTGTAAGTTCCAGACATTTTAGATAAGTGAGTAAGTAAGTAAGTAAGTAAATAAGGGAAGGGAGGGAGGAAAGGAAGGAAGGAAGGAAAGAAAGGAAGGAACAAACGAACGAAGGAAGTTGGCCCCTTCAGATGTTTCAAACAACCACTTCCACCATCCCCGGCCAAATGGCAAAGGATAAATGAATTAGGATCAAAAACTTCAGAAAGGCCCCAGTAGGGATGAAATCCAATTGTTTTCCCTACTGGTTCTGTGGGCGTGGCTTGGTGGGCATGGCAGGGAAAGAATATTGCAAAACATCCATTCCCACCCCACTCTGGGGCCAGCCAGAGGCGGTATTTGCCGGTTCTCTGAACTACTCAAAATTTCCGCTTCCGGTTCTTCAAAACCTGTTAGAACCTGCTGGATTTCACCCCTGGGCCCCAAGTTGTGATAAAATGCGTCAGTGGAGGTAAATTAAGGCTTCTCTGTAGATTTGCATTCATCTGCTTTTCTGAGAGATGAGCTACCGTTCTGAAGGCCTTTTCTCATTTATACCTAACCACAAATGTAATACAGGCCAGAAACTTCTTTTTCTGCTGTTTCCCCTTATTATCGCCTTTATCTTGCCTTGGCTCATGAGTGAAGCAGGCTTAAGTTATCCTTAGCAATATTGGTTGCAGTGTTTTGCAACGCCGAATTGCAAAGCAATGTTTTCTCTCTTACTCTAACACCCTACCCCACCCCAAGGACAGCCTTGAGGTGTACGTAAGAACGATTACGTTTTGTCCACCATTCTCCTGAAGGAAAATCAGAAGGTTACAAAGGCTGGGGACAGAAGAATCAACCACAATTTCACGCTGGTAGGATTTATTTATTTTTCTGATTCAAGGGACGGGTAGAGTGGGCGAAGACCCTAAAACCCACAAGGAGAAAACCCCCCCATTGCCATGTTTTCCCGATACACTAAGACTACCATTTCCAGAATTCCCAGCCAGACTGTCCTGCAGGGAGATTGTGGAAGTTGCCATTCCCATCAATCTGGATGGCATCCCAGCTGAGAGATTAGAATTCTTTGAGGAAAACAGTTAAGGTACGTACTTTGCCTTTAAATATTATTAAAACATTTTACCAGCTCAGCCTGGCAGGAGTTCCAGTGCCCTTCCATCGTTGTGAGGTTGTGCTTCACAATTCCCAGTTGCTCCTGTAACCGGGACCTTTCCTGTTCTGTCTTCTCCAATAGCCGCATCTTCTCTCTTAAAGTTTGGTTAGTGGTGGCCAAAGTAGATTTGAGGTTTTGGTTTTCCTTTTTCTTCGTCTCCAGAAGACGTTCTGCTTCAATCAGGGTCTGATTGCTAGACAGCAGTTGTACCCACATGGCATCCCTTTCCTGAGCTTTCCTTTCCAGAGCCTCGTGGACCATTATCTTTTCGTGGCGCTCCTGCGTGTACAAAATCAGGAAGACGACAAAGCAAAACAGGAAAAGGAGCGTGGTGATTCCCAAGCAAAGGGCGCACGCCTTCCCAGTCTTTCCTTTTGCAGATAGGAGCGGGATATCTCTTCCACCCATGGCAACCAAAGATTCTTCAAAGCCAGCAAAACCACTCTGCCTTTGGCACTCCACGGCCCTGGAGATTTGTGGCAATTGTGTGCTTCGGAAGGACCTGCCCCTCTCAAGTGCTTACCTCATCGGGGCTTCCTTTCCAAGAGTTTCAGAATTTGGCAGAAAGGTCAGATAAGCACAGAGCAGCCGGTATTTTATATCGAAACCTCCCTGCTCAGACTTTTGCTGGGTCCCCACTTGCATTTAATGAGCCTTCCACCCCCACCCACCCCCAATCTGGCCCTGTCTTCGTTGCAGGAGAGGGACAAGCACAAGCCATCTTTAGCTGCTGCAGTGTTCAAAGAAATGTTCTGCCTGGTGCCATCCAGGAGTGAAATCCAGCAGGTTCTAACAGGTTCTGGAGAACCGGTAGCGGAAATTTTGAATAATTCGGAGAACCAGCAAATACCCCCTCTGGCTGGCCGCAGAGCAGGGTGGGAATGGAGATTTTGCAATATCCTTCCCCCAGGAGTGGGGTGGGAATGGAGATTCTGCAGTCTCCTTCCCTTGCCACACCCACCAAGCCACGCCCACAGAACCGGTAGTAAAAAAATTTGGATTTCACCACTGCTCCATAGAATCGAGGGAAGATTCTCCTGGGCATGAGGGCGTAAAGTATTGTTGTTTTAAACAGGGAACCCAAGGGAAGGTTCTCCTGTTGAACTTCTGCCTGTTTTGCGAGTACTGATGTACTGATCCCTTTGTCAATGGCTACAACCTCTGGCCACTATGACCAAAAGAAACCGGTCCAGAACTTCTTAATTTTCAGATTTGGGGCTGAACTCTGTGGGTGATGGGGCCCTTTCTCTGGACCCCATCTCCTTGGTAAAATGTGGACCCAGATTGTTAGAATATGCTGATATTTGTAAAGCACTCATGAGAGTGATGTAAAGCACAATGGAGCAGTATGTAAGTTTAAGTGCTATTGCTACCCTTGTTAGTGATGGAAATACATAATCAATATAATCATATGTAAAACAAAATGGGGTTTGTATTGTTTCTATCACCAAAAATCAAGGACTTACTCTTCCTTTAGGATCTTCTCTTCTAGTACAGTTTTGGGATATTTTTACTCACTTCAGTAACACAGTCTGTTAAATATATCCTTGTTTCGGCATCGTCTGTGACTAGTCATGGCCTCAGGTCTGCCATCTCGCAATAGCAGATGCTTTCACGCCAGGTTTAAGGGGTTTCCTTTCATTGCAGTGTGTGATCGCCTTTCACCTTGCTACCCCCCAGGCTTCCCCTTTATTTCGCGTGGCTCTCCAGGCTCTCCGCGCCTGGAAGGGTCCCCCAATCGTGAAAAAAATCAGAGTTAAAGGACGGAGACCATCCTCTTTCCTCTGCACTGCCACAATGTTGCCACCGGAAGCCTGTATTGTTTCTAAAACGTGTATTGTTTCTGCAATGCTTTATATAAGAAATAGAATTATAAGCTGTTTTGTAAAGTATAAGCTTTTACAGACAAATAAGCTAGAAGTGTCAAAACTGCAAAATGCCAGCTGTAAACGCAAGTAGAAGAGCAAGAGCCTTGGTGGCGCAGCAGACCAAAGTGCTGTTAAAGTAGCACTTAGCTGCCAGCTGCCTGCAATTACTGCAAGTCCAAATCTCACCAGGCTCAAGGGTGACTCAGCCTTCCATCCTTCCGAGATAGGTAAAATGAGGACTCGGATTGTGGGGGCAATAAGCTGACTTTGTATAAAAAAATAACATTGCTTGGGGGCGGGGACGAAAGCCCTCCTAAGCAGGTATATACAAAAGTATGAAGGCTATTGCTTAATGCATTGTAAGCCGCCCTGAGTCTCCGGAGAAGGGTGGCATATAAATCGAACCAATAAATAAATAAATAAATAAATAAATAAAAGTTAACGAGGCTAAGAGCTGTGAAAGAAACAGGAAAAGAAGAAGAAAGGAGGGAGACAGAATGAGTGCTTAAGCAGGATGCTATGCTGAAGAACAAAGGTACACTTTTAGGAGCTTTGAAGAAGAAATGTTTTAAACAGGAGAAAGGGAGAGGGGAGGAAGTGGGCTTTCTGTGAGCGATAAATTGATCAACTATGCTGTACTTCCTGAGAATGCTCAGGAAGATAAATCTATCTCAGCATCTACTTCTGTCCTACTATCGCAGCACCATTGAGTGTCCTGACATACGGCATTCTTGCATGGTATGGGAGCAGTTCTGTAGCGGACAAAAAAAGCTTGACAGAGAATCATTAAAACTGCCCAGAATATCATCGGACTCCAGTTACCAGCCCTGGACGACATCTTCGAATCTTGCTGTTTGAGGAAGTTGCATAACATTCTCAGAGATTCTTCCCATCCTGTTTACAATCTTTTTGGACTGTTGCCTTCTGGCAGAAGATACAGAACAATTAAAACTCAGACCACACGTTTTCTGAATAGTTTTTATCCCAGAGCTATAATTGCACTCGACAATGAACTAAAGGGCCACCATCGGTGAGCTGTTGGACAGTATTACTTGGTCTGTTATGTGGATGTTTGGGTGGTTTAGGGGTGGGGAATTGTGGTGGTGGGGAGTGTGTTTGGGGATTGTTATGTCTGTTGGACCTGGTCTTTGGGTGCTAAGTGAATTTCGTTGTATGGGTATATTGTGTATACATGTACAATGACAATAAAGTTATTATTATTATTATTATTATTATTATTATTATTATTATTATTATTATTA
>WNWU01000001.1:88335020-88366983 GCA_012654045.1 Ptyas mucosa
ACAGAGAGAGAGACAGAGAGAGAGAGAGAGAGAGAGAGAGAGAGAGACAAAGGGAGACAAAGAGAGACAGACAGACCGACCATCCTTTCAGAACCTATCCTTCCATCCCTCCACCACCCAGTCTCAACTGATATAGCTTCTTGGATGAGAAGCAAAACATTTTCTTCATCAACGAATAAACAGTCCAGTTGCCTTTTGAATAAAGCACCTTTGAGATAACTATGACTTGGATGATTGAGAATCTCTGCAGATACCCCATCACATACTCCATCCAGGGGAGAGATCATAGTTCCCTTTTCCATGCTAAGGGCCAGCAGGTCTAAACTCATAACGTACCACTGGAAAAGACCCAGATCAGCTTGGCTCTGTGCTATCTAGGCCCATGGGTATTAGTGTCCTTTTCCCCCCTCAATTTTCAATCTCTCAACACAGAGCTTTTTTCAAAAGTGGGTTGTTCCAGATCTTTGAAGTGTTCCTTATTATCAGATTGGTAGTATAAATTGAAAAAAGAAAAGTTGGTTTCTCTTTTTGTGATGTTTAAGAACAAACCGGGGGTAGTATTTAATGACATTTCTGCAGCTTTCCTAAATGTTTGTTAAATTCTCTTTGAACCTAGGTAACCATTACCACATTCCCTGCAAAGCACAGAAAAGGAGTAGAAATAGTAAGTGAAAGAAATCAATAGCATGAGATATGAGGAAAAGAGGGGCTCCAATTATATCTACTCTGTACCAAAACCTCTTTTCTATCCTTGCAAACTCATCCTTGATTCCACTACATCAGGGGTGTTAAACTCACATTGTCACGGCGACATCACATGACGTCTCAGGACTTTTTTCCCCTTTGCTAAACCGGGCGTGGCTGTGGCCAGCGTGTGACGCATCCGCATTGTTTAAATCAGATTTACCCAACCTTGGCAACTTTAAGATACATAGACTTCAACTCCCAGAATTCCTCAGCCAGCCATTCAAAAAACCATCTCTTACAGATAGTCTTCTTACGACCACAACTGAGGGCAAAATTTCTGTTGCTAAGTGAAAGAGTTGTTGTGACTTTTGCCCCATTTTATGACCTTTCTGGCCACAGTTGTGAATCACTGCAGTTATTAAATTCGTAATATGGTTGTTAAGTGAATCTGGCTTCCTCGTTGACTTTGCTTGTCGGAAGGTCGCAAAAGGTGATCACATGACCTTGGGACACAGCAACCGTCATAAATTATGAGCCAAGCATCTGAATTTTGATCACATGACCATGGGGATCCTGTAACAGTGCTAGGTGTGAAAAAGTCATGAGTCACTTTTTTCAGTGCTGTTGTAACTTTGGTCACTAAACAGATAGTCGTAAGTGGAGAACAACCTGTACTTGCTATGTTTCTTTCACCATTTGAATATCTTAAAAGATCTTAATCTGTTTTCCCACAATAAAAGATAAAAATAAAGAATATAATTTCCAATTAAGCTCCTGGTTACCTAATTTTTTAATATATTCTACTTCATAGCTCTAAGGAAGGTTACTAAAGGAGTGAGCCTCTTAATAAGGAATTAAATATATATTCCTTCATCTTCACTCAGAAAGCTCAACCTGCCCAAGGAGCTGCTGATAGTTCTACAGAGGAATTATTGAGTCTGTCATCTGCACCTCTGTAACTGTCTGGTTTGGCTCTGCAACCCAACCAGACAGACAGACTTCAGAGGATAATTAGAACTGCAGAAAAAACAATTGCTACCAACCTGCCTTCCATTGAGGACCTGTATACTGCACAAGTCAAAAAGAGGGCTGTGAAAATATCTACAGACCCCTCACTTCCCGGACATAAATTGTTTCAACTTCTACCCTCAAAACGATGCTATAGAGCACTGCACACCAGAACAACTAGACACAAGGACAGTTTTTTCCTGAACGCCATCACTCTGCTAAACAACTAATTCCCTCAACACTGTCAAACTATTTACTAAATCTGCACTACTATTAATCTTCTGATCGTTCCCGTCACCCATCTCCTTCCACTTATGACTGTATGACTGTAACTTTATTGCTTGTATCCTCACGATTTATATTGATATTGTTTCCTGATAGCTTATTTGTACCCTATGACTATCATTAAGTGTTGTACCTTATGATTCTTGATGAACGTATCTTTGCTTTTATGTACACTGAGAGCATATGCACCAAGACAAATTCCTTGTGTATCTAATCACACTAGGTCAATAAAAAATTCTGTTCTGTTCTATTCTATTCTTGGGGAAAATGATACTATTGGCTTGTATCAACTGTCCACATTTTCAGGCATGTGTTTATATGTATTTATGTGGGTATTGCTTTTCTTCCCATCATGGCTAGTTAGCAGAGGTTGAAACTGAGACCTCCTGCATGATCAAAATATCTTGGTCTTCTGAACATTAACACGAGAAGACACCAAACCATCAGAAAGCAAAGAAAGTTGTTCCCAGTTTGACATTCACCAGGTACAGGTTATTATTATCATAATCAAAATTGAACTTTATTTGCCAAGTTCTCTGTAACAGTGCAATGTAATACAAGCTCTAGCAAATCCACTGCTGTGGCCAAAGTTTCAGTTATCACAGTAGATAAATGTCCATGTCTGGCATCAGAATCAGGTTTCTGTCCTAACAGGGCGCAGCTCAGAAGTCTCCAAAACCCACATGCAGGAGGAGTATGGTTATGCAGATGAAGTAGGGTGAGAGTTGACACTTGAGTACCACCCAAACTTGGCAGTGTCCAAAATGGACTAGAGGAGGAGGGCAGCAAGGAGAAGTGGGAGAAGGACCATAGAAGGCCCGAGGAGAAGGCCTCCTTTGGAGCGCTCAAGAGGTTTATGTTTCATAAGCTGATCGTCCAGATGCTGAATCTCCTTTCTGTGGAAAGAGAACATTGTCGCATTAGAAGAATATTTTTTAAACATTTGCACTCAGGACCTCTTCCCGCCTTTAAAAATTATGGAGGATTCCAAAAGAGCTTTGGTTTCTATGGGTTATAGTTATCCATATTTTCTGCCTTAAGTTAAAATAGCTGTATTTGTAAAATATTTATTTATGTATAAAGTACAATGTAAAATCCATTAGCTTTTAACATAAATAAAATATTTTTAATGACAACAACATTGTATTTTTAATAATCTATATATATAAAAATGGCTCTGTGTGTGTGTGTTTGTGTGTATGTTCCATGTTGGAATGCCTCAAGCAATTTCAACCAAACTTGGTACACAGATGACTTACCCTCTGGAAAAAAATACTGTGGGGTAAGACACACCTAACACTCCTCAGGGTGGGTATTCTGTTAAGATACAGCCTGTTGTGCCTTAAAATGGCTTCTACTGTACTGCCTTAAAATGGCTTCTACTGTACAGCACAGTGGAGTTGCCATGGTAATGGCTTCATAATATTCCACAAGGGGGCTCCCTCTGGTAAGGGGGAAAATCCAACATTAGAAATTACATTTGATCCAGACATTTTCAACAAGGCTTTGATTATTCCTG
This sequence comes from Ptyas mucosa, assembly GCA_012654045.1. NCBI lineage: Eukaryota > Metazoa > Chordata > Lepidosauria > Squamata > Colubridae > Ptyas > Ptyas mucosa. The sequence goes on from WNWU01000001.1 coordinate 88,338,520, forward strand.
TCTAATAGAGGATTGGGATAAATAAATACCTGGGCACGCCAGGTTATCAGCTAGTGCAAAATAATAATGACAAAGTGACACTGTTTTAATTTTTTGCAAATATTTTCAATGCCTGGCAAATAATTCTGAATTTGTGGACCCCCCAAGAGGGTCTTGGTGAATTTTGAATTTATGATTGCCAATTTATGCCAACTGTAGTACGTAATAGATTAATAGGTAAATGGAATGGTGACCAGGCTATTCAAGAAAGTTAGCCACGGTCGCTAAGAAAGGAACATACCCATCTGGAGACAATCTACCTCGGAACACCTGAGACTAAAAAAAGAACCAGGAGAGGAACATTACCCTCTTACCTGGTTCTACATTTCCTGGAATCACCTGGTTGTCTACTTGAGAATTCCCATCATGGAAATTCTTCAAAATTTAAAGGTGAATATGTAGAATCGTAATTTTGTATTCTTACTTTTGTTGTTCCGTCATCTGTTGTAAGTTGGAGAGTTGTTCCTTAAGATGTTTAATCTCCTCTAAAGAAAGGAACCAAGAGTCACAAATTATCTTCTGCTTCTTAAACTAAGTTTATATTGCAGTATCTTTCCTTACTCTCTGCAATTTCTTTCCTTTATATTCAAACATGACTTAGAGTTTTCTTGATACTATTGAAAAGTTGGGCTTAAACACTTCCCCTCCAAACTTTCACACAGCATATCCGAGATACCATAATGCCCCTTAAGCATCTGATAAATTGACCCAGTGATTAGAGATCTGAAGAGATACAATTCAGTTTTGGTGCCCCCAAAGTTAAATGATACTGGAGCCTCTCCAAGTTATTAATATCAAGCTGGAACAGGTAAAAATCAGACTACAGTTCTATTAAAAAAAAAAGATGGGCTTAGCTCTTAGATCATTTCTGATTTGCCAAGTAAATCAAGGGCAACCAATGTAGGGCTCTGACTTTGATTGTCCAAGAAAAGTCAGTCTCCTTAAAGAGATGCTATAAGGCTGGGGATCAAAAAAGGAGTTGATTGGAGAAAGGGAAATAAACAAGAGAAGCTTGCAATTTGCACACGTACACAAAATTCCTATTAAAGTGGACACCATCAGTTAAGCTAAACTAGTTACTGTGGGGTCCTTGGTGACCTCTAAGCTTGGTTGTTTTCTTGCAGATATTTCACTACCCAACTATGTAACATCATCAGTGCTAATGAATAAAATACATTAAAACCAGGTTTTAATGAGGTGAAGGGAAGGTACCTTGCAACTATATTTTTTCCATTGACTAAAAAAGTGTGTTGATGAATTTTGTCTTCATAAAGATCCCAACAATGGTGCTGATTCAGAAAATTACACAATTCCAGAGTAGCAATAGCACTTAAGCATATATATGGCTTTACAGCCCTCTCTAAGTGATTTACAGAGATAGCATATTGCCCCCAATAATCTGGGTGCTCAAAAAGGATGGAAGGCTGAGTCAATCTTGAGCCAATGAGAATCAAACTCCTGACAGTGGACAGAGTTAGCTTATAATACTACATTCTAACCACTGCGCCACCAAAGCTCTAATGTCTTGTATGACTCAAATTACTGATGAAAATGTCACTTGGGGGCAGTCAAATCGTGTTCTAAGCAGGGACAAAGCTTTCCCCATTGTCTTAATCTACTAGCTATGAGTTCTCTTCCAAAATTCAATTTATTATCACCCACCCTGCTCCCCATTGGTCCACCTCACCTTCAGCAACTTTGTTTTTCTCCATTTCTCGCTGGACAGCTTCCTTCATTTGGGATGTGGCATTTTTTTCCACACTTTTCTAGATGGAGACCAAAAGGAAAGATATCTGTCAATTCCAACATCGTTGTGTTGAACCTTCTCTTTAAGACAGGACTAGTGTCCTAAAGTCTAATAGTGCTGTCATGTGCAAACCACAGGTATTCCTTATAGGAGCAAATTTGGGAGTTGAAGAAATAAGAGAGAAAGAGTATTGACACTTTTGAATTAATACTAGACACCTTAAGATCTTCCCTCTTAAGAGGGGCTTCTATGCTTTATAGCAGGAGTGAAATGCTCCCAGTTCGGACCGGATCACCTGATCCAGTAGTGATGGTGGTGGGTGGTTTGGAGAACCGGTAGCAAAAATCCCTGTCCCTACCCATGCCCAGCTGAGTCGCGCAATCATCAGAGGCTTTTAAAAAAAAAATTAAAAGCATTTTTCTACAACCTCTTTGGCCAAAAAAATGTTTTTAAAAGTTTTTTTAAAAAAGCCTCTGATGATCACGCGGCTCAGCTAGGATCATCAGAGGCTTTTAAAAGCATTTTTTTCTACAGCCTCTTCGGCGGAAGAGCTTGTAGAAAAAATGGTTTTAAAAGTAAAAAAAAAAAGTTGGCCACGCCCACCCAGTCACATTACCCCTATCACCACCAAGCCACGCCCACAGAACCGGTAGTAACAAATTTTACATTTCACCCCTGGTTTATAGATGCTATAAATCTTACTGACCCAGAAGGGGCTTCATGCAACAAATGGAAACCAGTTGCATAGCATTTATAGCACAATGGTAATACTTTTTCTCCCCCCCAAGTTTTTTATTTTTTCATTTTTTTACAGACATATCAATGCGTGAACAGTGCGGCACCTGAGTGTCCTACATTTTAATACAAATAAAATAATATTCGTCTACTTTTTACTACGTTTGACAAGCTTATATAATTCTGGTAATAGTACACATATTTATGTTAAGTTATAATCTTTCATTATTTAATTATTTAATTATTTAATATTTCAATATGTTACTTTTATGCCAATCACCATATTATTCAAGCATACATAATAATGCCATCATTCAAATTCTTTCCCCTCTTGATATTACTACACTTTATTATATAAAAATGTGTATTCCATTAATCCCCCTCTCTCTAGTTTGCATCCCTATTGTAATTTTTCATTATGCCACTATTATATTTTAAAAATATTCCCTTTCTTTCAAGTATTTTGGATGTCTATGGAAATTCTCAGTCATCAGGTCATGGTGGTCTCAAAGAGCCTTGGTGGTGCAGCAGACTAAAGTGCTGTTAAGTAGCACCAGCTGCCTGCAATTACTGCAAGTTCAAATCTCACCAGGCTCAAGATTGACTCAGCCTTCCATCCTTCTGAGGTAGGTAAAATGAGGACCCAGATTGTGGCGGCAATAAGCTGACTTTGTATAAAAAAGAACACTGCTTAGGGGGCCCCTGAAAGCCCTACTAAGCAGGTATATATGAAAGTATGAAGGCTATTGCTTAACCCATTGTAAGCCGCCCTGACTCTCCGGAGAAGGGAGGCATATAAAATCGAACCAATAAAATCGAACCAATAAAGGTGCTTTTTCCAAAGCCAACTGGGCTTTGTTTTTGTTTTTCCTTGAAGATATCTTCAAAGAAAAGGGGAAAAAAAGCTCAGTTGCCTTTGGAAAAAACACCTTTGAGACAGTCTAAGTATTTTGGTTCTTGGAATTCTGAATGAGAAAATGGCCTGAGAGGTTTCTTGGGAAGTTATTACACATTACATGCCTGGCAGAGCTTGTTTTCCAGTGTTCATAAAGGACAGCTGAAGATTCACTTTTTTGAAATATCTGTTCAAGAACTCTCTGTGTGTGTGTGTCTGTCTGTATGTGTGTGTGAGTGAGAGGGACAAAATGGAATTTTTTCAGATACCAAGAGGCCCAGAGGTTGTTTACTTGACTTTCCCTTCTACATATGCCTATTCTCCCTGCCATGACTGATTCAGTATAATTAATTTCACCATTGTTTTAAACCTACTGAAGTTTGTACCAGGGACATTTTGAGGAACTGAAATTGCTCTGCTGCATTCTTGGAATTATGCTTGAAATCTGTCTGCCTGCCTGCCTGCCTGCCTGCCTGCCTGCCTGCCTGCCTATCTATCTATCTATCTATCTATCTATCTATCTATCTATCTATCTCTGCTTTCATTTATTTTCTAATGTTTCTAGCCTATCTCAATCCTAGAGAATTCTTGATGGTATACGAGGAAACCAAGGGTGAAAGAGAAAGAAAGAAAAAAAACCAAACCATTATAAAACAATCACTTAGGGCAAATAAAGTTGATTTTGTTACTGTGAATGGATCTTTGCAAATCCGTTTTACCATTTAAAGTTGTCTTCCTCTGTGGCCAGAATCCCCAATTTGGCAGGGTTCCCCAATCACTTCCATGGTCTCATGTCAGAAAAATAAGCTATCATCTAATAGACTGAAAGAATCTCAGATTGGAAGGATCTGCTTTATGCTCAAGAGTTTCCTTTGTGTTGCTTCTTGGATTATTAATTTAGCCTACAACTGTAAGTCTACAGTCAACAATTTGCAACTGATAGCTGGAGATAAGCATTGCTTATTGTTAATCATTGATTAAGTTCAGCAGTTAGATGAATGTTATTGTTTTTGTCAAATGAAACCATTTCCACTTTTTATTTAGTTCATACAATTTGTTTTATCCTTTTTGAAAATTAATCCAACCATTAAAAGTGCTTACAATATACTGGAAAAAGAGAGAGACTGGTGGTAAATATTGGAAACTTATTTGCCAGAAAATTTATTACATAAAATCTGAAATATATCATTTCATTATTTTTGTTGTTGTTTTTAAAATTCCTGCCAACAGACTAGTTGCCTGAAATGATTCCATCTAAAAAGTGGGCCAGCCATTTTTTAATCAAGTATTGTAATAATCAAAAATAATGATAAGTTTATTCAATTAATAAGACCATCACGCCAAAAGATTCAAACTGCCCTACAGGATTAAAACATTATGAAAAAAAAATGCAAATACTATAGGAAATCAAGGCCAGACAGGAGGATATAAATCAGTTCCAGACAGCCATCAGCCATCAAGTTTTCCTGTTTTGACTTTTGCAGTTTTCCTTGCATGGATCCTTGGCCTGGCTATCCCTGCTTATCAACTCATAAGATAGGAACCTAGAGGTTAAGTCAGAATTAGATAACCTGGTACCCTCCAGATGTTTTTGACTACAAGTCCCAGCCAGCAGGACAAATCTAGCCATTGCTATTGAAAACAACCAGACAGAACAACTGAAATTTGGGAAGCCTACATACACTTAATTTTCTTAGATTTTGGGGGGGGGGGGGCAAGCACACATTATTAGCCTGCCCTAATTGAATGTGCGTGTGTGTGTGAGATGTATGTGTGTGTCAGGGAGATGGGGCTTTTGTGTATTGTTGGCTGAACTGCCATTTTGTTCATGTTCTTTTTGTTGTTCTTATTTTACTTTATTTTTATTTGATTTGATTGTTGGTTGGTTATATTGTGACTCACACAGCATTGTCTGGACTGCCTGGGGAGGCTCCTAAATTAATCAAGTCAAGTCATGTCTGGGAAAGGCTCTTAAAATTAGTCGAGCCAAGCCAAGCTAAAGTTTAATAAACTAAACTATGGATTAGTATGTACAACATCCTCAGCTTGCTAATGTGCAGCCAAAATGTTGGAGATGTGATTGTTTAGATGCTACATATTATCACATCTGGTGGACCTGCAGGAAAGTGAGGGCCTTTTGGATAAAAATCTGGTGAGTTATGCAAAATGTTTTAAAGAAAAAAATACAATTTTCTCCGCAATTTTTTTTATTGGGTATAGTTAAAGACTTTACATTGGGTGAAATTAAATTGATTTTGTATATGGTGACAGCAGCTAGGTTGTTGATTGCCCAACATTGGAAGAGTGATGTTTTACCGACGGTTGACCAATGGACCCAGAAGATGGCTGGATTTGCAGAAATGGCAAAGGTTTCAGCTTTTTTAAAAGACCAGACGCATGAGAAGTATATACAGGAATGGAAATTATGGATTGAGTATGTACAGAATAAGTATCAGACTAGAAAATATTATATCGCTTTTAGCTGAGATGATTACGTTAGTATGTTAGTAAATATAGAAAAAAGATATGGAAGTTTGAATAACATATATATTGTTTGGGAATATTAATATTGCATATAATGGAAGTCAAGGGGGGGGAGGGAAGAGGGAGGAGGGGGAGGGTTAGGGTGGGGATGGGAAGGATTTATATATTGTTTTTATATGTATTCTACAATGTGTGGCTAGGGAGGGGGGGGAAAAGGGGGAAAATTTGTATTGTTAAAACTTTTTCAATAAAAAAAAAACATCCTCAGCTTGCTAATAGGATCGTGTTAGAATTTGCCAATAATAGTAGTAATAGTGATAGTAATAATAGTAATAGTAGTAGTAATAATACTAATATTAATACTAATACAACAATAATAATAATAATAATAATAATAATAATAATAATAATAATAATAATAATAATCGATTCGACTGCTTTACCAGCTGTTCCTGACAGGAGCCCCAGTCCTCCCTAGCCTTCACCAGGCTCCGGTTAGCGGTCTCCAGTTCGGCTCGCAGTCCATCTCTTTCGACCCTCGCCTTCTCCAGGTCGCTCCCGGTCTCTTCCACGCGCTTCTCCATGGAGCCCAGGCTAGCCCGCATCTGGGAAGTTTGGTTCTGCAACTCCGCTTTGCATTCCTTCAGCTGGTTAACCGGGTCCGAATAGAGGTGCTGCAGGTACAAACTCAGGAAAACGACGCATAAGACGAAAGGGACGGCAAAGAGGACCGCGCAGCAAATCCTCAATTTCATGCCTGTGTAACAAGTCGCGTCCTTTTGCTCAACCTGCAGTTTAGCCTTTGGGGACAGGGGCCCGCAGACGTCCGGGATCTGTTTACCCATCGAAGAGAAATCGGCGGAAATCCTCACCAAAAACGCTTCGCCCGTCAGTCTCTCTCTCTCTCTCTCTCTCTCTCTCTCTCTCCGCACAGACTGGAGCCAGAGGAGACGCGCCAAAGCTAAGCTGAGGGAGAAACGAAAGTGAGCGAAAATCACATTCCGAGGCGGGGAGGGCGATTGGGATGTCGCGGGAGGGGAAAGGGGAGGAGGTGCGTGGGAGAGATGGCGACTGTTCTCCTTTGGAGATGGGCCACCTGGTGTTGCTGAGGTTTTGGCACCGCAATGCCCCCTTTTCCCAGGTGGAGTGGCCTACAGCATAGTGCAAAAAAGGTTCAGGGGCACCACGACTGCACTTCAGAAAGGGTAGAGGAGCAACTCCGAAAATGCCTTATTTTAATGCTTTCTTTATGGAAAACATGTATATGTAGGATTCATTATGTATAAGAAAATGTGCATTTTATATTATGTGTATAAGAAATAAAACTGGAAAACTTTTCCCAAAATAAAAAAGAATTAATTCTGATTTCCAGGGGCCAACCCAGAAGTATTGAGCAGACCTACATAACTTAGGATGGAAAGAGGGAAGGGCAAATTAAAATGGCTTTTGGCTGAAAGGGTCTGGATCAAATTTATTCCAAAAGTCTTGAAGCAAATGGTTCCCCCCCCCCCCCAAAAAAAAATCAAAATCACTACGAAACAAAGTACAAGGAGACACAATATTCAAGTTATCAATGTAGACTGGAGAGGACACAATGATTTCTTTTGATCCTCCTCCGATACAGGTAGTCCTCAACATGCGACACAATTGAGCCCAACGTTTCTGTTGCTAAAAGAGACATTTGTTAAGTGAGCATTGCCCCACTTTACGACCTTTCTTGCCACAGTTGTTAAGTGAATCACTCCAGTTGGCAAGATAGTAACCGGTTGTGAAGTGAATCTGGCTTCCCCATTGATTTTGCTTGTGAGAAGATCACAAAAGGGGATCACATGACACTGAGACACTGCAACGGTCATAAATATGAACCAGTTGCCAAGCATCTGAATTTTGATCACACGATCATGAAGATGCTGCAAAGGTCATAACTCTGAAAAATGGTCATGTCACATTTTTCAGTTGTCCTTCTATTATAACTAATATTAATAATATGATTAATACGGGATCTGCTAGATGATCACTGGACAACTTTCTATTCATTTCTGTTCACTTTATTCTAAAAGCAAGAAATGTATCCAGTTGGAAAAAGTACAAATTCAGCCAAATTCCTTTTGGATAGGAAATACTTTGTAAGGAGGCCTCTAAGTTGTCAGAAGAAAGGAACATTCTGGTGACATACAGCTTAAAAGTTGGTTAGGTCAAGGGTATCTACATGAGCTAGGAGTCATCTATCAACAGAAGATAATTTGAATCTATACTCCAGTAATTTACAGAAGAATTATGATTGTTTGGCAAGGATAATGTAAAGCTTTAGTAATTATTAAATGTAACAAATGTATGTAATAATGAAAACTGCTGTATTAACAGAATCCTTTGTTTGAAAGGGTATAAAAACTGTGGTCTCAAAATCATAGGTTGTTCAGACTTTCAGGTATGAATCTGCTCTGAACCTTGCGCAATAAACTGGCTCTGACTGACCCGGAATGTTGTTCCATAACACTTCAGTTGTCCCCCAATCCTATATAATCCTATATAAAAGGAGCCTGAGTGGCGTAGCAGGCTAATGCCTCCTATTAAGGCAGCATTTAACATCCAGCTGCCTGCAATTACTGCGAGTTCTAATCTCACCAGGCTCAAGGTTGACTCAGCCTTCCATCCTTTCTAAGGTGGGTAAAATGAGGACCCGGTTTGTGGGGGCAATAAGCTGACTTTGTATAAATATACAAAAAGTATGAAGGCTATTGCTTAACGCATTGTAAGCCGCCCTGAGTCTCCGGAGAAGGGCGGCATATAAATATAAATAAATTAAATAAATAAATAAATAAATAAAAAATATCCTTGCCTTCATTTTTTTTCTTTTCTTTCAACAAGAAATAGAGAAGTTTGTTTTTGTTCTGTTGAAATTCATGTTGCAAGTTTCAGCCCAGTGTTTCTGCTGGTCACAGTCCTCTTGAATCGTGACAATGTCCCCTTCAAATTTGCTAAACCTGCTTCTAGCTCTCATCCACTTGTGTATAAATATGTCAAACAGCCTGGAAGAGGTTCCAGTGGTAGGGCCCTTGGTACTTCCTTCTGATTTAAAATGGAGCCATTAACAGGCGCTCATGGGGTATAAATCCAACTAGTTCTATATCCATAACGTGGTCTTGGCCACGGTTTGTTTATATATTTATTTGTTACATTTATCTCCCTTTCCAAAACAACTCTGGGAGGCTCATAAATATAGAAAAAATAAAATAACAGGTGTAAAAACCTGTTATAGTTATAGTAAAAACTATACACCAAAAGTACAAACGTTATGGCAGTGAAATAACGGAATAACAGAATAACAGAGTTGGAAGGCATCTTGGAGGTCTTTTCGTTTAGCCCCCTGCTTAATCAGGAGACCCTATAATGGTGATGGTTAATCTTTTTGCCATCACGTGCCAAAAGCGGGGAGAGTGCGGGGGGGGGGGGTGTCGCGTGTGTGCACATGCCCATATCCACAATTATATGTGCCCCGCACATGTGTGCGCGACTCCCCCACTCCCCCCACTTTTGGTACAGGATGGCACAGTGGGCACGGTAGGCCTGTTTTTTGCTCTCCCCAGGTTCCAGAGCCTCTCTAGGAGCCTGGGGAGGGCGAAAAAGGCCTTCCCCGTCCCCTCGGAGACCTTCCGGAGGCCAGAAACTGCCCATTTGCTGATTTCCATTGAAACAGCAAACAGACTGTTTCCGGCCTCTGGAGGGCCTCCGGGGGGGTGGGGAAGACTGTTTTTGCCCTCCCAGGCTCCTAGAGAGGCTCTGGAGCCTGGGGAGGGCAAAAAACAGGCCTTCCCCAACCAGGCCCTCCGAAGGCAGGAGAAACAGGCTGTTTCCCTAATTCTGGTGGGCCCAGAAGGCCCCAAAATGAGCTTGCATGCCCACCGATATGGCTCTGTGTGCCATAGGTTCACCATCACGGCCCTATAAGATTTCAGACAAATAGCTGTCCAATATCTGCTTAAAAACCTCCAGGGTTGGCATACCCAAAACCTCTGGAGGCAAGCCGTTCCACTGATTAATTGTTCTAATTATCAGGAAATTTCTCCTTAGTTCTAGGTTGCTTCTCTCCTTGATTAGTTCCCATCCATTGCTTCTTGTCCTACTTTCAGGTGGTTTGGAGAATAGGTTGACCCCCCTCCTCTTTGTGGCAGGCCCTTAGATATTGGAACACTGCTATGATGTCACTCTTAAGTCTTCTTTTCATTAACTAGATGTATCTACAGTATTTCCTGCAACCATTCTTCATGTTTTAGCCTCCAGTCCTCTAATCATCTTTGTTGCTCTTCTCTGCACTCTTTCTAAAGTCTCAAAATCTTATATTGTGGTGACCAAAACTGGTCTTACCAAGGCATTATAAAGTGATACTTCATGTGATCTTGATTCTTTTTTTAAAAAATATTTTATTAGAGATAAACAAATAAAGACATACATACATACAATACACAACGTAAACAAACTATACATTAAAATCAAGTCTTACAACTTGAAAAAAGAGAGTTTTTTCGGTATTTTATATTTCTATATATATATATCTACATCCTTCATTATATAACGATATTTTAAGATTATTTCTTAATTTTGGTTTCCTTTTGTTGGTATTCCCTTCCTGTCCTATTTGATCGTTTGTTGCTTCATTTTCCTTTTCTCTAGCCAATCGTACCATCGTTGCCAGACTAGATAGTATTCTGTGTCTTCCTTATCCTGTATTTCTTTGGTAAGTCTGTCCATCTCTGCACATTCCATTACTTTTTGTATTATTTTGTCCTCTGGTGGCATACATGTGATCTTGACTCTAACCCTCTGGTGACGCAGCCTAGGACTGTGTTGGCTTTTCTGTCAATCACTCCACCAGCCATTTCCAACATGGAGCACCTCCATTGGGTCCCCAAGCCAACCCGCAGAGCCAAAAGAGATGGGGCGAAGCTTATGGGAGATCTCAGAAAGACCCGAACCTTTACCTGGCCTGTGGGTCCAATAAACCACATGAAAAAGGTGGAAAGGTTTAAGACTTTTATTTGCAAATAAAAAGTTTTCCAGAAGCAGTTTCCACCTCTTTTGGAGTGAACCTCTTTTATACAATTTTGAATGGTGTACGTTTCACTATAAACCATTCATGAAAAACAATGTCCTGCATGCATTCTCAGTAGCCATAATAACATAGTTCAGCTAAAGGTTAGCAGGTATACTAAATCTTTTACGTTATCAATAACGAACATACCTTGGCATCTCAGTACCAGGGTGTTACCTATCATCCTAACAAGCAAGCATTCCTAAATAAAAAAAAAAAACAGATTGTTGTCCCCAATTTAGGTCTGAGCTTGGTGTCGAGGCCAATGAAGGACGCTAGACACGAGGTGCAGGTTTCAATTTCCTTTTAACTGGAGCGCTCCAAGGAAAAGGGACCCTGGCCAAAATGCCAAGGACCAAGAACAAAGGATTAAGAAAGCTTTATACGTTTTCACTAAAGCAGAAGGCGGGACAAGGCGGGATAATAAGAAATATCATCTAATCAACATTTTAGTAATGATCTAACAATTGTTCCATTGGTCTCTAGCCATCCCTTTTCCTAAGCCTTGGCTAATGAATGCTCCAGGAGTCATCTAATACACATTCTGTTTGCTCCAGCCCATCTCTATTCCAAACTTTTAGCTGAACTATATGCAGGATGTCTAACTCGTTGTTACCGTTATCAATCTTCTTACCACCTAGAATTGCTACAAGTGTTACCCGTGCATATTCTCTGTGAATAAGCATTCTTTGTTCTTGCCGCACAGATTCCACAATTACAACCTTCCCGGTTTCCTTTCAAGTATATGCCATAACCTTGCTTTGTTTAAGCAGCCAGTCCATCAGATGGTCTGGTTTTCCTTTCTTGCTATTGCATCTGCCTAATAGACAGGTTAATCAGCAGTTAAGAGACTACCAATGCCATAGCTGTATGGCTATGTGTGCTAAATAATAAGCAAGACATGAATTGAAATGGTGTATCACTACATACATAGATACATAAACTATCAATTTATAGTTTATTAATTCATATAAATATAAATTTGATTAAAATCAGCCATCTCATCAACTTGATAAAATACTTTACAGAAGTCAAGGTATACAAATGCTCTCTGATAGTTTTTCTGTTTTATTAATCACCCTCTGTCATTCACTATGGATTTTATACTCAAGAGACCAACTATTGAGCATCAAGCAATGTTTCCTTGATGAACAGCTCTCTGTGAAACACCCCCCTCCCCGTCTTTACAAATGCAGAAGAGTTTCTAACACAGGAAGAAGCAACTTCCTCTGAACAATGGATAAGCGAACAAAGCAAATGGAGAAGTTGCCAGAAGCAAAGAAGGGGTAAGTGAGAGGGAATTTTGAATAGACTAAGGAAAAGTGGGATAAAAACCCATCTCCCTTCACCCTTTTTGACTAATTTACGCTCACTCGCTAATAAGATGGATGAAATACTTCTAAATAGATACAATTCTAATTTTTACAACTCAGCAGCTCTCTGCTTCACTGAAACTTGGCCAAATGAGTCAATTGATGATAGCAGCCTGCATATCCCAGGATTTCAGATACACAGAGCAGACAGAATTGCAGACACACCTGGCAAAAAGAAGGGAGGAGGCCTGTCTTTATATATTAACAGCTGCTGGTCCTGAGATATAACTACACTAAAGAAATTCTGTGATGTGGACTTAGAGACATTAATTATCAAATGCAAACCATTCTATTCTACATAAGAGTTCTCCTCATTTCTCCTAATTGCTGTGTATGTTTCCCCATAAGCTTGTGTAAAGAATGCATTATGAAATCCAGCTGACCAGATTATGGGGGCTGCAGTTAAATACCCAGACTCTCTTCCAATTATTTTAGGAGATTTTAATAAAGCAAACTTAAGGAAAGAGCTACCGAAATATTTTCAGCATGTCAATTGTCTTATTAGAGGCAAGAATACTTTAGACCACTGCTGCACAACATTAAAAGATGCTTATCAATCTTTACCACGAGCAGTTGTAGGTCACTCTGATCATTGTATGATTCATCTTGTACCTGCTTACAGATAAAGACTTAAAACCATGAAACCAGCAATTAAATCATTGAAGACTTGGACTGAGGAGACAAAGCTAAAGCTACAGGTTTGCCTTGACTGCACTGATTGGAATGTGTTTGAAGATATGTCTGCAGACCTGGATGAACTCACAGATACTGTAACATCATATGTCAGTTTTTGTGAAGACCTATGTGTGCCGACCAGAAACGTGAGAATATACAGTAACAATAAACCTTGCTTCACAACTAAACTTAAGCAGCTACGCCATACCAAAGAGGAAGCCCACAGAAAAGGTGATAGGATGCTATACAATCAGGCCAGAAACCAGTGGTGAAATTTACAAAAATTTCTGTACCAGTTCTGTGGGCGTGGCTTGGTGGTCATGCGACTGGGTGGGTGTAGCTTGATGGTCATGTGACTGGCAGGCATGGCTGCACAACTGACTCGCACACAATGCAAAAGCAGCTGGACTTCACACAAAATGGTCCCTGCAACAAGAAGGAACCTCACAGAGTCACAGAGAGCTCAAAAACAAACTATCACACTTTATACAAAAAAAATAACACAAAAGCTGCACAACTGACTCACACACAATGTATAAGCAGCTGGACTTCACACAAAATGGCCCCTACAACAAGCTGGAACCTCACAGACGATCAGGCACAGCTGATCTTTTCACAACTGATTGGTAGTAAAAAAAAATGCTAAAAAAAATTTAAAAATAAGTCCGACATTGCCTGGCACAGCTGATCTTTGGAACTTTCTGTTTTTACTTTTTAAAGCATTTTTTTTTACTATGGTTTGGGTGAATAGGTAGTAAAAAAAATGCTTTTAAAAAAGTAAAAAAAAAGTTCAAATGATCACATGGCACAGCTAATGTACCTTTTAAAACATTTTTTTAAACTACTGGTTCGGGTAAACCGGCCCAAACCGGTAGCATTTCATCTCTGCCAGAAACGTATTAATAAGAGAGATCAGAGCAACAAAAAGAAGCTACTCTCAAAAGATAAGGAATCGGTTCTCAACAAATGAACCAGCAAACATGTGGAAAACACTTAAAAAACACTTAAAAAACAGCAAACCTCCATCACATGCTGAAGGAAATACACTACTGGCAGATGACCTGAATGTGTTTTACTGTAGATAAAGTAGAGAAAGCTACTGCCACCCATCTCCACAATGCCCATCTCAGACACACCAACAACAGCCAAGCCTCTTACAATTGGGCCATTACCATTCCCATTGGGCTCACCACCTCTGGTGATTACAGAGAATGTGGTGCAAAATCTATTTCATAGACAAAAGCCAGGAAAAGCACCAAGCCCAGACAAGATAACTCCTCCTTGCTTAAAACCTTGTGCTGACCAACTGGCCCTCATTTTCACCTGCATCTTTAATAAATCACTAGAGATGTGCTATGTTCCTTCTTGCTTCAAACGCTCTACTATCATCCCAGTGCCGAAGAAACCCTCCATTAAGGAACTGAATGACCAGTCCAGTTGCTCTGACATCTGTTGTTATGAAGACCTTTGAAAGGCTAGGGCTGGCCATCATGGATCTGCTGTTAGACCCCTTACAATTTGCCTACTGAGCAAATAGATCGACAGAGGATGCTGTTGATATGACTCTGCACTACATCCTACAACACCTTGAATCTCCAAAGACCTATGCAAGGGTCCTCTTTATAAACTGCAGCTCCGCATTCAATTCACTGTGATCCCAACATCAGCAGTTAAAAAGAATCATTTTATCAAAAAAAAAGGAGATCATCGCTTGATCCTACATCTTGGAAATCCACGTACTTTTGGCGTGAACTGTTTTTCTTTTCTGACTACCTCTGGTCTCTCTCTTTTTTTTCCTTTTTCAAAAATTAGTGGCGAACTGTAACAAGCTATAACAAACAACAGCAAAAAAAAAATGTATCAGTCTAATTTTAAAAATTGAAGTTTTAATTCAGATTAAAATACAGTAAACCTAAAAGGAAACTAATAAAAATAGAATGCATATTTGAATATAAAATTAATTCCATAGAATTCTATGGATTCATAGGGCTGAAAGGGAGAGGTCTTCTAATTCAGGAATCTCCAACCGTGGCAACTTTAAGCCTGGAGGACTTCAACTCCCAGAATTCCCCAGCCAGCAAAGCTGGTTGGGGAATTCTGGGAGTTGGAGTCCAGCAGGCTTAAAGTTGCCAAGGTTAGAGACCCCTGTTCTAGTCCAACCCCCTGCTCAAGGCAGGAGACTTATACCATCCCAGTCAAATAGTTGGCCAGTCTAGGGGTCTAGGACGACTCACTACAGCCAACTCACTGTGGCCACCTTGCCACAGCCAACTTGCCACAGGACAATTCGCCATGGCCAATTTGCTGCAGGACAACTTGCCATGGAGCAAGTTACACTAATATTGAAGAAATAGGGCAATAGAATCATGAAAGAAAAGATGCCAAAAGACGGACAAAATGAATCATGAATGACAAAGATTAAAATAATTTTTAAATTATTTAAAATAACTAAAATGGTTGAATTGTTGTGCAGCGAGTTGGCTGTGGTGAGCTGTCCATGGTAAATGGGCCGCGGTCAATTGGCAGTGGTGATTTGGCCAAGGCATGTTGGCTGTGGCAACTTGTTCCTTTCCACAGTGATAGAGCACCCACAACTCCAAGAGCCTTGGTCGCGCAGCAGACTAAGTGCTGTTAAAATACTGCCAGCTGCCTGCAATTACTGCGAGTTCAAATCTCACCAGGCTCAAGGTTGACTCAGCCTTCTAGACTTTCGAGGTAGGTAAAATGAGGACCCGGATTGTGGGGGCAATAAAATGACTTTGTATAAAAAAAAAAAGAACACCGCTTGGGGGGGGGGGCGAAAGCCCTACTAAGCAGGTATATACAAAAGAATGAAGGCTATTGCTTAACGCATTGTAAGCCGCCCTGAGTCTCCAGAGAAGGGCGGCATATAAATTGAACCAATA
Organism: Ptyas mucosa; assembly: GCA_012654045.1. NCBI lineage: Eukaryota > Metazoa > Chordata > Lepidosauria > Squamata > Colubridae > Ptyas > Ptyas mucosa. The sequence goes on from WNWU01000001.1 coordinate 88,354,463, forward strand.
AATAAATAAATAAATAAACTCCAGGAGGCAAGCTATTCTATTGATTAATTGGTCTCACTGTCAGAAAATTTCTTCTTACTTCTAAGTTGAAACTCTCCTTAACAAGCTTCTATCCATTACTTCTTGTTCTTTCCTCTGGTGCATTACAGAATATAAGTCAATTATTTATTTATTTATTTATTTTATTCACATTTATATGCCGCCCCTCTCCCGAAAGACTTGGGGCAGCTCACAACAATAAAATGACAACAATAAAAAGAAATAGAAAAATAATTCAATTAAAAACCCAACAATTAAAACTGAAGTCCATCCCCTCTTCTCTGTGACTATGGAAGACAGTTATCATGTCCAGCTAATCCTTCTCTTTTAAAGGCTAGACGCTAGACATACCCTCAACCGTCTGTCATAAGGTTTAGCTTCCTTTATCATCTTCGCACACTTTCCAGGGTCTCAACATCTTTTTTCTATCATGGTGACCAGAACTAAACTCAGTATTTCAAGTGTGGTTTTATACCAAGTATGGTGTAAAAGAGATACTATCACTTCTCATTGTCTTGACACTGTCCCTCTGTTGATGCAGCCTAGGATTGCATTGGGTGTTTTGGCAGCTGCAGCACACTGCTGGCTCATACTTAAGTGATGGACACCTAGATCCCTGTCACAGTTACTACTGTTAAGCCAGGTACCATCTATTCTATACTATGCATCTGGTTTTTCCTGCCTAAGTGCAGGACCTTACTTCCCTTACCACTGAACTGCATCACTAGTTGGATAAGGCCCAATGCTCAAGTCTATAAAAATCCTTCTGAATCTTGAGTCTATTTTCCAAAGTGTTAGCTGCTCCCCCGGCTTGGTGTCATCTGCAAATTTGATGAGTTCCCCTTCTATCCTCTCATCCAGATTATTTATAAAGCTGTTGAAGACATTTATGAAGCTGTTGAGCCCAGTTTTGAACTGGGCTCAAAACCAATCCTTGAGGTACCCCACTGCATGCTTCCCTCCATGTAGTTGTAGTTCCATTAAGGACCACCTGTTCAGTGCAGTTGGTCAGTCAATTGCGAATCCTTCTGGTGGTGGAACTGTCTATCCCACATTGTTCTATCTCAGGGGTGTCAAATTCACGTTGTCATGGCGGTGTCACGTGGTGTATCATAATTTTTCCCCGCCTCGCTAAACCGGGCATGGACATGGCCAGCATGTGATACATCTGGCCCATAGGCCATGTGTTTGACACCCCTATTCTATCTTATCAAGAAGTAAGTTGTGGTCTACTTTGTCAAATGCCTTACTAAGGTCTAAGCATATTATGTCCACAGCATTTCCCTATCCTCTAATTTAGTTACTTATGAGCCACAGTGACACAGTGGTTAGAGTGCAGTACTGCAGGCTACTTCTGCTGTCTGCCGGCTGCCTGCAATTTAACAGTTCAAATCTCACCAAGCTCAAGTGAGATTTACCTGAAGTGGGTAAAATGAGGATCCAAAATTGTTGGGGGCAATATGCTGACTCTGTAAACTGCTTAGAGAGGGCTGTAAAGTACTGTAAAGCAGTATATAAGTCTAAGAGCTATTGCTGTTGCTACTTTGTCAAAAAAGGCAATAAGGTTTGTCTGGCATGATCTGTTTTTAACAAACCCAAGCTTGTTTATTTCTAGCTGCTTACAAATCTTCACTTGGGTATCTTTTCCAGAATTTTTCGAAGTATTGATGTCAAGCTGATTGGTCTATAGCCGTGATGGCGAACCTATGGCACGGGTGCCACAGGTGGCACGTGGAGCCATATCGGTGGGCACACGAGCTCAGCTCCGACACGCATGCGTGTGCCAGCCAGCTGATTTTCGGGCCTTCTGGGCCCACTAGAAGTCAGGAAACACACTGTTTCCAGCCTCCGGAGGGCCTCTGGAGGGGTGGGGAAGGCCGTTTTTGCCCTCCCCAGGCTCCTAGAAAGGCTCTGGAGCCTGGGGAGAGCAAAAAACGGGCCCACCGTGCCATCACGTGCCAAAAGCGGGGGGAACACGGGGGGGCGGGGCACACAGAATTATGGATGTGGGCACGCGTGCATGTGACCCCACTGCGCTCCCCCCCGCTTTTGGCACACGATGGCAAAAAGGTTAGCCATCACTGGTCTATATTTCCTGAATTCATGCCCCCACTTTTTTTTCCCTAGATTGGAGCCACATCAGTTGTTTTCCAGTCCTCTGGTATTTCTCCTGTGCTACATGAGCTTTGAAAGATTACATTCAATGACTTCAAAATTACATCCTCCAGCTCCTTCAAAACTCTGAGATGTAAACCGTCTGGCTCAGGTGATCTGTACTCATCCAGGGTGAATAGGTATTCTCTTACTAATTCCTTATTTATTTTGACTTGTATACTTCTACTATCTCCCTCTGTTTTGCTTTGGATAGGTTGGGCTGCTTCTTCCTTTTACATACAAACAGATGTAAAGAAGGAATTAAGCAGTTCTGCTTTCTCCCAGCTGTCTGTCACCTTCTGGCCATCTGCTCCCATTAGTGGACCTACCATTTCCTTGACTTTTTTCTTGTTCATATTGCAAGAAAGGTTTTAAATGATTTTTGGCATTGGTTGCTAGTTTTAGCTCATTTAGGGGCCTTAGCTTTCCTGATTCCCTCCTTGCAGATTCAGGCTGTTTGTTGGTATTCTGCTTTAGTTAAGTATCCATTTTTTAATTTGATCTTTTTGTCCTTCAGTTTGTCAGAGAGCTCTTTGTGCAGCCATGCTGGTCTTGTCTCATGTTTTTAGTTTTTCTTTCTTGGTGGTATTGTTTGTGATTGGGCTTTCGTTATCTCATTTTTCAGGGATTCCCAAACTTACTTTCTCTGTTTCTTTGTCTGTTTCTGAGCTTGCTGAAGTCAGCTCTCTTAAATTCTAAAACATTCATCTGTCTTGGTTTAGTTACCTGTAATTGCATTATGGTGAATTCAAGTATGTCATGGTCCCTCTGCTCCAAAATTCCTGTAACTCCTACTCCTTCAACCATTTTGTGCCTATTAGTAAGAAGTCCCATACAGCTGTCCCTACACAGTTCCCTCCTCTACCTTTTATATGATAAAGTTGTCAGCTAGGAATGTCAATAACCTGTTTGATCTCCCACTCCCTGCAGAATCTGTTTCCCAATTGATGTCAGGGTCCCCCATTACTACAGTGGCGTATTTCCTGCACAGCTCAGTTATGGTTGAATATAAATCATGTAAAAAACTATTGTTCTATCTTCCCACTTTTAGAATATAAAGACATTTCAAAAAAAATGTCAAATATCTTGAATCCATTCCTTAACGTGAGAACATAGTAAGCTTATCTGTTTGCCTGGTAGAGGGGACACTTTGATCAGCGACATACTTGTCACCTACTTTAGTGCTCTGAAACTATTTTAAGATTTCCTGGTTGCTGTTTCATCAAAGAATGAACATTTCTGGTTTTACAGTCCCAGTATTATTTTTGTTCATCATTTAGCCATAAAAGGGGTACTTGGTTAAAGATTTCCAAAGCCTGAATGCAGAAGTTGTGCCAGAGAAGAGCACATACATAGCATGCACACACACACACACACACCAGCCAGTGGTTTGATTTTGGTTAATTAAGGGTTTAGACCAGTATTCCTCAGCCTTGGCTTTTTTAAGGTAAGTGAACTTAAAATAGGTGAACCTGAATTCTTAGAATTCCTCAGCCAGCATAAAGCCCACCTACCTTAGATACTGGACAGGACATTGGGATTAATCCCTGAACCTGAGAAAACTGGGCTATTCCCCCCCCCCCCCCCATTCAGGTGGTTTTAAGGGACCCACCAGATATCTTAGATCTCAGTGTTCAAATCAACCATGACTCCTGGATAGGGACTTTCCCTTACAGGGATTTTTTTTTCCCAGGAACCCAGCAATGCCTCTTTCTTTCTTGGCTGTACTCTTTCAATTTGCAAAATGCTCTCTCTCTCTTTTTTTAAAAAAGATGTATAAATGAAAAGCAAAAGTGCATTTTAACGTCAATAATGATAGGCTTTTATAAAGGATCATTTTCATTTTTGTTGTGGCTGCTGTAAGAAGACATTCAAATAAAAAGAGTTCCCTGCGATGCAAAAAATAGACATGCTTGGACATGTTTATTTTTTTCAGGAAGGGACTTTCCTAGTGGTTTTCCGTAATAGGTGGTGTCACATTTGCAAGAAAATGAAACTTCCCTTTTTTTCCTCCCATGTTAACGAAAGAGGGGATTAATTTTATGCAAACACAGAAGACAGTTAGCCCTTGACAACCTATCTAGCCTTTGGCCACATTAAAGGGCCATCTCTTGACTCTTTTGCTTTGGCAGAAAAGTATGCCAGCATGAGATATTGTCAATCCTTTCTGCAAAAGTAGGGAGACTGTTGAAATATACTGTCTTACTTATATTGTAAACCCACAGATAACCAAATTAAGGGAATGAAAGGTGGGTTCCTCTGGATGTTACACCTGGCTGAATTCAGTATGTTTAGCTTTGCTAGCATGGAGATTATAGCACTGCTTATATCTAAACTATATCTGAGACATACATCATACATACATACATACTGGAGGTGGGTTTCAGCAGGTTCTGACCAGTTCTGGAGAACCGGTAGTGGAACCAGTAAATATCACCTCTGACTGCGTCCGCCCCCATCTATTCTCTGCCTCCCGAGTCCCAGCTGATTGAGAGGAAATGGGGATTTTGCAGTAACCGTCCTCTGGAGTGGGGAGGGAATGGAGATTTTATAGTATCCTTCCCCTGGAGTGGGGAGGAATGGAGATTTTACAGTATCCTTCCCCTGGAGTGGGGAGGAATGGAGATTTTACAGTATCCTTCCCCTGGAGTGGGGAGGGAATGGAGATTTTACAGTATCCTTCCCCTGCCATGCCCACAAGGCCACACCCACAGAACCGGTAGTAAAAAAATTTGAAACCCACCACTGATACATACACATACATGCATACCAGTGATTCATAAGAACCGGTAGTAAAAATTTGTAGTAGTTCGGAGTAAAAATTTGTAGTAGTTCGGAGTAAAAATTGGTAGTAGTTCAGAGTAAAAATTGGTAGTAGTTCAGAGTAAAAATTGGTAGTAGTTCAGCTGAAGAGGTTGTAGAAAAAAAAAGCCTTTAAAAGCCTCTGGCAATCCCAGCTGATTCCAGCCTGATCATCAGAGGCTTTTAAAAGCATTTTTTCCTGCAACCTCTTAAGGTTGTAGAAAAAATGCTTTTAAAAGTAAAAAAAAAAAGTTGGCCATGCCCACCCAGTCACATTACCCCCACCAAGCCACGCCCACAAAATAAGCCACGCCCACAGAACCGGTAGTAAAAAAATTTAGAACCCAACCCTGATGCATACAGTTTGAGAAGGACAAGAGTAAGTGTGTTTGTGTGTGTATGTGTGTGTGGGAGAGAGAGAGAAAGAGAAACAGAGAGACACACACACACACAGAGAGAGAGAACAAACAGCAATAGCAATAGCATCTAGCACCATATATATTACCCCATAGTGCTTTAGTTTACAATACTCCCTGGGTGGGTTACAGTGTAAGCATTATTTACATATTGCCCCCAATAATCAGGGTCCTCATTTTACCAACCTCAGAAGGATGGAAGGCTGAGTCAACCTTGAGCTGCTTGGGATCGAACTCCAGACAGTGGGCAGAATTTACCTGTAATACTGCATTCTAACCATTGTGAGCGCCGGAAACCAGAAGAGCAGTTCCCTGGTGCACATGTGCATGCCGGGAAGCTGAGCTGGTTTCCGGCATGCACATGCATGCTGGTTACCTGATCTTCCAGTTTCTGGTGCACATGCGAGCACAAAGATGCGCACGTGGACGCATGAAGATATCCGTTGGAAACCGGAAGAGCAATGGGCGACGGCTGGTGTGCCCGGTGAGATGGCTCTGCGTGCCACAACACACGCGTGCTCTTCCAGCACGCGTGTGTTGTGGCCCGTCAGCAGTCTGTGCAGCTAGTAGCTGATTCCGACAGCAAGGAGGCTGGTGTGGTGCTACGCCAGCAGCCTGTGCAGCTGGCACTCGAGTCAGACAATGAGGAGGCTGGAGAAGATGTGGTGCCAGAGGCAGGGATTTAGCCAAGGCCTTCAGAACCTCCAGAAGCTCCCATAAGTGAAGAGGAAGAAGAGGAGGAGCCTCTTCTCGATGCACAGGCACGCAAAGTTGCCAAAAGGCAGGAGTGGCTCCTCAGGAGGAGGTCTCCTCGAGAGTAAGGCTTGGGGCCAATTGGCCACTCCTTTAGCCTATTTAAGGAAGGATGACGACTGAGGCAATTTGCAGGGAACTACTTCATTCACTCTCCTTCGCATCCTGATCTTAGTTCTTTTATCAGTTTCCTGCAAATTGCTTCTGGGCTTTCTGCCAACCATAGTAAGATTACGATTATTTATTCTTTGGATTCTTGTAGGCTGTTAAGAAAGTTAATTAACAGCCTTTGTTTGAAAAAGACTGATTTAATTTAGTAAAGTAAGGTTTGTACAGACTTTGTGTATGCTGCGTCCGTAGCTGGGGTAGAACAGGGTGCCATAGATTTGCCATCACGGATATAGGGTTTCCTGCTTGAGCAGGGGGTTTGACAAGAAGATCTCCAAGCTCCCTTCCAACTCTGTTATTCTATGTTCGAAGTATGAAGTAATAAGAAAGACAGAGGTCTGTCAAGAAAGCATGAGACCAAGAACTGTCATTCCTCTGTTCCCATCATGGAGTCCCAAAGTTTGAGACACTTCCTGAAGCATCCAGTCCTAAACTGGACTGAATCCAATCCAGAGTAGCGAAACAACCAAGGAGAGGACGAATTAGAATCCATCGGCACCAAAGGCCTTTGAAGACCATGTGGGGTGTGGAGGATTTAAAAGGACTATCTGACAGAGAGACTTTTATCCTTCAGCCCCAAATTTATGTCTTGACCTTTCTAATGGATTTTTAGCATTTTCTTGCTTTTTTTATTTCTTCCTGCTCTGACTTTCCCCAACCAGGTTGAAGCCTTGTCTGATCCTAAATACAATTGACTCTTCTATCTGCATCTCGATCAGGGGTGAAATGCTCCCAGATCAGACCGGATCACCCAGTCCGGTAGCCATCTTGGCCGTTGGTTCAGCGATCCGGTAGCGATGATGGAGCAAAGCTCCGCCCACCCTCCCGGGTGTCATTACAAAAACACAGTAATGTGTTTTTTACCTTCTGCGCATGCGCAAAAGGTTTTGCGCATGCACATGATGCTTCCGAACCGGTAAGGAAGGTAAGTAGATTTCACCTCTGATCTAGAGGCATTCTTACGCTAATAACATGCATTGCCTATTTCTTATGAGTCACATGCATATCCTGTAAACCAAAGGTCCCCAACCTCTGGGCCTTGGCCAACTACTGGGCCGTGAGCTGTTTGGAACTGGGCCACAGAGTGGCAGAGCACGTGTGTGCCTGCTGCTCGCACAAATGTAACTGCATGTGTGCTTGTTGATCACTCGCGCAGAACCATCCCTCTCCCCACCCCCCACCCCGTGCCGGTCCGTAAAGCCGGAAAGGTTGGGGAACTCTGCTGTAAACCTTGCAAACATGTTTCAGTCATCCAAGAAAAAAGGGCTTAAATGTATCATTTTCTTGTGCCTCACCATCTAAAACTGCATCAGAATACTTGGTGGTAGGGGGAAACTATTTGCTGTTTTCCACATGTGTTCTTTTCATGAGTATATTACTGGATGGGTGGGGGGGATTCACCCAGTGGTGGAATTCAATTTTTTTTACTACCGGTTCTATGGGTATGGCTTGGTGGGCGTGGTGTGCATGGCAGGGGAAGGATACTGCAAAATCTCCATTCCCACCCCATTCCAGGGGAAGGATACTGCAAAGTCCACATTCCCACCCCTATCCTGGGGGAAGGATATTGCAAAATCTCCATTCCCACCCCACTCTGGGGCCAGCCAGAGGTGGTATTTGCCGGTTCTCCAAACTACTCAAAATTTCCCCTACCGGTTCTCCAGAACCTGTCAGAACCTGCTGAATAGCACCCCTGGATTCACCCCTATTCACCCCAATCGTTTCGTTTATTTGATTTAGACCAATGACAAGGGTCTTTCAGAAAAGTAGATGTATTCTCTTGAATTGACATTTTTCAGTCTCCATATATCAACCAGCCTTAAACTGTCCATCAAACCATTGGTAATTTGCTTTGAGTGATTTTAATATTTTTCTCCCAAATTTTATCCAGTTGTGAGAAGATCAGTGCATTCCAATCTCCCATCAAACACCAATTTTCATAAGAGAAATTTATTACAGTAGTCCTTGACTTACAACCATTTGTTTGGGCACTGTTCGAACTTACAATGCCACTGAAAAGGGGGACTTGCAACTGGTTGGTGCACTGATGACCGTTGCAGCATCCCCATGGTCATATGATTAAAATTTGGGTACTTGTATTTATGACAGCAATCGACATATATTTACAATTTACGCCAGGGCTCAGGAATTCTGGGAATTGAAATCCACATATTGTAAAGGGGCCATAATTACCCAGCCCTGTTTTGAATTGTCCATCTGGAGCAGGGGTGAGTTCTAAAAAGTTTTACTACTGGTTCTGTGGGTGTGGCTTATTTTGTGGGCGTGGTTTGGTGGGGGGTAATGTGACTAGGTGGGCGTGGCCAACTTTTTTTTTTTTACTTTTAAAAATATTTTTTCTACAACCTTAAGAGGTTGCAGAAAAAAATGCTTTTAAAAGCCTCTGACGATCAGGCAACTCAGCTGGGATCGCCAGAGGCTTTTAAAGGCATTTTTTTTCCTACAACCTCTTCAGCCGAAGAGGTAGAAAAAAAATGCCTTTAAAAGCCTTTAACGATCACAGCTGAGTCGCGCGATCGTCAGAGGCTTTTTTTTTCCTTTTAAAAACATTTATTCGGCCGAAGAGGTTGTAGAAAAAATGCTTTTAAAAGTTAAAAAAAAAACCTCTCTGATGAGGTGGGTGGGGTAAGCAAGCGGCAACCGGGCCGGGGACCGGTTCGGGAGTGTGGCCAGCCAATGTTATTACCGGTTCTCTGAACTACTACAAATTTTTATTACCAGTTCTTGCGAACCGGTGCGAACCGGGAGCAACCCGCCACTGATCTGGAGCAAGATAAAATATTTTTTCTCAGTTTAAGTACTGTTTTTTTAAGCACAAAGTGTGCATTGGACATACAGGAACCAAGACTCGTTTAACCAGACAGAATCCAGGTTTGAATAAATATAATCTGTTTCCAGCCTTCCCCTGCAAATGGCCTTTTTTGTGATCATGATGGATAATGAGTTTAATGAAGTGTATGACGAATGTTTGGTCTAATGAAGGCCATATTGTCTATTTTAATGCACAGGTGTAGGGGTGAGGGGAATAACAGCATGCTTGGGTGGACTGAAACAATGAGGTGCCAAAGACCAGGAGAAGATCAAAGCATGACTGATAGATAAAAGAGTTGCCTTGGTGAGATGAGCAACCTAGATATTTAATAAAACAAACCAACAAAGAAATATACAAACAGTCAGGGCATGAACAGTGAAAGACAGCTAGACCCCTCTCCAAACTGTCTTTTATATATATAGAGAGAGAGTCATGGTGGCGCAGTGATTTGAATGCAGTATTGCAGGCTAATTCTGCCAGCTGCCAGCAGTTCAATCCTAACTGGCTCAAGGTAATTGTGGGCAATATGCTGACTCTGTAAACCAGTTAGAGAGGGATGTGGAGCAGTATATACCGTATTTTTCAATGTATAAGATACACCTTTTCCCCAAAAAAAGAGGGTGAAAATCTGGGTGCGTCTTATACTCAGAATGCAGCCCCACCCAAACAGAGCCTCAGAAAAGAAGCCCCCAAACAGAGTGTCAGGTATGCTTCCTTCAAAGTCCAAGAAAGAATGACCCCAACTCCATTGTTTATAGAGAAAGGTACTTTTACTGGAAAATGAAGTGATCGCAACCAAGGTAAAGCAGAATCTGAGGCAAAAGCGTGAAAATTACAGATAGAAAGCATCCCCTCCCACTGTCCAACGTAAATCATCCAATCCAAAGGTCTCCCAGGGGTCAGGCGGTGTCATCAATCAGGAATGCCATGGCCATTGACCCGATAGCAGCTTCAAAGATGCAGCCCTATTATCTTAGGAATCACTTTCGTTTCTCTCTCCAGCACTCTTCCTACTCAATGCTAGCTTCCCCCTCCCCATGTTACCATGGCAGCCAAAGCAGCAAAAGGCGGAGTCTGACACAGAGCTTCAGAGGCTTTTTTTTCTGAAGCTCTGTTTCGGAGGCTTTCAGAAGCAAGAAAAAAAGTTTTTTCTGAAACAGTTTCAGAAGTTTCAGAGGCAGAAAAAAAAGCAAAAAAAAAAAGCAAGGCACAGAGCTCACAACCAAGGAACCTGTTGCTAAAATTCAGGTCTGGGAACAGCTGATTGGGGGTATTTGATCCACCCACCAATCAGCTTTTTTCTTATTTTCCTCCCCAAAAACTAAGGTGCGTCTTATACTCCGGTGCATCTTATACTCCAAAAAATACAGTAAGTTTAAGTGCTATTGCTATTCCTATTGCTAATATATTGTAATAATAATCCAATGCAAAATGGGTGATAAAGAGCTGATCAGAATGCAACATCTTGAACTTATAACCAGGAGCCTGGTTTAGCTCAGCAGACTAAAAAAAAGCATAGTGATTTAAACCAGCTGTCTGCAATTACTGTAAGTTCGAATCTCACCAGGCTCAAGGTTGACTCAGCCTTCCATCCTTTCTAAGGTAGGTTAAATGAGGACCCAGTTTGTGGGGGCAATAAGCTGACTTTGTATGAATATACAAAAGTATGAAGGCTATTGCTTAACGCATTGTAAGCCGCCCTGAGTCTCCGGAGAAGGGCGGCATATAAATCAAATTAAAAAATAAATAAATAAATAAATAAATAACCTTTGCAGGTCAGCAAAGCAAAGCTGAAGATAGATTGAAGATACAGTCATGGTTGCACTTAGTGACTGAAATGTTGGTCCCAATTTCAGTCACTAAATGATGACTGTAACCCGTAACTGAACCAGGGTGATGCCATGTTGTGATGCTACATCAACTTTAATATAAAAAGAGTGAATGCACAGAAAGGTATTGAATGTTGCAATTGTTCCTTTTCACTTTGTTTTCATATTTTTTTAAACTTGTTTTTAACTATAACTTTTATACCTTTTTACTGTTTTAACTTTACATTGCCCAGAGACATGCAAGTGAGATGGGCAGAGCTGTATAGAAATTAAATAGAAATTCAATAAATAAATAAAAATCTGGCAGTTTGGAGCTAAGCAAAGCTGAGTTAGTAATCCAAGTGATATATTAGGAAGTTTGCCCATCATTATAACAAGGAGCTAATCTTGTTGATTTCTAATGCTGAATATGTGGCTAAAGAAATAAGCTTAGATTTCTTAAAGATGCTTTTTCAAAAGGCAACTGGACTGGTTGTTTTTCCTTGAGGAGGAAGAAGAAAACGTTTCACTTCTCATACAAGAAGTTTCATCCTTCATCATTATAAGAGCCGAGGTGGTGCAGTGGTTAGAGTGCAGTACTGCAGGCTACTTCTGCTGCCTGCCAGCTGCCTGCAATTTGGCAATTCAAATCTCACCAGGCTCAAGGTTGACTCAGCCTTCCATCCTTCCGAGGTGGGTAAAATGAGGACCCAGATTGTTGGGGGAAATAGGCTAATTCTGTAAACCGCTTAGAGAGGGCTATAAAAGCACTGTGAAGTGGTTTATAAGTCTAAGTGCTATTGCTATCATTTCTCATCCAAAGAAAACGTTTACTTCTTTCTTAAGCACTATAACCTGGATGACTGAGAATCTCCACAGACATTAAGCTCTTAGATCCTACATTGGGGAAAGGTGGCCTGGCTTCCAGCTGGCCGAAAAGAGTTAAAGCGGGTAAAAAAAGTGGCAGGAAATTGCAGATGACTGAAGAAGTGGAGAAAAGGAGGGGTGGGAGTGAACTGGTTGGAAGACTCCTGTGGACAAAGCAGATTGTGAGCTAAACCAACAATTGCTTCTAATTCCTCTTTAGACTTAAAGAGAAGCTCTTGCAGCCTTGCAGATCATGAACAATTTAGGTCAGTCACAATTTCCACAGCATGTCTAGTTTAATGAAAAGTGGGACTAGGGGAGATATGATAGCAGTGTTCCAGTATCTCAGGGGTTGCCACAAAGAAGAGGGAGTCAAACTATTCTCCAAAGCACCTGAGGGTACAACAAGAAGTAATGGATGGAAACTAATCAGGGAGAGAAGCAACTTAGAACTAAGGAGAAGTTTCCTGACAGTTAGAACAATTAATCAGTGGAACAACTTGCCTCCAGAAGTTGTGAATGCTCCAATACTGGAAGTTTTTAAGATGTTGGATAACCATTTGTCTGATGGTGTAGGGTTTCCTGCCTAAGCAGGGGGTTGGACAAGAAGACCTCCAAGGTCCCTTCCAACTCTGTTTATTCTATTCTATTCTATTCTATTCTATTCTATTCTATTCTATTCTA
>WNWU01000001.1:88366993-88394950 GCA_012654045.1 Ptyas mucosa
TATTCTATTCTATTCTATTCTATTCTATTCTATTCTATTCTATTCTATTCTATTCTACTCTACTCTACTCTACTCTACTCTACTCTACTCTACTCTACTCTACCTGCAGTGATTACTTAACTATGGCAAGAAAACTTGTAAAATGGGGCAAAACTCACTTAATAAATTTCTCACTTAGCAACATAAATTCTGGGCTTAATTGTGATCGTAAATCGAGGACTACCGGTATAATATGATGATGATGATGATGATGATGATGATGATGATGATGATGTCAACAAATAAGAAAACAAGTAGACACAGTATACATATATATTGTATGAAGAATTTTCAGGCTCCAAATTGTGGGAAAATAGAATATGCTATAATAAAAAAAGATTAAATTCTTAGAAAATTGCATTCACAGGAGGAACAACACAACTGCTTGTTAATTCCATGAGTTTCACATTGATGGGTTTTTATTTTGCCTAAAAAGGCCCACCCTTTTCTAGGAAATGGCTGTGTGTAGCAGGATAAGGAAACGTTTTGCTAGTGAAGTAATTAATTTCAAAAGGATTACAGGGAATACTTTTCATTGTTAGTTTAACACTGTTTTTTTAGCAAACAGCACCTGGAAGAAAGTGTTAATAAGAGTTGCACTGATTCATTCAAAGACAGATAAGGAAGCTTTTGTCTTGATAAGGATGGAAATATTTTTAATCAAAGTGGAAAACATTTGTTTTTCAGCAAGTGTCTTTTTATTCCAATTACTGAAGGGATATATATCTTTTGTTGTTAAACTGGACCAATCTATCCAGCCATTTATTTATCCTTAGTCCAGTTGCATGTATGTATTAATAAACTGCTTGCTAGTTCAGGTATTAAGATATTATTATTTAGCACATTATTTAGCACATAGAAATAATGAAGAAATAAGTTAGGGGTCTGGCATCAACTTGCAGGGAGTTAACTGTTTTGTTAGGCAGAGATAACAACACTTGGAGATAAACCATCTGTCTTCCTGCTCAGGAATACCTGGTTCCTAGGGTGATCGATGAGACCCTGGCACCAAGTTGGTTAGGAAGGTTTTTACTGATAAAATTGATGAGACAGAGGTCTTGACCTCTGTCTAACCTACCCTGTAACCTTTAGATGAACTCAATTACTATGCCCAGTGAAAATGTATGTATGATGTTGTTAATAGAATAACAGAGTTGTAAGGGATCTTGCAAGTCTTCTGCTCCAACCTCCTGCTCAAGTAGGAAACCCTACACCACTTCAGACAAATGGTTATCAACCTCTTCTTAAAACCTTCCAGTGTTGGAGCACCCACAACTTCTGGAGGCAGGTTATTCCACTGATTAATTGTTCTCACTGCCAGGAAATTTATCCTTAGCTCTAAGTTGCTTCTCTTCTTGATTAGTTTCCATCCATTGCTTCTTGTCCTGCCTTCAGGTGCTTTGGAGAATAGTTTAACGCCCTCTTCTTTGTGGCACCCCCTGAGATATTGGAGCACTGCTATCATATCACCCCCTAATCCTTCTTTTCATTAAACTAAACATTCCTTAATGATCCTTATGATTCTGTTGAATCATTATTCTGTTGAATCTTATGAACAGATTCATACCTTCTGTTCTTATGATTCTAGACATTATTTATTGATTCTGGTTTTAATGATTGATTAATAATGTTGTGTGTCTCCATGATTGCCTTGTCACAGCAAGGTATGTTTTTCAAACTTGTATAAAAATCCAGACTATCTGGAGAACCATCTGTGAGAAACACATTCATCACTCAGAGATTTGACAGAGTCATAAAGTGAAGCTTTCCTACAAGCTAATGTGGTTAAACCACCCGTTCTTAGAGCTGCAGGTGTTTCCTGTTACTTAACCTTTGCTCTTTTCACTGGTCTTGGCCATGTACATGTTCCTAAAGAGTGTCAAACATGTTGGGTGCAAAAACAACACTTTACTATTTCCTACATGTCTCACCCCAATGGGATTGGCTCTCTGCACTTGCTGCTTTCAGAAGGGGCATGCCATGGGCCCTGTCAGTCAAAGGATTCTGGCTGGCTGGGTCCTTTTCTGCCATGGCTTCTGCCCTTTGGAACATTGTGCCCAGTGGTGGGATTCCAAATCTTTTCCTACTGGTTCTACGAGAGTGCGCTTTGTGTGCACACGCTCTTTGCAGGTGTGCACAGCACTCAAAGACACCCTCAGTCTCAGCGCTGGTGCGCTGAGCTGTTGTTTAGCTCAGCTGAGGTGCGGCAATCCACTCTGCCGCACGAATCAACTGAGCTAAAAAACAAGGGAATATAGGACAGGGAACGGCGGGGGCGGGAGGGCGGGGCCAGCCAGAGATGGCATTTGACGGTTCTCCGAACTACTTAAAATTTCCGCTACCGGTTTGCGAGAACCGGTCCGAACTGGCTGAATACCACTTCTGATTGTGCCCTCCTGAGGGGAGTTCCCCACCCACTCTTCTGACTTTCCATAAGGGCCTGAAGACCTGAGTCTGCTAGTTGGCCAGGCCCACAATAGCAGTTCATCACTCTGGAGGTGGACTATCAGTTTATTCCATCTCTCCCCCTGTGCATCTTGCTGCCTTCCCCCCCCATCTTTTACTTGTAAACTATTGTTATTGTTATTTATTGAGTAATGTTTTATTGGCTTTGAATATTTGTAAGCCACCTAGAGCAGAGGTACGCCATCTCTCAACCATGGCCCACTAGTGGACCATGACCTGTTTGCAACTGGGCCTCAGAAACAGTGGGCGAGCAGGTACATGGGTGCATGCACCCCCACGTGCACAAGCGCATGCACACATGCTCCATTTATGTGAGCACCAGGTGTGCGTGCATGCTGCTTGCGCGAATGGAGCTGCGCGAGCACACATGTGTTTGCCAGCCGATCTCTTCTTCCCACCAGTCCGCGAAGCCAGAAAAGTTGGGGAACTCTGACCTAGAATCACCTCTATACGAGATGGGCAGCATACAAGTCTAATAAACAAAAAAAATTAAAAAGGAGCCCTCATTCCAAATTAGGGTGTTCCCATTTGGAATTTGCTTCGGGCTAATCCTTTAATTGGCAAATAAAAGTTCTTCCCCCCCCCACCCCCTTTTCCACCTATCTGATGTAGTTCATTGGGCTTGCACGCATTAGTGGGTTTCAAAAAATTTTACTACCAGTTCTGTGGGTGTGGCTTGGTGGGTGTGGCTTGGTGGGTGTGGCTTGGTGGGCGTGACAGGGAAAGGATACCGTAAAATCTCCATTCCCACCCCACTCCAGGGAAAGGATACTGCAAAATCCCCATTCCCTCCTGATCTGCTGGGACTCGGGAGGCAGAGAAAGATTGGGGAGGGGCCAGTCAGAGGTGGTATTTACCGGTTCTCCGAACTACTCAAAATTTCCGCTACCGGTTCTCCAGAACTGGTCAAAACCTGATGAAACCCCCTCTGCTTGCATGCCAGATAAAAGGACCCGAGCTTTCTGCGACAACAGTGTGACTTTTTGGATGGAGAAAATATTTTTTATTATCCTTTATGCTAATAAAGCAAGGACATTTAGTGCTTTAGTTCTTTGATAAAAGAACGGAATGCATTAAAAGGAAATATATGAGCTGGAATAAAATGAGAACTTATTGTGAGAACTAGCACAAATAGAGACTGAATTGAGTTCAGGATTTGCTCCAGGTTACATACTTGCTTTTATGTCAAGATGCATGCATTTAACTCAAAGGTTGAGGGTGACTCTATGCTCTCCCACAGTGCATGTGAGAGAGCCATTTTCTGTGTGTATATCTGATTTTCATTCATTTGCCCAAATGAAGTCAGAGACACTGAAACAAACTTGCGTCAGTGTATATATACATTGTTTGTCTTTGTGTGTGTGTGAGAGAGAGAGAGGGGGGGGGAGGGAGAGGGAGAGGGAGAGAGGGAGAGAGAGAGAGAGACAGTTAGGAATATAAGAACATTATGAGGTAAATCGCCTACTACCACCAATAGCCTCCCACCGACCGGTACGTTCCTATAGAGAGGGGCTCCTCCGGGTGCCGTCGGCCAAACAATGTCGGCTGGCGGCCCCCAGGGGGAGAGCCTTCTCTGTGGGGGCACCCACTATCTGGAACGAGCTCCCCCCAGAGTTACGGAGGATCCCGGATCTTCGTGCCTTCCGCCGTGAGTTAAAAACTTTCCTGTTCCACCAGGCGGGCCTGGCCTAATTCTTCCCTTTTCCCCTTCTGTCGTAAAATAATTTAGAAATTTTGAATTGTAATATTTTAATTTGGGGGTTTTAATATTTTAATATTGTAAATTGGGATTTTAAATTATTGGGGCCAATGTTTAATTTGGTTTTATTTGGTTTTTAAATTTTGTATATATGTTTTTTATTTATGGCTGTTCACCGCCCTGAGTCCCCCCAGGGAGAAGGGCGGTATATAAATTTAATAAAATAAATAAATAAAATAAATAAAAATAAATAAATCAAACAGTATACACAGAAGAAAAAAAGGCGGGCGAAAAAAGGGGAACCCCCCCTTTATACTTATAGCAACCAATCAGAGCGCAGATTGCCCCATGCCCCAGTCAGCACTCTCCAACCAATCAGCTGCAACTGTGTGCTCACTGCACACTTGACTGTTCCAACTACAATACTAAACTTAATATCCTAACATGGAAAGAATAAAATAGTGGGAATTTTGAGAGCGGTATAACATATCAGTGCAATAAAATAGCAGAGAATTGGCATTATTATCATGTCTTGCTTGGATTAGTTTCCAACCTTTTCTATATCCCGCACCCCTAGAACGCTTCTAATATATTCTTGCACCCCTTAAAAAAATTATATGCATATATATAAAGGTAAAGGTATCCCTCGCACATATGTGCTAGTCGTTCCTGACTCTAGGGGGCAGTGCTCGTTTCTGTTTCAAAGCCAAAGAGCCAGCGCTGTCCGAAGACGTCTTTGTGGTCATGTGGCCGGCATGACAAAACGCTAAAGGCGCACGGACCACTGTTACCTTCCCACCAAAGGTGGTCCCTATTTTTCTACTTGCATTTTTTACGTGCTTTCAAACTGCTAGGTTGGCAGAATCTGGGACAAGTAACCGGAGCTCACCCCGTTATGCTGCACTAGGAATTCGAACCGCTGAACTGCCGACCTTTCGATCAACAAGTTTATAATTATACATATACACTATAATTTTGAAACTTCTAAACCCAAGTTTCCGCACCCCCAGGAATATTGTCTCAGACCCCCAGGATTAGACATTCCAAAGCCAGATAATTATCTATTAAGAATGCTGTATGAGCATTAGTTTTCTGCATTGATAAAGGGACTTTGAAACTGATGCTTCTCCCATAAAAACTAAATAGAACCCCTATGTTCAGGATCAGCTTACCACAAGATCATGCAGCAAGAATCGGAAGACCATGACTTTGCACCTTTGAGCCTTAGATAAGATCCAACACTTTGAATTGAGCCTGGAAGGAAACACATCGATCTCCCCAGTCTTTCAAGTTGTATTTGAGTTTGCAAAATTCTTTTGGTTGCTCAATCTGGGAGTCCTGGCTGCTAAGGAAAGCCTTGTAACAGTACAGGAAGAGACTGAGATAGTGGAAACAATTATTCAGATAAATACTGATAAGTGGACTCTCTTTTACTGATTTGTTTGAGCAGAAGCGGGACAGCTATCGTCAGGACGCTTTAATTAGGATTCTTGTACTGAATGAAGTTTGAATTTAATTGGCTTCCTCCAATTTTATGATTCCACAGACAATGCAAAGTTAGGAAGTGTAGAAAGTTAGCACCTATCCTTCTCCTAGAAAAATGAAATATTCTAGGAAATATTAAAAAGGCAGAATATTTTGCCTAAAAGAGAAATAGAAATCTTAAGGGACACACAAACAGCCCCAGCAGATATTTTGGTGCCATTTTATCTACAAGACAAAAGACCTTCCGCTTCAGGGTGATAGGATTAGCCTTCACTCAAGATCCAAACCAGGACAAAGCCACTAAGCCATAATAGGAATTGCCCAAAGCCCCTTCATTACATCACCCAGCAAGATTCAACCAAGTCTGGGACTCAAGACAACCTACAAAGTTACCCCTGCATGGCTCCATGGGCCCCATGGGAGTCTGACAACCAATCAGAATACATTTTTCATAGGAACAGGAAGCAAGTTCAAAGCCCAAGAGAGGGTATAAATCTCTCTCTCTCTCTCTCTCTCACCCATGTGCTTGATTGCCCAGGACCTCAAACCATGTGGTCCTAGCTATCATTAAACCATCTTTCCAATCAGGCTCCATGTTTCCAATATCTTTCTTCCCACTTGGAACTGAACCCAAATGGACATTTCTTCCAACAGAAGGAAGAAGGCCTTGGAGTTAGTGGAGATGCCAAGACTGTTTTAATTGAAAGAGAAGTTTGTTTATTTATTTATTTATTGGTTCGATTTATATGCCGCCCTTCTCTGGAGACTCAGGGCGGCTTACAATGCGTTAAGCAATAGCCTTCATACTTTTTGTATATACCTGCTTAGTTGGGCTTTTGCGCCCCCCCCCGCAAGCGGTGTTCTTTTTTATACAAAGTCAGCTTATTGCCCCCACAATCCAGGTCCTCATTTTACCTACCTCGAAAGGATGGAAGGCTGAGTCAACCTTGAGCCTGGTGAAATTTGAACTTGCAGTAATTGCAGGCAGCTGGTGCTAGTTAACAGCACTTTAGTCTGCTGCACTACCAAGGCCAACTAGTTACCTTTTTTCATTTCTACTTGGAAACCATTTCTGGACATTTTGCTTGAAAGTGAAAACAAAAAAAGAAATTTTGATTTTAGGGTTTGCAGAATAGACTGATTTTGTTATTATAGAACTGGCTTGAAATGTGGTGAAATGTAAAGCAAAAAGATGAGGTTGTATTTTCTTTTTTCTTGCAGTGAAAAATGTCAGATGTCACCATTTTTTCCCACTCCTTGTACTTTTCTCCTAGTTTTCTAACTTTTGCTTTTCTGTATTTTTATTTTAAAATGACACTATTTTAATTATAATGAAAATAAAATATAAATCAAAAAGGAAGGAACAGGGGACCATCTCTCACTTCTGAATGAGGAATAGTGACCAACCCAACAATGCCACCAAAGATAACAGACACAAAGAAGTTTCTTTTGTTGAAAATGACCAGTCAACTCCAGCCTTCTTCACTCTTGAGCAAGGTAACTATTTCCGTATCATTTCACTATGAATTGGGATTTACATCATTAACTTTCCAGTACTATTGTTTGTTTTTGGTTATATTTTATTAGCTGCCTTGAGTCCTCCCCAGAAGAGAATAGTATGATGATGTGGAAGAAAACACTCTCAAAATTCAAGTGGTGAGCAAAGAAAAGGTTTATTTGAGGAGTTGAAGAAAGAGATGCATTGTGAGCTCTGCAAAGAACGTATGCAGTCAACAGATTTCATACACCCTTTAAAGCAGGGGTGAAATCCAGCAGGCTCTGGAGAACTGGTAGTGAAAATTTTGAGCAGTTCAGAGAACCGGTAGCGGAAATTTTGAGTAGTTTGTTGAACCGGCAAATACCACCTCTGGCTGGCCCCAGAGTGGGGTGGGAATGGAGATTTTGCAATATCCTTCCCCCAGGAGTGGGGAGGGAATGGGGATTTTGCAGTATCCTTTCCCTGCCATGCCCACCAAGCTACGCCCACCAAGCCACACCACGCCCACCAAGCCATGCCCACAGAACCGGTAATAAAAAAATTTGGATTTCACCACTGCTTTAAGGTCAGTCAGATGTGTGGACTTCAACTCCCAGCATTCAACAGGTTTTATACAGCCTTCAAAGTTTTTTGTTTTTTTTTAAAATTTGATTTATATGCCGCCCTTCTCCGGAGACTCAGGGCGGCTTACAGTGTGTTAAGCAATAGCCTTCATACTTTTGTATATTTATACAAAGTCAGCTTATTGCCCCCACAATCTGGGTCCTCATTTTACCCACCTTAGAAAGGATGGAAGGCTGAGTCAACCTTGAGCCTGGTGGGATTCGAACTTGCAGTAATTGCAAGCAGCAGATGTTAATAGATGTTAATAACAGGGTGCTTTAAACCACTGTACTATAGGCTCTTTTTTTTTTTTTTGGCAACCAGCCTTGAAAGTGGCAACATTGGCAAAGCGGTTTACTGAACAGGGGTATTTTGTGGCTGACTTCTTCCTTAAAACCCAAGTCAAATATCTTGCTTTGTAGCTGTCCAGTCTTTTTTACAACAGGCTCCACCAGGAATATTTCTTGCCCTACTGACTTTGACACTCTGTGCTCATTGGATCAAGGAAAGCTGCAAATTCATTTCCAGAAACAAGCAAAAACAGCTGTGGCATTGCAATTTTACTTCTACAGTACCATAGGAAGAGGGCAAAATAAATAAAACCGGATATCTTACTGGCCTTGGCTAAACTAGTGCTGTATAACAAGGAACAAGATAAGAGGAAGACTCAGATTTGTTTAATAGCTTAGCTCAGCGATTTTCAACCTGTGCAACTTTTAAGATAGATGGATTTCAACTGCCAAAATTCCACTGCTAGTGTTGAGAAATGCTGACATATCTGCACAGCACTGTTTGTTCCAGATCGCTGGTTCTATTGCAGGATAGGCACCTCCCCAATTCTGTCCTGGGGATTACATGATTTCAAATCAATATTTCTCAACCTCAGCAACTTTTAAGAGTTGCCACATTCATGTGATCGAAATTTAGGCACTTGGCAACTGGGACGTATTTAGAGCAGGGAACTTTGGCCCTTTTATGATTTGTGAACTTCAACTGATTTAGGCAGTTGCAGTGTCTTGGGGGGGTCATGTGATTCAATGGTGGGTTTCAAAGATTTTTACTACCGGTTCTGGGGGTGTGCCTTGGTGGGTGTGGCATGGCTTGGTGGGCGTGGCTTGGTGGGCGTGGCAGGGGAAGGTTACTGCAAAATCCCCATTTCCTCCTGATCAGCTGGGACTCAGGAGGCAGAGAATAGATGGGGGCATGGCCAGTCAGAATAAACACTACCGGTTCTCCGAACTAGTCAAAATTTCCGCTACCAGTTCTCCAGAACTGGTCAGAACCTGCTGAAACCCACCTCTGATGTGATCCCATTTGTGATCTTTCCAGCCAGCTTCTGACAAGTAAAACCAATGGGAGAAGCCAAATTTGCTTAACGACTGGGTGATTCACTTAACAGCTGTGACAAAAAAATGTAAAATTGGATGTGACTCATTTAACAACTGCCTTGCTTAGCAACTGAAATTCTTGTCCCAATTGTGATTGTAAGTCGAGGACAACTTTTACCTAGCTCATTATTGAATTTGTAGGAATGTTCTTGGATCGAGCCCAATGAAGGAGATACACAGGCATGTGTATAATCAAGTTTGTTTATTTACATAATGTTTCTCTCTTACAGGTTTGCAGCTAGAATGGAGCCCAGACCGCATGGATGACCCTTAAGTACTCCAGGGGCGGAGTCCAGGTGAGGAGGGGTCAGTGGGTGAAGGGATCCCTGGGTAGTTAACCCTTACAACACTAGGTTTGGAGGGCAGGCATTTATACTTAACAAATCCCCCTCTAGATGCCTGGCCGTAAGATCACAAGTGGATTGATCATGGTTTATCGATTTGTGTAGTATGACACCTAGTTTGGATGTCAAATAGGTATGCTGTTTGTTTAACAGAGGTTTGGTTAAGATGTCAGCAGTTTGTTCTTGTGTATCACAATGTAATACTTTAATAAAGCCCATGCTGGAGAGTTGCCTAACGTGTTTGTGTTTTATATCTATGTGTCTCGACCTTTGACCCACAGCATCAGCTCTAGATATTTCGATAGCTGCCTTGTTGTCTTCATGTATGTGGATGGGGTATGTGGGTTCGGCCCAGATGTTGGAGAGCAAGTCATCGAACCACACCAGATTATTCGCAGCTTTGGATAAGCATATATATTCGGCCTCAGTAGTCGATGTAGCCACTAGGTTTTGCTTACCAGTGTACCAATGTACAGGGCTGCCGTTCAAGAAAAATATGTACCCTGATGTACTTTTTCTACATTTCACGTCCCCAGCCCAATCTGCGTCTGCATAACATGAAAGAACTGGCTTACCGGATGTTTCCGGTTCTAGACATAGGCATGCTTCTGTACTATGCTTTAAGTATCTAAGTATCCTTTTTGTGGCATCCCAATGATAATTGGTGGGCTTGCCCACATGCCTCGACAGAAGGTTGACAGTTAATGCTATGTCAGGCCTCGTCCAGTTCGCTATATAAAGTAAGGAGCCTATTATGGATCTGTATAAGGTATTGTCATTAAAAGGCTCTGACTCATCGTACATGTTTTTTAGGAAGTCTGGTGTCATGGGGGTTTCGCATGGTCTGGCATCAAACATGTAACATTTATGTAGCAATTCCACTATCTTTTCTCTCTGTGACAGTCTGAAGCCTTTGTTGGTTTTGGTAATTTGTACCCCCAGATACTTGTCAACCTTTCCTAGTACCTTCAAGGTGAAGTGCTTTCCCAGTTCTTTAGCAAATGTTTCACACTTATGATCTTGGTCACCAACATATAGAATGTCATCAACATATACCAGAACGTATTCTATGGATTTACCCAACCTTTTGATGAAAAAACAGTTGTCGGCAGAGGTGGCTTCAAAACCCATTGACCTTAATGTTTTTGACAAGCATTCATACCACCGTTTCCCAGACTGTTTTAGTCCGTATAGACTCTTGTTCAATAACCAGGTTTCCCCTTTGCGTGTGTTTTTACTATGTGGAGCCCTAACATAAATTTCCTTATCTAGATCAGCGTGGAGATACGCTGTCTGCACATCGAATTGGTGTACTTTTAAGTTTAGAATCGAGGCTATCACCAATGCACACTTTACGCTTTCTGCTCTGACGGTGGGGGAATATGTGTCTGTGTAATCGTCTGGGAATCGTTGGGCAAATCCCTGGGCTACCAATCTAGCCTTATATAATGATTTACCTCCCTCTAGAGACTTTATTTTGTATATCCACCTAGTGCCTATGGTGGTCTTATCACTAGGGGCCTCTGCGGGCGTGTATACCTTTAGCTCATGCAGGCTGTTCATCTCTTTCTCCATCGCCTGTTCCCACTTTTCCTTCTCGTCAGTGGGTAAATTGAGGACTTCATCGTAATTATTGGGGGTTACTTGGTTAGCATGGAGAGATAGCACATAGTCCTCTAGTTTCTTGGGGATTTTATTTCTAGAAGTCCTAACTGGCCTTTCGGGCGTGGTTTCCGTATCGTGAAGGTACCTGGCTTCCTTTTCCGTGAGTGTTTCTACTTTTAGGTCTGGGTGTCCCTCTTTCCACTCTCTGATTCTTATCCTATGCTCCCTTGGTTTTGTAGCTTCTATGTCATTGTTTATTGGTCTGCCCTGTTGTGTTTTGATATGTGAACGGTTGGTGTTTTCCCCTTCTGTGGTTATTTCATTAAGATGTATTTTGGACCAATTAGAGTTTTCATGAAATACTGCGGTGCGTGAAACTATGAAATTGTTGTTGCTGTCAATGAACCTAAAACCCTTGGTGCCCGGTTCATATCCCATGAATCTTAGTCGCCTGGAAACTTTGTCTCCCTTCCTGCGTATCTGTCTGGGGATATGAACATCGGC
Organism: Ptyas mucosa; assembly: GCA_012654045.1. Lineage (NCBI taxonomy): Eukaryota > Metazoa > Chordata > Lepidosauria > Squamata > Colubridae > Ptyas > Ptyas mucosa. The sequence continues at coordinate 88,378,625 of WNWU01000001.1, forward strand.
GGTTACACCAAATATGTGAAGGTGTGCTATCTTTGGCTTCCTATTATACATGACCTCGTACGGTGTTTTATTTATTACGCTACACCATAACCTGTTAAGCGTGTAATTTGAGTATAAAACGGCTTCTGACCAGTAGTGTTGTCCTAACCCAGCATCCTCTAGCACACATCTCATCATTGTCTGTAGGGTTCCATTTTTTTTCTCTGCGACTCCATTTTGAAATGGCGAAAAAGGGGCCGACGTAAAGCGCAGCATCCCTTGCGCCCTGAGCCAATTTGAAAATTCTTGAGACATGAACTCGGACCCTCGGTCTGTCATTATTTGCTTGATTTTAATATTATGTTGCAGTTCTATCTTTTTATGAAATTCTTTAAATTTCTGGAACACCTCATGTTTGTGCTTGAGTGTATATATATAACCGTAGCGACTGAAGTCATCTACGATAGTCAGGAAAAACCTTTTCTTATATTTGATGGATGGCCTTAAGGGCCCAACTAGGTCCATGTGTACCATTTGAAACAAGGAATTTGTGGTGCGTTCTGATTTTTTTGGTCTGGCTTTGGTCTTCAACTTGGAACATTTGCACACCGAACACGCTAAATAGTTTTTGCAATTTTTAACCTTTAATCCATCAGAACAATTGACCATTTTTTGTACAACCGGAAAACTGCTATGACCCAATTTTCTATGCAATAAATGGGCACACTCATCGTGAATGGGTTTGCCTAACGATGGCTTCTCTTTTTCTAAAGTTTGGTTCATGTCTGGGTCACTGGGCGTCGGGTCGTGATTAACTTCCTCCGTCTCCTCGGTGTTGGGTGCAGTGTCTATCATGTCGCTAGTGTTGGTGTTTATCCTGGGGGGGCTGCTACAGTTAGGCTGGAAGTATGGTAAACCCTCGCTTATTATAGTTCTACCGATGATCCTCTCATCTCTGGTCAAAAATACCTTCCCTTCCTTAAATGTTATTTTTGTTCCCGTTTCCTTGCTTAGCTTCAAGGTGGCTAGTATGTTATAGGGTATCTCCGGAACAAGCAATACCCCCTCTATTTCCCCTATCTCTGGGATGTTTATGTTGCCTTTTCCGGTTACTAGCACGTTGCTTTGGTTAGCCACTTTAATGGTGAATTTCTCTTCTGTGAATTTAGTAAATAATTTTGTGTCATAAGTGGTATGGTTTGTGGCTCCTGAATCTAGGAGCCATGCATTTTTGGTGTTGGTGTATCCCAGTGTGCTGTCCCTTGCTCTCAGCCCATATAGTGAACCCTTGTGACTGTCCCGGGAACTGTCCCGGTATCTCCTCCCGTCCCTGGGTTTGGGTGAATCTCTGCGCCTATATCTGTTCTCATTTGTCTGTCTTTCGGGGAGTCTATGTCTGTTTTCAGTCCTGTCTCTAGATTGTGAGTGTCTCATGTCTCTTATTCTCCTGGGGCAATCTCTTTTATAGTGTTCCCTGGAGCCACAATTGAAGCATTCTATGTCGCTGTAGTCTCTGCTGTGGAATTCTACTCTTTTGCTAATCCTTGGTTCTCTGTGGTTCTGGTATCTATCCCTCCTGAGGTTGTCTTCCGCGATAAGTTTACTGGTTAGCATATCTAAGGTGATGCGTTCTAGGCTGGAACTGTCTAAGTGCATGATGAAATCATTCCAGCTGTGGTCTAAGGAATTTATGATCACGCTCACCATGTTCCCTTCTGTTATGTTCTCCCCCCTCTGAATTAACTCAGCTCTGGTGGCATTGAGTGACAATATGTGTTCACTCATTGAAGTTCCCCCCTTGAGTTTGGCTGAGTAGAATTCCCTGGTGATTCTTGTGGTAGTGGCTATACTTCTGCTGTGGAACATTTTATGCAAAAAGGTTACTATTTCTGACACTGTCAAGTTGTGGCTGATACTGGGATACATACTGAGTGATATGCTGGTTAGTAACAAATGGTAAGCCTTATGATGCATGCAATCTAACTGAAAAGTCCAAGGCTTTTCAGGTGGGTTAGTTATAAAAAATAGTAAATGTTCCTTTAAGAGGACAACCTGTAACTGTTGGTTCCATTCAACAAAGTTAACCCCATCTACCCTGAGTTTGGGAAAGTCATTTGGAAGTGTCCCTGTATTGTGAGTAATATTACCTATTGAGGGTTGCTGTCCATGGTCCAAAGCAAAAGGGAACTCACAATAAGGCAGGGGAATGCAGGGAGTCAGTCTGTAGTGACTTGCTTCTATGGTCTGTTGTTTTTTTATTGCAGGTCGGTTCTGCGCATGCTCCTGGGCCATTCTGTCTCTGCCGCCGTCGTGGAAGGAGCTCGTTCCTGCTGCTCCCGGGTGAAGGCCTTGCCTCTCGAGTTGGACTTCTGGCTCCGTCTTTGGAGGTCCTTGGAGGCCGAAGTTTATTTGGGTCGCCGTCTGGAGCGTCGTGGGTCTCGTTGCGCCGCCTGGACATCGATGCGGGTCCGCGAGGCTTGGGTGAAGGCCCTGGGGCTCCGGTCCGCTCTGGAGGCCGAAGTTTAGGTACGGGCCGGCGCCTATGCCCGTCGACAACCCCGGAGGTCTCGGCTGAGTCCTTTGGTGTGGTAAGTATTCATTTATTTCTCCCGGTTTTATGGCGTAGCTTAGGGGATGCATGGCGAGGTTTCCGGCGTAGAAGGTGGGGGGCTGTGCCCACGCCTCGGTATTTCTCTTCCAAAGTTGGTCTTCGTGGCTGCCCTTATGCGTGTAGGACGTCACTTTATTTCCCCCTGCGGTATCGGTATCGGCATCGGAACTTATTATTTTTATTTTGGTTCCGAAAGCCGCGGTGATGGTCCGCATGGCCTTTTCTACTTCGAGTTCGGTAGGCGAACTTGATGTCACCTGTCCGGTATAGTTCTTGGCCTCGTGGTTGTATTCGTAGGCCTTGTGGTGGTAGGCCTCGTTTCCCGCCGGGTTTTTTAAATCTCGGGATCTGATTGGGGATTGGTCGGCCATCTTGGGTGATGTCACCATCCAAGATGGCCGTTGTGGGGAGCGCGCGAATCTTGGATCGGCTTCATCAGTGAGCGAGTGGTAGGGGTTTAAATCGCTTACCACGTTTTGGTCTCTGCACTCCGTTTTGTCATCTTTCTTCCCGGTCGCTGCCCCGCAGTCATCAAGGAGGTTGCGGAGTTCCGCGATGAGACTGGACTTGTTTGATGTCGATCCGGCTAGGCTTAGTAGCTTTTCTTTTAGCTCCTTTTCTTCGCGTAGCTCGGTCTCTGATTCATCCTCTCTTTCGTCTAGGCTTCTCTCTGTTATTCTTGAGTAGCCAGGGCTGGAGAGTCGTTCTTTATTCCTTTGCATTTCTGCTAGCTTGGCTTCAGCTGAGGCTAGCATTTCTTCCATCTTCTTTTTGGATGCACGGGTGTTTACTCTTTCGGTTTCTTCGTTCAGCTTGATATTTTCAGACATCCTTTTAGTTTGGTTTGGGCTATTTAGAACCATCCTCTGCTACCATATTTGTAGGAATGTTCTTGGATCGAGCCCAATGAAGGAGATACACAGGCATGTGTATAATCAAGTTTGTTTATTTACATAATGTTTCTCTCTTACAGGTTTGCAGCTAGAATGGAGCCCAGACCGCATGGATGACCCTTAAGTACTCCAGGGGCGGAGTCCAGGTGAGGAGGGGTCAGTGGGTGAAGGGATCCCTGGGTAGTTAACCCTTACAACACTAGGTTTGGAGGGCAGGCATTTATACTTAACAGAATTGCAGCTCCTGGTTTTTGCAAAGCAAAACATATATTCCAGCTCATCACATTCCATCTTTTTTTCTAGCTAGGTTCTATTTTTTGTGTTAAAAAAGGTACATCGCCAGAGCTTTTCATTGGGCAGGAAATAGCAGCAGATGAAGCAACATAAAGAAGCAAAGGAATGGCTGTGTTCGCATAAAACACTGAACCAAGTTCACTTAGAATCAGGGCACGCTGGGGGGGGGGGGGTATTGTCAAAAAAAGTCAATATGGTGGCTTAAGCCTCAATGAAATCCATTAAGTTGGAGAGCTGAAATTTCCTTTATCAGGAAATTGTTGCTTTAAGAAAGCTGGAGTAGATCAGTGGTGAAATGTAAAATTTGTTACTACCGGTTCTGTGGGCATGGCTTGATGGGGGGATAATGTGACTGGGTGGGTGTAGCTAACTTTTTTTTTCTTTTAAAAGCATTTTAAAAGCATACAACCTCTGAAGAGGTTGTAGAAAAAATGCTTTTAAAAGTTAAAAAAAAGTCTCTGATGATCGCAATCCGGTCCAAACCAGGAGCATTTCACCCCTTGAGTAGATACATAATATTGAGTTAGATGGACAAATGATTTCAGCTAGGAAACATTCCCAACCCTGTCCCTTTCTAAGCCAGCTGAAAAAAATCACAAACAGTGTGAACTACCCCATTTCTCTTTCTGCCCCAAAACATGTATGTCTTCTCTGAACAAGCACCACAATGGACTTTCCCAAACCTCTGAAGAACATAGGAATGTATATTGTACACTGCCCAGAACTCCTTTCTGAGAAAGATGGGCAGTTAAGAAATTGAATGGATGGATGGATGGATAGATAGATAGATGATAGATAATATATATATAGATGATAGATAGACAGACAGGTGATAGATAAGATATATAGATAATAGATAGATAGATGATAGAGAGATAGATGATAGATAAGATAGATAGATGATAGATAGATAGAAAGATAGAAAGATAGAAATGGATAGATAGATAGATAGATAGATAGATAGATAGATAGATAGATAGATGTAGATAGATAGATGTAGATAGATGATAGATAGATAAGAACCTTGATGTATCTGATCAAAATACCCATCTAATCTAGGGCATCCTCTTCCCTGACAGAGAGTCCCTGTTGCAAGGGTTCAAGTTAGCAACTTCACCCCATTGTGTTTGAGGTGATTCTCAAGGTAAATTACCTTTACACCCCATCCATTTTTCCTTATCTGCTGCCTTTGATGCATACAGCTACCTTTGTTTAAAATCCTTTTCAAAATCTCAGTTCAAAGTCAGATAAACATCAGATCCTGTTTCCAACGGAGGCCAATTAGAAACTTTTGAGCAGAGGACAATTAACTATATCCTCCTATATTGTATAATGAATAACTGGTATTTGAAGATGGAGTGCTTCAGGTTATGGACATTCCAAGATAATCAGATTCTTCTGCTTTTCCCAGCTATTCTTCACAAAAGACGTTTGGCTGAAGGAGCTGCAGTGTTGTTTGTGTATCTCTCTCCCAGCGCTTAAACCTTCACTTGATTTCTCAACCATTCTTTTCCTCCAGTTGCTTGCTTTCAAGCCACAAACTAGACTAGGGAGCTCATAAATGAGATTTATTGTTTCTAAATTGTACATCTTTCTCCAGATGGTTCCTCCTGGCCTCACATCACCAGTAACATGTAGACATGCTCTTTGTCTCTTCCTAGCTAGTTTTGGAATTCAGTCTCACTCTACTTAACGAGCTTGATTCAGATCACTCTGCTTTTTATATGAACTTGGAGCAAAAGACTTGAAGCAATAGCAATAGCTCTTAAGACTTATATACCACATCACAGTGCTTTTTACAGCCCTCTCTAAGCGGTTTACAGAGTCAGCCTATTGCCCCCAACAATCTGGATCCTCATTTTTACCCACCTCAGAAACGATGGAAGGCTGAATCAACCTTGAGCCTGGTGAGATTTGACTTGCCAAATTGCAGGCAGCCGGCAGCCAGTAGAAGTAGTCTGCAGTACTGCATTCTAACCACTGCACCACCACAGCTCTGGAAAAATGCCCCCGAATAGCTCAGGATGGCAGACTGAGAATTTAGGAAGATATTTTCTAAGTGCTTAGCTTATGTGTTGAACAGGAAGTGGTGAAAAACTCAGTCCATTTACAGATCTGCTTCTGTTTTCTTCTGCATGATGCTGAGATCCCAGAAAGTGTGCCGAGAAGAACAACAGAGATGATAAAGGATCTGGAGGCTAAATCATAGGATGAATAGTTGAGGGAGCTAGGTATGTCCAGCCTATTGAAGGGAAGGATTGGGGGGGACATGATAGTTGTCTTCCAGGACTTGAGGTACTGTCAGAAAGAAAAGGGGATTGATTTACGGTATTTTCCAAAGCACCAGAGGGCAGGATAAGGAATAATGGGTGGAAGTTTCTTAAAAAGCAATCCAACTTAAGGAAGGAGAAATATTCTGACAATTCATCAATGGAATAGTTTGCTTCCTGGACTTGTGGGTGTTCCACCACTGGAAGTTTTCAAAAATAGACTGGACAACCATTTAATTGGGATGTTCAGGTCTTATGCCTTGAGAAAGGGGTTGGACTAGAAGACCTCCGAGGTCTCTTCCAGCCATATGATTTTCTGCTGAGCATCACTGCAGCGTCCAAAACTGTTCAAGAAAATTAAAGACAAACTACCAATTCTGTATTATTTAATGATAAATTAGGATTAATGGGGATTATGAATGTCTTCCACTTCACTTAGCATATCTATTTTGCTAGAACTCATCACCCGTCATACCAAACCTCTAATATTCACTTCAATTAAAAAAAATGCTCACCCCAATTTTCATTCTGCCTGCCTTGATTATAGAAAATCTGGGGTTAAATCTCCACCCAGTCCTGAGTTCAACAGAGATCAATTTGAGAACAAGCTGCAGAAGCTTTTTTTAAACTCTGAATTAAACAAAAATGCTCCAGGAAATGAAATAAAAATCCCCTTGACCTTTATTTGTACCCATTAATTAACTAATGATGTAATAGGTTAATTTAATTACCGGTATATGAACAACTTTAATTTTCTCAGTGCATTTTAATATAAAATTCATAATAATACAAAAATATTAAAGGTGAATGATCTGTAAACCAAAATAAAATTTGTGAAGCTCTTGAATTCAAATTGGTTGTAAGTTATTAAAGACAGCTAGGTTGTCTGAACCAGTATGTGTAATTTAAGTTTTCTAAAACAGAAATACTGAAAAAAAAATTCCACAAGGATTGCTAAAAACACCACAGCTGGACTAGTCAGTTCACTAGCCACAAGACAAATACTATATTTCTAAGAGCCAATGTGTCTTTCATCTTTACAATTTCCTTGACTGTTCCTTGTTGGGAGATAAACCAACAACAAAAACTATTATGGCGAGGCAGTTTGGCCTAATGGTTAATGCACCAGGTTAGAAACTAGGAGACGGTCCCACCTTAGCCATGAAATCCAGCTGGGTGATTTTGGGCCAATCATTAGGAGACTGTTAATTCTAGTCTCACTTTAGGCATGAAATCCAGCTAGGTGATTTTGGGCCAATCACTAGGAGTCTCTGAATTCTAGTCCCACCTTAGGCATGAGAGCTGGCTGGCTGGCTTTGGGTCAAGTTAACTCTCTCTCAGTCCAACTCACCTTACATGGTTGTTGTTATGGGGCCAATAGGAGGAAAGAGTATTAGGTATGTTCACTGCTTTGAATTATTTATAAAAAAATAAATATTTAAAATATTACTTTTGCTTTGCTTTGTGGGTTTGCTGGAGGTGTTTGGTTAGTAATTGATGAGACGCCAGTACATTGTTGCTGATGAAAATTCTGCTCAATACCATATCAATCCTGTGGTATGCAAAAACAGTCCTTGAATCATCAATATTTTCAGGGAAATGTGGCCTATTATATTGCCATCTAAAGTTTGATTTTTCTATCTCTTAGGAGTGGATTTGTTTTTCCAGTCAAGTCCTGCCCCCTCCCCTTTTTTGAAAAAGAAATCTGAAGTTCATGGCTGCTGGCAAAATGAAAGAAACACTGGGGCATTTTCAGAAGATCAACCTTTCTTTATCTTTTTTCTTTATTATTATATTTATTTTACAATATTATATTTTGAAGGGCTTGTGCTGCGGTTAAATCAAACAGCTACACCTAGCAGAGGCCTAAAGCACTTATTTTGCTTCTTATTTCTATTTAAACAAAACCAACCCCCACCCCATGTTCCACTAGAATTTGGCATTCTGAAGGGGGATTTCAGCAGTAAAATTTGGGAGGTGGGCTGTGATCATTGTAAAAAGGGCTGGAGGAAACACAGGCTGGTTTGAGGTCTAAAGAGTTATTACTGGATGTCTTAAATGACCCCTCTACAGTAGTAGCCAAAATTGTGGAACCCTTTTGGGAAAAGTGTATTTTCTAAAACTAGCTAATAACACCACTTTTTATACAATAATACCATAAAATTATATATCAGTGGAAAGATAATTTAATCAAGAATGTAATGCAATAACTTTTATGAAGAATATTAGAATAGCAGTTACAGTATAAAGAAGAAAAGTGAAACAGATAGAAAAAATGAGATATACAAAAATTATCACCATAGAAAAAACGAGATGTACAAAAATTATCATGTCAGTGAATACTTAGTTGGGTAACCTTTAGCATGAATTATGGCCTTACAACGTCTTCCCACGGAGTGAACCAAGTCTTTTACTTCTGCAGCTGTTATAATGTGAAACCAAGATTGAATGATTGCTTCTATTAACTGGGTTTTATTGCTAGGTCACTTCTGACTAAAAAGTTTCTTTAGTCGGCTCCATAGATTTTCAATTGGGTTAAGGTCTGGGCTATTCCGAGGCCATTTCACCAGTGGAATATGATTATCTTGAAACTCCAAAAAAAAAAAGTGGTGTTATTAGCCATCAAACCTCAAAAATACACTTTTCCCAAAAGGTTTCCACAATTTTGGCCGCTACTGTAGATAAGATCTACTATCTAGTCGGCACTGTCCCCCCCTGCTGTTCGCAGACAAGCAGCAGCATACAGACAGAGGCTCAAATCATCAATATGGAGCCTGAGTGGTGCAGTAGACTAAGGCACTGATTAACATCCAGCTGCCTGCAATTACTGCAAGTTCTAATCTCACCAGGCTCAAGGTTGACTCAGCCTTCCATCCTTTCTAAGGTAGGTAAAATGAGGACCCAGATTGTGGAGGCAATAAGCTGACTTTGTATAAATATACAAAATATACAAAAGTATGAAGGCTATTGCTTAACGCATTGTAAGCCGCCCTGAGTCTCCGGAGAAGGGCGGCATATAAATCAAATTAAAAACAAAATAAAAATAAATAAATATCTAGACCAAGGATCAGCAACCCGCGGCTCTGGAGTCACATGTGGCTCTTTCATTCCTCTGCTGCAGCTCCCTGTTGTTATGGAATGAAGAGATTGAGAGTCATCCCAAAGGGCAAACAGAATCAGATTTTATTATTGCAATAATAGATTCAGAGTCCGATTCATACCTGGAAGTCTGAATGACCTATACATTACAAGACCCCAATTCTTATACTCTTTCAAACAAAGGAAACTGCTAACACAGCAGTTCCGGTTACAGAGATGCATCTGTTATTATTTGACATTTTCCTAATCACAAAAGTTTCACAATATCTTGACCAGAACACTCATAATTTCTGTAGATTTCTATAGCATAGATAATTAAAGTATTTTTAGCTTACCGAGGGAGTTTCCTAGAGAGGTAGATTCCCTTGACCTGGCCCTCTTCAGCCATATGTCACTGTTTGTTCCTAACTTGTGACAGATGGGGCCTCTTTAGGAAAGAATCCAGTGAAAGTGTTTTCCGGTCGAATGTATTTAAGCACATGTTCTTGCTTTGACTACTTTGAGTGAAGAGGCCCCTCAATGGTCATCTATCTGAACCTGCATTAATGCTACTATTACTATTAACTATAATACTGTTGCTAGTCAGCACCACAATTTTGAGAGGAGCTTCCAGTTAAGGGAGGGGGAAAGCATGGTGTGCCAGGAGGAGACTTTATGGCAAGGGGCAGGTTTTCCAGTCGGCCCCACAATTGATAGGGCTTTCGGTTAGGAAAGGTAGAGGAAAAAAGATGCCGTGCTAGGAGGAGACTCTATGGTGGGGGAACCGGACTTCCGGTCGGCTTCAGAATTGAATGGGGGGCTTCCAGTTAAGACCTTTGTGGCTCTTTGAGTGTTTAAGGTTGCCGACCCCTGATCTAGACGACACCTTCTCTATGGCCTACAACCAGCTCATCAGAGATCTTCCCTCTGCTTGGAAAACCTATGCTTGTGGTCCTCAGTGAGGTGCTTCTCCTGAGCCTCCTTCTCGGTCAGATCCAATTTGAACTGAGGTGTTTTGCCAACTTTTTCTCATGGTGGCTGCTTAGCTCCAACAACTGCTTCCTGTTAGGGCCCTAAGGAGCCCGGGCGGAGAGGCAAGGAGTGGCTGGAAGGGGAGGGGTGAGTAGAGGCTGGCGAGGCGCCCCTCGATTTGAGTGACATTGAGTTGGCCACACCCACCCAGTCACATGATCACCTAGCCACGCCCACCCAGCCGGTCATTAGGCAGATCATATTAGTGGTTCGCGGGATTTAAAATTATGGATTTAGTGGTCCCTTAGGCTCGAAAGGTTGGTGACCCCTGCACTAGATAATCCCCAGTCAGAGTAGTCATAATGTTGAATTTGGGTATTGGCTGGGAATTGAACAGATGATCTTTGAGGGCCCCTCTACTTCTGTGTATTGTCTTAGGTGACAAAAGCAAACCAGACCATCCCTGTGTACCAGAGGTCTTCAAACTTGGCAGCTTTAAGACTTGTGGACTTCAACTCTCAGCTGGCTGGAGAATTCTGGGAGTTGAAGTCCACAAGTCTTAAAGCTGCCAAGTTTAGGGACCCCTGTTGTATACCCTAAGGCTAAGCTCTAAGGTAATTTATCTGCCTGGGCCCAGAATATGATGGGAACACAGCTGGCGTTCGCCAACCAGGGTTGAATTCAGTATTTTGTGCGAAGCTGTGATTATAAGGCAACTTCATTTGCTCACTGGAGAGCATATTCGGCAAGGAGTAAATATGAGTGGATCACTGTTTTAGCCAACCTGCTCAGCTGTTCCTCCCTCTCCCTGCAAAGTTTTCAGTTCCTTTTGGTCTGAACCACTGTTTCTCAAATCTCAGCCATTTTTAGACGTGGGGACTTCTAACTCCTAGAATTCCCCAGAACGGCTGCAGAATTCTGGGAGTTCTCCCACTTCTTAAAATCGCTGAGGTTGAGAAACACCGGTCTAAACGACATAAAGAGTGGAAAGCTCTTCTATGTTTCTTCATTGTGTTTCTCCTTGAAAGGCTGGCCTGTTTCTGTTGCTGTGATTTCCCTACTTTCTCTTTTTGTTCCAGAGGGGGAAACACTCTGCACGTGCCCAGAGTGCCTTTGTCCCACAGTGATGCAATCGATCACATAAATGCAACTAAGCAAGCCAGCTAATTTGCTTAGGGATTTCCTCTGGTTAGGAATGGGTCTTGTGTCGAATTGTCCTTTCTTTTTCTTCCATTCAGAAAACATCCTCTCGCCCCTAAGGCGAATTTCTCGGCTGTTTCGCGAAACCCATCCTCTCGTTCGCAGATTTCTCGGGCAGTTTGTGCCCAGACCAAAGCTCACCGTGGTTTGCATTCATGGCTCATTTTAACCGTGGCTTGTCAAACCAGCCAGACAGCCCTGATAAAGCGAAGCCCTAAATTTAGCGCCCTTTCTCAAGCCCAGAAAGCGCCCCTTGCGCTAAACCCAAACCAAACCCGCTTTTAAAAACCGAGCGCGACGAGGAAAACCAAGCCGCATCTTATTTCCCTCCGGAGTGTAAGAAAGCAGCGCAGCCTGCCGCAGCGAGCTGGGGCGAGGGCAGAAGCGCTGAAGCAACCGGGCGGCTCCCACCAGCCGTCGCGTCCCGCTCGGCTCCCTCAGAAGCCTCTCGCCTGCATTCAGACAGAGCTCGCCGGCTGCCTCGCGGCTTTTTGGAGAAAACACCCGCCGTGGCGGGAGGCGACCAGCAAGGGGCGCTATTGCAATGCTGGAGGAAGGCCGGTTTGGGAGGGGAGGTGGGGGCTCGACTGCACCCGCGCGCACACACACACACACACGCACGAACACACATACACACGCATCCATCCCACACTCGCGCATAATACCCAAGGCTTCGCATCCTCGGCTCGCACAGCCCATCCGCTCGGGACGGTAACCAACGCCGGATGGGATGTGGAGTCGTCAGGTGCAGCCGTCACCGCCACCTTCTCTGACGGCCTCTGGAAATCAGAGCTCTTGACGAGGAGGAGGAGGAGAGGAGGAGGAGAGGAAGATTAATCCCGCTAAACCGGCTCTTCCCCCTCCCTTTTCTTGCACCTTGCAAGACCGCCAGACTGCCGGGAGTAGCCGAGGGGAGCACCGCGGAGTCCTGAAAAATGGAGTAAGCGTTTCTTCTCTTTCTTTCTTTCTTTCTTTCTTTTTCTCTTTCTTTTTTTCTTTCTTTCTCTCCTTCCTTCGCTCCCGGTCCGCGCCTGGAAGGTTGCCTTTTGGTGTCGGGAATCTTTCCCCGTCTTCGTTCCGCCTCCCGTGCTTGGAGCAGCGGCTCCCTTGCAATATGCTGGGTACCCCCCTTGGCTGTGGCTGATGGGGCGGGGAAGAGACGTTGCAAGGTTTTGGCCGGGGCAGATCTCGCCTCTTGTTCTCCCCCCCCCCCCCCCACACACACACACAAGGAAGGAAGCGATGCTGCTGCAATGGGCACCTCGGACTTCAAGTCTCCACAGCCTTGTTGGTTTTGCCCGTCAAACTCTTGGTTAAAAGGCTGGCCGGCTGCACACCCCGGAATGGGAAGGGAGCTGAAAGAAAGGCTGGTCCATTTTCTCAGGGTGGTGACGCTCCATCTCTTCCTTGCAGCCTCTCCCTCTCTCTCTCTTTTTTTTTTACCTGTTGTTGCAAGCTTTCATCTGCTCTGTGTGTGTGTTTGTGTGTGTGTGTTTGCGTGGTAGTGCGTGACTGCCGCCACCCAGCCACCCCCCCACCTCATCCAAGCAATGACTCAGGCGATTCTGAAAGAGATGCACTTGGCGGTGGCTTCCCGCTGTCTCTTGTCTGTTCCTTCCAATCCAAATTGGATTGGGGTTGGGTTGGCTTGGTTGTTTTTTCTTTTCTTTCTTTCTTTTTTTGCTGTCCTCCGACCCAGGTGGAGACTGCCTTTCAGGGTGGGGTGAGGTAGGCCCATCAATTCAGCCTCCTTCCCTGAGAGAGAGAGGGGGGGCCGCCCAAACCACCCATGAGCTTACCTCAAGCAAAAAAAACAACAAGCCTTCTTTTATTATTATTATTATTTGACATTTTAATTTCTTCGGATGCTCTTGAGCGAAAGCACCTTTGACAAGGAGGATGCCTTCAAAGCCCCGGATTGACAGAAAACAAAGGAATGGATTTTAAGGGAAGGGTTCCAGTCAGGGCCTTCCTGTAACAGCTGTACGAAGTAAAGGGCATTGGAATGGATGCATGACTACCCATACCTTTGTTTTTATTTCCTTCCTTATTAATAAAAACTGCCCCTAGGTTTTGCCAGACTGTTTCTAATTGGTTCTTCTTTCTTTTTTTTTCAATGGGTACACAGGATGACAAAGTTGGCGGGTGAGAGATGGGCACATTCCTTTAGTCGGTTTTGCAATCCTTGCCCTGAAACCTTTGCTAAAAAGGGGGTAAAAAGGGAAGGATTTTGACATTTCGTTGCCCACTTTCTGACAAGGAACTGAAAATGTGCTTTTTGTCCCCAGTAGTCTCCAGTAGGAATTGCTGGCGCCGGGCACAATCTCTTGGGAGGCTTCCCAGTTGAACTGTCTTGGTATCCACGTGTGCCAATTAACAGAATTAGACTTCAGCCAGGGTTGTCTTCTAGATTGCTAGAAAAATTGCTGCAGTGAATTGAAATTTCAAGTTTCTGTTTTGGAACCTTCCCTTCTGCTGTTGGAATGTTTTGGGTGTTTACCACAGAATGTTCCGTGGTTATAACCGGAACGCATCTTGAGATTCATAATGTTGTGTTTTATGGGGATAAAAAAGGATTGACCTTAATGTACTCCCAAAAGATAAGGACTGAAATGTCCTTTAGACAAAACAGTGCAATATCCGTTTTAAGGAAAGCTCTCTTGTTCTTCATTAAACAGCAAACCTCCTGTGGTAAACCTGGCTTTGAAAGGTTTGAAAACTTCCCTGGAGCTTGGTTTTAGGCTCTGAATGTTTTTATCTTCTGTGGAGTTTATTTGACTTCTGGGAGAGCCAGATGAAAAAAGATGAGATTTCCCTCTGCTTTCATTTAAATATTTCATTTGTCTTTTGGCAGCTACCGTTAAGCATCCAGCTAATTGATTTTTATTTTTCCAGTAGCTACATAAAACTAACCATCTACACTAATAATAATATACTTTTGCCTGTATAGCTCTCAACCTCATAGAGCCGTGATGGCGAACCTATGGCACGGGTGCCACAGGTGGCACGCGGAGCCATATTGCTGGGCACGCAAACTCAGCTCTGGCACACATGCGTGCACCAGCCAACTGATTTTCGGGCCTTCTGGGCCCACCAAAAGTCAGGAAACACACTGTTTCCGGCCTCCGGAGGGCCTCTGGGAGGGGTGGGGAAAGCTGTTTTTCCCTCCCCAGGCTCCTAGAAAGGCTCTGGAGCCTGGGGAGAGCAAAAAACGGGCCTACCAGACCCACGGTGCCATCACATGCCAAAAGCAGGGGGAGCACAGGGGGACGGAGCGTATAGAATTACGGGTGTGGGCATGCGTGCATGTGACCCCATCGCGCTCACCCCGCTTTTGGCACGCGATGGCAAAAAGGTTAGCCATCACTGTCATAGAGTATCCCAACCCTGTTTCCACAACAAAGGGGTAGCCAGGGAGGGCTTAATAATAATAATAATTCACAGTTGTATACATATTAAAATACAGACTTCCTAGCCAGAAAGTTGCCTTTGATGATATGAGTGGCATATAAGTTAAATAAATAAATGAATAAATAAATAAATAAAGTACATTTTTCCAGGAAGAAACGTAAGACCGTGGAAAGAAAACAGCTCTTCCCCCTTTTAACTTTATTTATTTTATATAAAAAGAGCATTGGTGGTGCAGCGGACTAAAGTGCTGTTAAGTAGCACTTAGCTGCCAGCTGCCTGCAATTACTGCAAGTTCAAATTTCACCAGGCTCAAGGTTGACTCAGCCTTCCATCCTTCCGAGGTAGGTAAAATGAGGACCTGGATTGTGGGGGCAATAAGCTGACTTTGTATAAAAAAGAACACTGCTTTTTTGGGGGGGCAAAAGCCCTACTAAGCAGGTATATACAAAAGTATGACGGCTATTGCTTAACAATTGCATTGTAAGCTGCCCTGAGTCTCCGGAAAAGGGCAACATATAAATCAAACCAATAAATAAATAAATAAAATATATATCAAATTTGGAGACTGCCCATCTCACCCACTGAGTGACTCTTTTGATCTTAGCTTTGCTACCCTTATTTTGGAGCTTCAACAAATTAAGGATTTTCTCCTTTGACAGGCGAAGCAAATTTCAAACTTGGTCCCTTTGCTTCTAACTAGGCGGTCTGAATTGAGCTTCTTTCCAGAAGGGTTCTGAAACCTTAATTGCTGGCTCTTGTTTTTCACACACTTGTCCCTGCTTGTCAGCTGTAGATCTAAGAAGTGCATTTCTTAGCTTTTCCTTGATTGCACGGTTATCTGTTTTAAGAGCACACACTGCCCACTTGTTTCCCAAAGAACTTGAGGCAGCATCTGAGCAACCCATCCTTTTATTTCTTCCTTTGGAAGAATCGAACCTCAGCATTCAAGATGGTGTCTGGGATCCCACTGCTTTTTAAATGGGTGTTGTTCCAGAGTGTTGTTGTTGTTTACGGAAGAGGCAGTTTGATGGTTCAAGAAGCTGGACTAGTCAGGCCTTAGATATGAAGCCAGCTGCTTCTCGTCTAGCCACCTGAGCAATTACACCAGTGTTTTTCAATCTCAGCGAGTTTAAGACCTGTGACTTCAACTCCCAGAATTCCCCAGCCAGCCAAGCTGGCTGGGGAATTCTGGGAGTTGAAGTCCACAGGTCTTAAACTCGCTGAGATTGAAAAACATTGCATTACTTCCAACTGGCTTTCACGTAAATGCTACAGAGCTCCGAGATAACGCCCAGTTTAAGAGCAGTGGGACTACAGACAACCCCAGTTCAAAGTGAGCCCCAGTTTTTAATTTTCCCACAGCCCTAAGAAAGTAAATCACATGTTGTCCCGAAAGGCAACTGTACTTACTTGGGTTTTTTTTTCCCCTTGAAAATATTTCACTTCTTGTCCGAGAAGCTTCTTCAATTCTGAATGGGTGGGTTTATATTTGTATAAGTTTATATTCTTTTGCAGGCATCTAGTCATTAGCACTAGTATGTATGCATGTGAATGTATGAATAGAATAGAATAGAACAGAACAGAACAGAACAGAACAGAACAGAACAGAACAGAACAG